>CM055189.1:2017873-2115373 GCA_029224185.1 Karalla daura
GATCCTCGGATTAGACCTGGACCTGCTAGAAGGTGGTCCAGTCACACTGACCTGAGGGTTAGGATGACAGGACGGGAGCCTGGTTCCTCTGCATGGGCTGCGAGATGCTCATGACTCGACACAATCTGGCTGGACATAACGGGGAGGAAGAAGAGAGGAGGAGATGGAGGAAGGAAGAGGAAGGATAGACAGAAACAGGGGACAGGTGCCCTGCTCCTGCTAAGGGGCACTTTAGTGAATAAAAAACAGCTGGAGAACAGGTCTAGAGATCAAATGGTTATTTTGTGATGTCAAAAGTAAAAAAAGTAACCTAATTAGGTGTTGGGATTGTAATATGATATTTCTAATGCGTTACATAACGGTCAAGAGAAAGAAACCGAAGGACCAGAAACGATGACTCAGATTTGAGGAACCTGAGATCAGAGAACTTTGATCTTCCTCATTTGTTCTCAAATGATTGCATGGATTAATCAAATGAATAGTTGATAACTTATGGTGATAGTTGATCAATCAGTTGGTTGTTACAGCTCTAGTGGGAAGACGGGAGAGAAGGAAGGATGAAATGTAGGGGTGAGAATGGATGGATGGAAGAGATACTGTTGGGAGGGGTGGGCAGACTTACACTGCTAAGCTATCTCCACTCATTCCAAGCTGGTGTGTCCTCCCCCATAATGCAAACCTCTAGTAGGAGGAGTTCTTCTAGTTGGATCAGTCCCAAACCTAAACGTTAGGTCTCCTCAGTTCCCTAAGGGGAAACAGCAATGATATATGTATATGTATATATATGTTTGTTATCATGTAAGTGCATTAGTTGTTTTGGTTATGTAGAACATACTGTCACCAGGGATTATAGTCATCATTTCTAGGTGTTTACTGTCATCTAGAGTAACCTCAGCTGCAGCTGAAGTGTCACTTTCCTGGTTGCTTGATTCCCGGGTTGTTCCGTGTGTCTCGCTCTGATCTGAGCTCTGCTCGCTCCCCAGCCGTGGCCGACGCCGTGAGGACCAGCCTGGGACCCAAAGGGATGGACAAGATGGTCAGTGCCCCCCACCCCAACCCCCCCACCCCACCCCGCCCCTCATCCCCCCCCCCCCCCCCGCCCCTCTAAGGTTCTGTTTGTCTCCTCTCTGCTGCGCTTCAGATCCAGGACGAGAAAGGAGACGTGACCATCACCAACGACGGCGCCACCATCCTGAAGCAGATGCAGGTGCTGCACCCAGCGGCCAAGATGGTAGGAGACCACTCACACATTATATGATAGGTCAGGGTTATAATCTAAGCTCAGCCACTGGTTTGTGAGCTCCAGACTGAAACCTGTCTATCTCTCTCTTTCTCCCTCTCTCTCTCTCTTCCTCTCCCTCCCTCTCTCTCTCTCTCCACCAGCTGGTAGAGCTGTCCAAGGCCCAGGACATCGAGGCCGGTGATGGCACCACGTCTGTGGTGGTGATCGCTGGAGCGCTGCTGGACGCCTGCTACAAGCTGCTGCAGAGAGGTGAGGAACGAGGGAGGAGAGAGAGAGAGGGAGGGAGAGAGAGGTGTACTGGTGCTGAGTCTGCAGCTGAGTGAACAGAGAGAGGGAGGAGCAAGAGATGAGAGAGAGGTGAATGGATGATAGAGAGATGGATGGGGAGGATGAGAGTGATAGCTGTTATGGGAAGATGGATGGATGAAAGGATGGATGAGTGAGGGAGAAAGATGGATAAGAGGGAAACATGGATGGATCATGGATGGAGAACAAGAGATCAGTGAGTGTGAGGAGCACTGCTTACGCTCTTGGGTCTCCTCCAGAAGCTCCATGTCCTGACATTCCCCCCTCTTCCTCCTCCTCCTCCTCCTCCTCCTCCTCCTCCACCCCTCCCCCAGGAATCCACCCCACCATCATCTCCGAGTCGTTCCAGAAGGCGGTGGAGAAGGGCGTGGAGGTGCTGAGCGACATGAGCCGCCCGGTGCAGCTGAGCGACCGGGAGACGCTGCTCAACAGCGCCACCACGTCGCTGTGCTCCAAGGTGGTGTCGCAGTACTCCAGCCTGCTGGCGCCCATGAGCGTGGACGCCGTGATGCGCGTCATCGACCCGGCCACCGCCACCAGCGTCGACCTGCACGACATCCGCGTCATCAAGAAGCTCGGGTGAGGGCGCGCCGTCCCTTTAAGAGGCCCGCTCCCTGCCGCTCACATAGGAGCTATGGGACAAGCGGTTTCAGCAGACACGCCTCAGTCTGCTTCTCAGCCCTTTGGAAATACAAGATAGCCCAGTGGTAACTGGACACATGTCCAGCCTGCCTGTGGTTGCCAGATCAGCATGAAAGGAGCCAGACTCTTGAGGCGTTTCTGATGGAACCGGTGTCTCGTAGCTTCAATGTGACCATCAGAGAACCAGGAGAGAAAGCTACACACACACACATACACACACACACCCTCTGACAAAGGCGCTCCTGCTGCTCCATCCAGCAGTAGCGTAACGACCTGAGGAACAGTGACGATGTGGGAAACTCCCCAAACACACTCGGTCCAGGTCGACTCAGAGGCCTGGACCACGGGGAGCCTCCACACACACACACACACACACACACACACACACACACACACACACACACACACACACACACACACACACACACACACACACACACACACACACACACACACACACTGGTTATATAGTGGATTAACCTCTCAGTTGTCTGAACTCATCTATCTTGTGTATTTTGGTTAGGGTGTCTGTGGGGTCTCCAAAAGCTTTGAAAGTGTCGGTGTAGAATCATCTAAATGGACCTGAGAGATCTTCGGGTTTCTTCAGACACCAAGAAACCAGGGAATGTTCCCCTTTAAGAAGCTGGGATCAGAGACGTTGACTGTTCTTCCTCTTTAATATTGTGACTGGATCGGTCTAAATGCTGGGACAGACTCGGTGTATCCGCTGTGGCTCCGTGCTGACCCGCCTCCTCGCTCTTCTCCCAGTGGGACCATCGACGACTGTGAGCTGGTGGAGGGGCTGGTCCTCACCCAGAGAGTGGCCAACAGCGGCATCACGCGTGTGGAGAAGGCCAAGATCGGCCTCATCCAGTTCTGCCTGTCGCCGCCCAAGACCGACGTGAGTGACCGGCTCGTTCTGCAGGGGATGGATGGATGGATGGATGGATGGATGGATGGATGGATGGATGGATGTGGGAGAGTGAGTGATGGAGATGGATGGAGAGAAGTGGAGGAAAGAGAGATGGATGTGGGAGAGTGATGGAGATGGATGGAGAGAAGTGGAGGAAAGAGAGAGAGATGGATGGATGGATGGATGGGAGCAGAGGATGGATGAATAGGGAAAAGACCGATTGTGAGAGCGAGATGGATGAGATTGAGATGGACAGGACTAGGGGATGGATGGATGGAGAGGCGTTGATGTGAGGTGTGGTTGAACTGACGGGGTCTGGTCCTCCTCCTCCCCCTCCTCGTCTCCTCCTCCTCCTCCTCGTCTCCTCCGCCCTGGGGCGTGCTGCAGATGGACAACCAGATCGTGGTGTCGGACTACGCCCAGATGGACCGCGTGCTGCGCGAGGAGCGCGCCTACATCCTCAACATGGTCAAACAGATCAAGAAGGCCGGCTGCAACGTGCTGCTCATCCAGAAGTCCATCCTCAGGTACGCACGCACGCACGCACACACGCACGCACACACGCACGCATCAGGGAAATGATTCTGCCCTTCAGCCAAAGTCACACACAAGTCCACACAGTCTTCACAGTAAAGTAGTAATAGTTAATAAGTAAATATGACATATATGACTTGTTTTCTAAATCAAAATAACAAATTATCATAATAATCAACAAGAATGAGACATCAAATTTTTTTGATAAACACAAGAATAGAACCTTAAAATCCTGGAGGCTTTCAGAGTGATGCCAGGTTATGTTACGAAACGGCAAAAAATCTACCACTCCTACTAGTGGTACATAACTACTACTAGTACAGCTGTAGCTGTATGGAGCCTCTAAACGAGGTTGCCATGGTGACGGAGCCTCTAAACGAGGTTGCCACGGTGACGGAGCCTCTAAACGAGGTTGCCACAGCGACGGAGCCTCTAAAGGAGGTTGCCATGGTGACGGAGCCTCTAAAGGAGGTTGCCATGGTGACGGAGCCTCTAAAGGAGGTTGCCATGGTGACGGAGCCACTAAACGAGGTTGCCATGGTGACGGAGCCTCTAAAGGAGGTTGCCACGGTGACGGAGCCTCTAAAGGAGGTTGCCACGGTGACGGCAGCAGAGTGGCTCTGTGATCATGATCACTGGACGCGACTAATGAAAAACTATAAAACCCATCAAAGAATAGAAGAGCAGGTCAACAGAGGAAACGTGTCCTCCTTATAAAGTATGAACGGTGTCTCCAGGTGAAGGTCCACCTGAGCTGGAGACGTTTGGGGAAAGTCCCAACAGTTTGTTCAGTTTTTTTCCATCTCATCCCATTCATTTCTTATGGGAAAGGAAAAACGTGAGCAGTAACAAAGAGTGAGTCCGAGTGAAGGGTTAGCAGCTCTGGCACCGTGTGATCCTGACGTGGCTCTGTCCCACACAGAGACGCCCTGAGCGACCTGGCACTGCACTTCCTCAACAAGATGAAGATCATGGTGGTGAAGGAGATCGAGAGGGAGGACATCGAGTTCATCTGCAAGGTGAGAACAGTCCAGGCTGAGTGGACCAACCTGTCAGACATCTGAGAGGTTGTCTATGGCCAGGTTTTATTGAGGTTTGACTCATTTCTACTGGTGATGGAGACACGAGGAGCCTCTCTGGCTCCTCAGGTGTGAGAGCGACCTGCTACAGTCTCTCCCTGGTGTCCCACAGACCATCGGCACCAAGCCCATCGCCCACATCGACCACTTCACCGCCGAGATGCTGGGATCTGCAGAGCTGGCTGAGGAGGTCAACCTGGACGGCTCCGGAAAGCTGGTCAAGGTAGGAAACCAACCAGCAACCAGGCGGTCTGAGAGGGAAAGATGACGACATCCACCCTCAACCTGGAAGCAGGCATGAGCAGCCGATCACAGAGCTGAGGTTTTAAAACATTACAACATCTCAGCTCTCTCCACAATGAGTGTTTTTGACCAGTCTTATCATGATTGCATCCTCTTATTCACCTTTAAGGATGTTTAACATGTTTAAACCCATATTTAACAGCACACAACATTCCCTCTGCTTTTACATGTAAGCATGGGAGATGCTGAAGGGCTGTGCAGTAAAACTGGAGGCCGTGTAGTGGGTTCATTTTGTGATAGAATCACCAAGTTTGGTACAACCAGTATGCGTGGACCTCAGCAAACGTTGATTCCAGTGACTGAAAATGTCCGCCTTTGATCACAGATGACCAAAGATGGCCGCCTGTGGTTCCTGGCGGGACTGGCTGGCCCAGCCTGCAGCTAATGGAATTTAGAGACATTTTTAAGCAGGAAAAGATTTATTGCAAACACAGCAGATGCAGCAGCTCTGGCCACTAGGGGGCGTTGTTGTATTGGCAAACACATTGTTTGAAACCTCCAACACAACCGCCATGTTTTATGCTTTCATCACAAAATGAGCGACAGCTGTGAGATGCTGAGCCTCCCACTAATGGCTGTTGGCACTAGTGCTGCTCAAAGAAACAGAATAAGGAGCAGATGGAGGGATGCTCCCAGTGTGCCGGTGCTGGGAGCTTTGTCCCCGCCACCAGTGGGACCAGTCTGGGCCCCGTCCTCACGTCTTTTGTCCTGGTGGCGTCCTGTCCTCAGATCACGGGCTGCAGCAGCCCCGGGAAGACCGTCAGCATCGTGGTGCGAGGCTCCAACAAGCTGGTGATCGAGGAGGCCGAGCGCTCCATCCACGACGCGCTGTGTGTCATCCGCTGCCTGGTCAAGAAGAGGTGGGACAGACGCACACGCACGCACGCACGCACGCACGCACACACACACACACACACACACACACACACACACACCCTCTGACAAAGGCGCTCCTGCTGCTCCATCCAGCAGTAGCGTAACGACCTGAGGAACAGTGACGATGTGGGAAACTCCCCAAACACACTCGGTCCAGGTCGACTCAGAGGCCTGGACCACGGGGAGCCTACACACACACACACACACACACACACACACACACACACACACACACACACACACACACACACACACACACACACACACACACACACACACACACACACACACACACACACACACACACACACACACACACACACACACACACACACACACACACACACACACACACACACACACACACACACACACACACACACACACACACACACACACACACACACACACACACACACACACACACACACACACACACACACACACACACACACACACACACACACACACACACACACACACACACACACACACACACACACACACACACACACACACACACACACACACACACACACACACACACACACACACACACACACACACACACACACACACACACACACACACACACACACACACACACACACACACACACACACACACACACACACACACACACACACACACACACACACACACACACACACACACACACACACACACACACACACACACACACACACACACACACACACACACACACACACACACACACACACACACACACACACACACACACACACACACACACACACACACACACACACACACACACACACACACACACACACACACTCTTTATGTAGTCAACAGGGGTCAAAGAAACCAAGGAAACAAACACATTTAAGACAAATCCTGAGGGGGACCCTAAATGCGTATATTGACTAATCGGTTATTGAAGTAGTTCTTGAGCCAGTGAAACGTGCCTCGTTGGACCACTCACTCTGACACCTCTCGACTCTCCATACTGAGGTCAAACAGGCGAGAGCTGAGCTCAGGTGGCTGCAGGTCTCAGGGTTCGGTCTCTGATGGTGTTCTCCGCCCCTCAGGGCCCTGATCGCGGGGGGCGGCGCCCCGGAGATCGAGCTGGCCGTGCGCCTGGCCGAGTACTCGCGCACGCTGGGCGGCATGGAGGCGTACTGCGTGCGCGCCTACAGCGACGCCCTGGAGGTCATCCCCTCCACGCTGGCCGAGAACGCCGGCCTCAACCCCATCTCCACCGTCACCGAGCTGCGCAACCGCCACGCCCAGGGAGACAAGATGGCCGGCATCAACGTCCGCAAGGTCAGAGGGAGAGCATGTGTGTGTGTGTGTGTGTGTTTCAAGCAGGGTCAGGGTCAGAGGTCCCCTCTCCTAAACAGTTTTTGAAGGCTGAGCTCTCTTGATAAATGCTTCAGTACATCAGGCGGATGTTTCCCGCCATAAAGTGGGACTCGGTAGTTTTCTTACGTCTTGTCCCTTATTGTTCGATTTCTCTGTCTCCCTCCCTCTGTCTCTCTATGGGATGTACAGCACTTTGTCAACTGTGTTAATGTGTATCATAGCATAAGTTCTCTCTCTCTCTCTCTCTCTCTCCCCCCCCCCCCCCCCTTCCCTCTCTCAGGGAGGGATCTCCAACATCCTGGAGGAGCTGGTGGTCCAGCCCCTGCTGGTGTCCATCAGCGCCCTGACGCTGGCCACGGAGACGGTCCGCAGCATCCTCAAGATCGACGACGTGGTGAGACTCCCCGCTGGACGTCTCGTCCTCGTCCCCGCTGCTCTGTGTCTGAAGCGTCTCCGTCTTGTCTTCCAGGTCAACACCCGATAAGATCTGCTCGTCTGTCCCCGAGTGGCGTCCGCCCTCAGAGGAACCCGTCGACGCCAGTCTCTTTGCGTTTCTGCCGCACTTGTTACGTTGCATAATTTAATAAAGAGGCGTGCGTTGTTTTTGTTGTTGACACTCCAGCCTGTGTGGTTCCTTCACTTAACATGAGATCCCAGTGTTACATCAGCCATAGAGGACAGTATGAACATAGATATGAACAGGATAGAATAGACAAGAATATAATATAGTATAAACATAATATAAACACTATGTGCAAGAAGAGAACATAATAGAAATGCTTTGTCCAAGAGACAAGTGGGAAAAAAACTAAACAAAAGCAGCAAAGTTATTGCACACAGTAACAGTAGTGGTGGGGGGGGGGGGTGTACGTGGAGCAGGGATGAAGGACAACATTGAAGGAGCTGTTCAGTGCATGGGGGGAGAGTTGTGGTCCAGCAGTGATGACAGCTTGGTTATCATCCTCTCACCCACCGTCTGCAGCTTCTCACTAACTCTCTGGTCTCTTCCTGCCAAACCATCGCAAAGTCGCCATGTTGGAGGAAGGTGGTGCTGGATAGATGTCCAAACCTCGGTTAAGCTCTTCGAAAAGCATCATGGATGTCAAAGTATACCAGGAAGGACGCAGTCTGCAGGAAAGAGCAGGGTATTATGGAGAAGTCCTGGTTAATTGGTGCCAGTCCAGACCAGGTGGCCCACTCGTCCTGGATGGATGGCGACCTGGAGAGAATGTGTAATAGATGCTAAACTGAAGCTAAGATAAGGTGGCCTAACCTATTACAAATCAGGTTGTATTATCGAAAGAAAGTCTCCAACAAGTCTGGAAAATGAAATGATCTTCACCACATAATTCTGTAGATGTAACACTCCGTTACTGAATGAGCCTGGACGTTCAGGTGTGAAAATAAATGAACAGTCAATCACGTCAGCCTCTTCCATATGGTGTGGTGTGCGGCGTATGAGGAAGCCGGATCAGTCCTACTCCTGGACTCTCCCTCCACCTCACAGACGGAGGCGAGGGAGTTGGGCCCTCTGCTCCAGGGGTCTGGAAGGCGTCTGGGAACCTTTGAGCTGAAGTGAAGCACAGGGCCACAACAAGGTCTTCGTGCTGGTTTATTCGGAAGAACAAAGGCAACACAGCTCTCGCTGGTCAACAGAAATCCATCCGCAAGGTCATCAAACTCTTAATCGTACCGTACAGATTTTCTGTACCGTATTGATCAATCACTGTGACGTGTAAATCAGCTCTTACACTCGCTCCAGCCGAGCACGAATCACACGTCAGCCGCTTAAAGCTGAAGAAACATCACAACGAGGCGAGTTTCCATTAGCAGCAGCTGTACATCAACATTCACACATTTACAGAATTGATTCACATTATTTGTAGTAGAAATAATAAAAAAAAAAACATCAAAACAAAATCTTCCAAAAATCCTTTAAAATTCTACACAACTATGCAGTATCATTTGATCTTTATGACAAACCAAACCGTTTGAAAATCGGTTGAAATTTGGGCGAGTTATGCATCTAGACAGTACACGTTCCAGCACCAACACAATGGAATGGGTGAGCCTGGCCAAGATGGCCGCCACGCGGACCACCTCTAGCTTCATATATATCTATGGAGGCATCTAGCTTTATATCTATGGAGGCATCTAGCTTTATATCTATGGAGGCATCTAGCTTTATATCTATGGAGGCATCTAGCTTTATATCTATGGAGGCATCTAGCTTTATATCTATGGAGGCATCTAGCTTTATATCTATGGAGGCATCTAGCTTTATATCTATGGAGGCATCTAGCTTTATATCTATGGAGGCATCTAGCTTTCTATACATCTACGGCAGTAACAGCTAGCTCTGCACAGCCCAGGAAGTTACGCACTGCTTCCTGGCAGAGACGTTCACACGTCGTTTTGTCCAGGTCACGTCTCAGGTCTCTGCTGGACTGAAGCGTGTCTCTGCTAACCAGCACGCTAGTCTCCGCCCTACAAAGTGCGTTCCTATGGTTCCTTCAACACAGGGTTGTGGAGCAGCGCGGGTATGCTTCATGGTCCAGATTCAGACAAAAAAAACACAGTCTAGGAAAAATAACAAGAAAGGACGTGTGCTTGTCCAACGATGGGGAGATCCAGGGCTCCTAGGCCACGGACATCATACATTAGATATTTACATTAAATATTATTTAAATCATAAATAGGGGTCAAAGTGGCTCCTGTGCTGTGCAGTCGTTAGCTCTGGTGACTCTGGATGTGTCAGATGGTGGGACGTGTGACCTGGATGGTCCGTGTCCCAGAGGCCTCGTGGACCCGTGTCCTTCAGACTGTGGTCAGACCAGGTCCTGCTGCTGATCCCTCAACCTCAGGGGACAGCCGCCTGAGGCAGCTCCTCCATGGGAGAGGTTCGGTTCGACCACGGAAGAAAACAACAACGATTCACAGGACGCATGAGAGGCCGCAATCTCACAGCATTAAGAGAATATAGAACAAATAAAAGAGCCCGATTAGAAAGTCTGTGACAAGTCCGTGAAATGGTCCGTGACTGACTCCTGTCAGGAATCAGGAATCAGGAATCAGGAATCCTCTCAAAGGTCTCGGTACCGTTTGGTCAGTTTGGTCATTCTCTTCTGGCCATTTCCTAATATGTCTTCTCATGTCTGTCTTCTTTGTACGTTAACCTTAAAACACAGAAAAAACACATACTCACTTTACACTTTTTATATTTAACTAAACTTGACAAACTGCTCGATACAGGTCGATTCCCAAAGTGTTTGTGGTATGTAACTCACTGATCATCTAACGTCTCCTCAGGATCAGGATGAGTCCAGCAACACCAGCAACAAGAACAAGACAGGCAACAGCAACGATGGTGCCAGTACTGGGGGTTCTGTCTTCAACCTTGGACTCTGGATGTGAAGGAAGATGGAGACAGAAACAGTCAGAAATCAAAGAGGATGGAGACTAGAGGCCTGAACCAACCTGCACAGTATCAATCTACTCACCTACCACAAGGTCTACATAACAAGGGTCATGTGATAGGATGAAGCATCTGTATGTTCCTTGGTCAGACAGCTGCACTGAGGAGATCTTCAGGGACAGGTCTCCAGTCCTCAGACCTTCTAGATCCACACTTGTTCTGTCTTTGTACTGGGGATCCGGTGCGTTCTCCTGTCCATTTCGGAACAGATAAGCCACCTGTGAACCATTTCTCCAGTCCAGGGTGAACTCCTCCAGGTTCCTCCTTGGTTCCACATGACATGGCAGGATGGCTTCACTGCCTTCTACTGCTCTGATCTTCTCCTCTGGACAAACAGCTCGATGTTCTCCTGAGGAAACAGAAGGTGGAGTTAGAACAGCGTGATACCACTGAAGGATTTTCACATCCTCTGAACCTAATAATACTAATAACAACCTGATAGTCATCAATCATACTCATATAAGACACACATACAGACAGAGTTGGGGTTTTAGGAGGACTGGTTTTCACTTGTTGACATTTCTTTTGTTTAAAGGGGTTTTTTATTGAAGTCATATTT
This sequence comes from Karalla daura, assembly GCA_029224185.1. NCBI lineage: Eukaryota > Metazoa > Chordata > Actinopteri > Chaetodontiformes > Leiognathidae > Karalla > Karalla daura. The sequence continues at coordinate 2,029,151 of CM055189.1, forward strand.
TTTGTATTTGGGCCAAATAGTGAGGCAGAATGATTGCAAATCAAGAGAATTGTCTAAATTGGTAATGGAAATAGACACTTCACTATCACTTTTTGGGGCAAAAGGCATTGGCCACACCAAAACTCAAATAAAAAAAAAAAGACCACTATTTCTGTCAAATACTCATTATGTCGATCAGTCAAACTGTGACGTAGCCATAACATTTCGTAAAAATGCTCTGTTAGTGTTTTTTGGAGAAAAGTGCTTCAAGGTGACAACTATTTTTCAAGATGGCCGCCATTTGTTTCAAGTCCTTACATCAATTTATCAAATGGTGATGCTATCATCGAGACTGCTGCAAACATTCTTCAAGGAAAATGCTCATGGAAAAAGGTTCAAAAATTCAAGATGGCGACCGTTTTTCAAAATGGCCCCCATTTCTGTCAGAGCTCAAGTCAATGTGTAAATGTGTGTTTTGTTCAACAGACTGACTTCTCTGCTGTGGGTGGGGTTCAGCGTCAGCTGATCTAGTTTCACTTTCACTGTAGTTCTTGACTGGTAGTAGTAGCATAGCTACATTTTATGTCCCAAATGATGTCCCACAGCCCCCCCATCAATTAGCTGGATAGCTGCACCTGGACCGACAGGTTGTGCCAGGGCAGGGGAGCCGAGCCAAAGGTAAACCAGGTGAACTTGTTCATGTATCTTACCTAGAAGGTGCACAGATCACAGGACTTCAATGGTACTGGATGAATGATCAGGCTAGGGGTAGCTGACCCAAACTCAGTCCTGTCCCATACATAAATGTGTGTGTGCTATATCTGGGATTAAAAGGATGACTGCTTGTTATGACTCGGCAGGGGACAACCTGTCAATCTCAGCTTGGACACTAACCACCAGGTCATGCAGCTGTAAAAATGCAGATATCCTTCCTTTAAACTTAGTCCCAACAGAGTACACTATCATAGTAACCAGCACCTTTTCTAAAAGTAAGGCCATGGCCTAACATGTCTGAGTGCATCAGTGTACATACTGCTATCCATACTATTGAAATACCAGCCATTTTGAAAAAAGGCTCCTTTATGAATTTATATGGACTATCGAAGAGAGAGAGAGAGAGGGAGAGGGGGATAGAGAGGCAGGCAGGGAGAGAGAGAGAGAGAGAGAGAGAGAGAGAGAGGGAGAGGGGGATAGAGAGGCAGGCAGGGAGAGAGAGAGAGAGAGGGAGAGGGGGATAGAGAGGCAGGCAGGGAGAGAGAGAGAGAGAGGGAGAGGGGGATAGAGAGGCAGGCAGGGAGAGAGAGAGAGGGAGAGAAAGGGGGATAGAGAGGCAGGCAGAGAGAGAGAGAGAGAGAGAGAGAGGGAGAGGGGGATAGAGAGGCAGGCAGGGAGAGAGGGAGAGAGGGATAGAGAGGCAGGCAGGGAGAGAGGGAGAGAGAGAGAGGGAGAGGGGGATAGAGAGGCAGGCAGGGAGAGAGAGAGAGAGAGGGAGAGGGGGATAGAGAGGCAGGCAGAGAGAGAGAGAGAGAGAGGGAGAGGGGGATAGAGAGGCAGGCAGGGAGAGAGGGAGAGAGGGATAGAGAGGCAGGCAGGGAGAGAGGGAGAGAGAGAGAGAGGGAGAGGGGGATAGAGAGGCAGGCAGGGAGAGAGAGAGAGAGAGAGAGAGAGAGGGAGAGGGGGACAGAGAGGCAGCAGGGAGAGAAAGAGAGAGAGGGAGGGAGAGGGGGATAGAGAGGCAGGTAGGTAGAGAGAGAGAGGGAGAGAAAGGGGGATAGAGAGGCAGGCAGAGAGAGAGAGAGAGAGAGAGAGAGAGAGGGAGAGGGGGATAGAGAGGCAGGCAGGGAGAGAGAGAGAGAGAGGGAGAGGGGGATAGAGAGGCAGGCAGGGAGAGAGGGAGAGAGGGATAGAGAGGCAGGCAGGGAGAGAGGGAGAGAGAGAGAGAGGGAGAGGGGGATAGAGAGGCAGGCAGGGAGAGAGAGAGAGAGAGAGAGAGAGAGGGAGAGGGGGACAGAGAGGCAGCAGGGAGAGAAAGAGAGAGAGGGAGGGAGAGGGGGATAGAGAGGCAGGTAGGTAGAGAGAGAGGGGGGGGTAGAGAGGCAGCAGGGAGAGAGGGGGGGGGGGTAGAGAGGCAGCAGGGAGAGAGAGAGAGGGAAGGAGGGTGGGGATAGAGAGGCAGCAGGGAGAGAGAGGGGGGGTAGAGAGGCAGCAGGGAGAGAGGGGGGGTAGAGAGGCAGCAGGGAGAGAGGGGGGGTAGAGAGGCAGCAGGGAGAGAGGGGGGGTAGAGAGGCAGCAGGGAGAGAGAGAGGGAGAGAGAGAGGGGGAGGGTTGGGGATTGAGAGGTAGGCAGGGGGAGAGAGAGAGAGAGAGGGAGGGAGGGAGGGAGAGAGAGAGAGAGAGGGAGGGAGGGAGGGTGGAGGATAGAGAGGCAGCAGGGAAAGAGGGGGGGGGCAAGCGAGCCCACCGATCAGATTCCTTTACTTTAAGAAAGTAAAGTCTGCTGGCAGCTTTGTCTCCCCCTGGACAAACAGCGGCAGGCTACAAACACAGAAACACAAACTACATAAAATTAGGGAAAACCCGGGCAGGGGGCAGCACTACCCACGGGTGACACCTCCATGGTTTGGACACGCTTCTTTTCCCACTCTCTCTCTGCCTGGGCTTCCACCAATGGCCTCACAAAAACTACGGAATGACACCTCCTCTGAATGGAGACATGTAATATTTTCAGGTCGCAACACAAACAAAAGCGCAAAAACAGCAATTAAATTAAGGTCAAACTCACCGGCTAGGACGGCAGCAGCACAGCTGACCAGCAGGAAGAGAGTCGCAGATAACTTCATCTTTGTCGCAGATAACTTCATCTTTGTCGCAGATAACTTCATCTTTGTCGCAGATAACTTCATCTTTGTCGCAGATAACTTCATCTTTGTCGCAGATAAAGTCTGCTCAGCTGGATGTAGGAGCAGCTGCAACATGCTGGCAGACTTCTCTCCCTCTGTGTCAGTAACTGAGGAGGAGCAGAGGAGAGGAGAGGAGGGGCAGAGGAGAGGAGTTGCTCCGTGCTCCGCCCTCCCCTCACTGGTGAAACTGGCCTTCTCTCCATTCCTGGGCAGGAGTAGTCCCAGGTGAAAACGCGGTTTTCCAGACGTCCCAGGTGTCCCGGAAGCTCCCTGGAGCTAGCGCGGGACAGCAGCCGCGCCTCCTCCTCCTCTCCCTCTGCTTTTCCATGTCGTCTCTGAGCTCCTGAACCAGTTTAGAGCGTTACTTCTCCTCCTCGTCTGTTGCTGCTGTGCTCAGCTCTGCAGCAGACAGGGAGTGTCTCTGACCAGGAAGTAGCCTCCTGCAGCATACAGGAAGTGTCTCTGACCAGGAAGTAGTCTCCTCCCTGCCTCTGTGCAGTGGGTGGAGAGTGGAGATATGCACCCGCATAACTTAAAGCAAAGGGTTCCTCCCTCCTCTCTCTATACATGAATTATACCGATATGTACCTTCTGTGTAATGTGTTATATTACACTATAACACACACTAACACACTACTTCATCACATCCATGATCAGTCACTGCAACACTTTATGGCCGCTGTAAATTCAGAGTCAGTGTTTAAATAATTAGTTTTATTTCAAGTGAAAAAACAGTTCAGCTGGAGTAACAATTCACACGTTTATTAAAATAAATAAATAATATTGTAGAACATCAAAATATTTACAGTTGATTTGAAAAACATGTCCAAAAAGGGACGTTGCCTAGAAAATGAGGAGGGGACACTGAGCCTGGTGGGTCCATGCTCTGTGTCTGAGCTGCACTGACTGCTGGTTGTGGCAGGAACCTCGGCTCCAGATCACTTTAACATGAGTCTCACAGCTTCCCCTTCACTATCATCCCCTGAGCAGCCTGGACTGCTCCTCACTGAGCTGTAAATGAATCACTGAGGCTCTGGAGGCAGGTCAACAGGGAAGTGCTTCCACCTCAACTCATAGAAGGCACAGACACCGTCTGGAGCAGGATGGACATAAAGCAGTCTGTCCATAGCACAATGAATACAGTTTGACTGCTACTGGTTAGACCTCAGACAGATGAGCCACACTGGCAGTGAGGCTGTGAGGCTGTGAGGCTGAAGGCAGAGTCCTACAGGTCTGTGACAGAGGCAGTATAGGCAGATACTAGTGAAGATGAGCAGCCTGGTGTCTCACTAGGATCACTATGATCCATGGACCTCTTATGGTCCCCACAACATATGCATATACATATAGTTTAAGTTCAAGTCTGCCTTTGGATTGCTCACAAGTCAGCATTCTGGGAGTGTGTGCAAGTATGAGAGAGAGAGAGAGAGAGAGAGTGTGTGTGTGTGTGTGTGTGTCAGCAGAGGGGCAGACACAAGGAGCACAGGTTTCTGCACTTTTTGAAATTAAAATAAAGTTTCTATGTTTAAGTATGGCAACATAGCGGATGTTTGTTTGAGGGGTTCTGTTTTTCCCATTCATTCTTATGAGAAAAAAAACGGGGGGGTGGGGGGGGCGCACGAGCGTCAGACGTCACCGGGAGAATCATTTTTCAAAATAAAAGGTATTTCAAAATAAAAGATCGTCCAGAATCAGTTAATACATAAAGCGGAAATAGTTAATTATTTCTTGCGCGGCCTGGACCAACTGATCCACGGACCAGTACCGGTCTGCGGCCCGGGGGTTGGGGACCACTGGTTTACAGTACCTGATAAATATTGATTAGGGATTTTGGTATCGTTACACCCCTGTTATCTATAGAGCACCAAACTGGCTGAAAGCTCTGGTTGGACCATGGAGGAAACTTTCAGGCTCCCTGGAAGAGACTGTAGTAAACCGAGGTCTCAGGAAGGAAACACGAGCTGATGTCAAAGCCTGTGACCAGGTCAGATGGGAGCACCGTGGTGGTGAGTTCATGCTGCTGAGGAAACTACCAAACAACAGGAGGCTGGAGGCGTGGAGTGAGGAGAAGTGGACAGCTAGACTCCTATCAGCCGTGACCTCCTCCGTTAAGGGCCCTCTGTGCTGCTTTGTGCTGGTCTTCATCCTGCTCTCCATCCTCCTCTGCCTCGTCCTTGCTGCCTCCTGTCAGTCCAGGTCCATTAAGGTTTTCATTCTCTTTCATCCTTTCAGTTTCGCCTCTTTCCACATCTTTGTTCTTGCATTTACAGTCTGTGAAGACACAGAACACACACACACAAATGTAACATAACTTGACAAACTTGTGGTATTTTCTGATTGATCTTCATCACATGACATCACAGGTTGATTCTCAAAGTGTCTGTGATTTGTGTCTGATGGAAACACCTGAGTTTAGGGAACGTGATGGAGAGGTTACACAGTCAGTGACACAGGTCTGTAACTTACTGATCTTTCCACGTTTCCACAGGAAGTAGATGACACCAGCAACCAGACCAAGAACAACAGCACCAAGAACAAGACCGACAGCACCACCAACACCACCACCAACAGCAGCAGAACCAACAGGAACAGTGGAGTTATCACTGGGTGGAGCGACAGAGACGATGGAGTCTTGATCTGAAGGAAGATGGAGACAGACACAGTCAGAGAGGGAGACGTCCACAAAGATCCTCAGCACATCCTGTCACTGGTTCTCATGTTTCCTATTTATCATTTAGACAATGTTTGTCTGTTACATGGAGCTCTGCTTTAAAACATTATATGTTTTACGTTCAGTTTGTTTCCTTCCATCCACCTACAGAGACAAAAGACACTTACCATCAGCTCCACCCTTCATCCCTGGAGCTTCAGCTGTGCTGGAATCATCTCCTCTTCCTCCAGATGATTCAACTGTTTCACAGACAAAGTTCTTCATGATCTGAACTTTCAATAAACCCTGAACCAACCTGCACAGTATCAAACCACTCACCTACAACTAGTTCCACATAACAAGAGGTTTTGGAGGAATCAGGTTCTATGATGAAGCATTTGTATCTTCCGTGGTCAGATAGTTGCACTGAGGAGATGTTCAGTGCCATGTTTCCATCCTCCAGACCTTCTGGCTCCACAGTTGCTCTGTCTTTGTACTGTTCATCCTGAGAGTGACATTTCTTCTGGCCATGTCTGTGGGCACAGACTACCTTGTCGTCTTTGGTCCAGTCCAGTGTGGACTGGTTCAGGCTCTTCTTTGGTTGCACATGACATGGCAGGATGGCTTCACTGCCAATTACTGCCTTGATCTTCTCCTCTGGACAAACAGCTCGATGTTCTCCTGAGGAAACAGAAGGTGGAGTTACACCAGCTGGACAGCTCTGAAGGACAGTCATCTGTATAGCCTCTTAACCTGGTATTAAAGCTGCACAGAGTCTTGTTTCACAAGCACAGATTTTCATTTGTTGACAAAGTTTTCACAACATAACAGAAAGCTTGTATGTGGCTGCATGCTTGTCTGCAGGGTTCCCCAAAATCCTCCATTTACCAGGAAATAATCTGAGGTGGTGAGCCCTCGCCCATGTCCCACGTACACCCACCCTCCATTTCATAGTGTAATGACAGTAAAGGTTGTCCTAGTCTTACAACCTGATGTAAGTGTGAAGTGTCATGGCTTTTTGAGCATGTTTGGGATCTGTAAACTGACAGGCCCAACATGACAATGACAGTGCTGTCTAAAAACTTTTCAGTCACAACTTATACAGATCACAATGTTTTTTTATTAAAATGTTTTTTCTTCATTGAATATTAAATGCAGCAACACACATCACACATACCAGGCAATTAGTACATATGTACAGTATTTACATTAATAAGCCAAACAAATCTGCAAATCTACACATCTAGTCCCCTGGAGGTTTAACCATCAAAACGACAGCGTCAGGAGAGAAAGTGAGGAGGCTAAAGTTACCGTGTATCGCTGAAGCTAATGCTAACGCTTCATGCTAACAACATGCTAGAAAGTACATGAACAACAATCCTTATCAGCGACAAATGTACAATTAAACGTCAGTTTGCCTTTTCTTAGTTTTGTGAATGATTAACTAGAAAGTGGTTAAATTTAGCTCAGTCACCCTAAATGGATAGATTGATAGAAGATGGAGAGATATAAGGAGAACAAAAGTATGACCTAAAAGGACAAGAGGAACCCATAAAAGATGTGTTCAGGTTTTTATTGAAAGCATTTCTTGAGGCTATACACTGCAGTTGAGTAGAATTATATAATCATTATATTATGTATAACAGTATGATACAGTACTATCATATACAGTATGATAGTATAATAGTATATGCTATTACAACTGTTGTTATTGCTCATCAGCCCTCTTATCATTTTATCATTATGGTATCATATTATTATTTGTTTATTATCAATATTATTGATGTATTTATTTTCTAGGTACTGGTATTCTATTGTTGTTGTATACACATACATACCATACCAGTGAAAAGTGATCCCATGAGATCTAGTGTCTATACAGTGCTCATGAGAGCATCCCCATACTGAGCAGAAGTCCGGCGTCTTTTTGTCTTTAGATGTTTCAGAAACTCGTCTGCTTTACACCGTTTCAATAACTGTGAGAGGCAGCGTGTGGAGCTGAGGTCTTGTTGTAAACAGTCCCTCTTTCCTGCGTAGAGGGAGGTATGCACCGCTGCCCCCGCTAGCCCTCGGTGTTTATGTCTGCTGAGGGAATCCCCGTAAGTGAGGAAGAGAGTCTCCATAAACTGGCAGTATAAGAGAGAGGTTACTGTCGTTCACTAGGGCCCTGTTTAGGGATTAGGGGATGTTTGTGTGTAATAAGTAAGTGGTATGTGGTATATTTGAAACATGAGCAGCATAGAAAGTAGTGTAGAATAAAAACATAATACTCGATGCAGTGGACAGAGTGTGTAAACACATAAGGTGACTGCAATGCTATGACCAGTGTTTTTAGCCGTAGTTGTGCAGTGGGATGGCACGTGGGAGCAAGTGTGTCCACTGTCTGTCCACTGTGTGTTTTCCTATGTTAGACAGTTCTCCTTCACAACAAAACGATGCTCGTGAAGCTAGCAGTGCTGTGTCCAACCTCCAAACAGGCCTGACGTTTGAGAAACAGATAAATAGTATGTATATTATCTATAAATCACTAACAACGTGTTAACGATCATCACTGACCGTCGCAGAAACAACAGCAACGAAGTACGTCTCAACAGTGGACTTTTAACGCGTGTGACGTCGAACATTCGTTCGCGCACGTTCCCCAAAAAACAGACTGAAAAAAGTTCAAAGAAACTTTAAACTCACCGGCTTGGACGACACTAGCATAGTTGATCAGCAGTAACAAAGTCGCAGCTAACTTCATCTTTGTCGCAGCTCGAAGCAGTTACTTTGTTCAGCAAATCACCGCAGCAACACCCTAGTTACCTGAAGCTCCGACTGCCAGCTGATTAGCTAACTGCAATGCTACTTCGCGGCTGGCTGCTAACTGCTATGCTACTTAGCGGCTGGCTGATAGCTATGGTGGAGGCTCCGCCCTCCATATACAGCCTGTCCGGTCCGGGGACTTCCAAGTTGAAAACAAGGATTTCGTAACACCCCAAGTCTCCCAGAAGCCCCCTGTAGCTGGCGCCAGAGAGCTAAAGTGCTTATTTCCCTCCCTCTGCTTTTCCATTTCGTCTTTTAGAATCTAGACCTGATTTTACATCCAATTTCTTCTCTTCTTCTTTCGCTTCTCTCCTTTCCCTGCTCGTCGTCCTCCTCGCGTTTGCACACGGCACCTCGTCCTCTGCAGGCAGCGCGATGACGTATTTCCGGTGAAGCTTGTGAGCTACAGAATGCCACAGGAGCTACGCAAACATGGACTGCGAGTCGTCCAAAGAGCCCAAACTGCTTGTTTTTGTTAAGCTGTGTTGTAGAATGAAGATAAGATATATGTATGTTTCTGTTGAACAACTGCAACTTCTTCATTTCTGTATTTGCGGTTTTTCACGTCTTAACTTTTGTTATTCACGTTTGTTTCTTTAATTTACACTTTCACCTTTGACGTATGGATGTGTACATGCAGAAAAGAATACCGCAGCTTCCAATTGTCTTGAAGCTGCATTCACAGATGGACACTGCTGCTATTAGGGTTGCCAAAAGTATCAATGCTCCACAACCACGCTCCACAACTCCCCCCAACCAACAGCAAACACTGACTTCAGTTGAATTAGCTGGAGGAACAGGAGATGACTGATGCTAGCGGCACACCAGAAAGTTGATTGATGCTGGCCGCGTGAATCATTAAGGTTATGAACTCTGAAGTAAAATCCACATTTTCCCACTACGTCTATTGATACGTCGGTTCCTGCCTCGCGCTGGCAGCGCTTGTAGCACTGCTGCGCATGTGCAATAGGGCCCCGATGCCCCGTGCATCCTCCGCCCGGCGGAGACGCCCCTGCTATACTATACTATACCTCAGGAGTGTGAATATAAACTAGTAATATTCTCAAAGACATAAACAGACAGGTTGCCTTTATCACCTATTACATACATTTGTTTTCACAGCCTGGCATAACGATACATACATCATAAAGATTTTGTTTTGTATATGCATATCACGATCTAAACAGCACAAACAACACATCGTCACATCGAACATTCCTCTGCCCCTTCCCAATCTACAGACAAACGAGAGAAAAGAAACAAAGAAACAAAGACAGAACAAAGAAACTTTAAACTCACCGGCTAGGACGACACTAGCATAGTTCAGCAGAAAAAGAGTCGCAGCTAACTTCATCTTTGTCGCAGCTCAAGTCTCTTCAACTAACTCCTGCAGCAGTTTCTTGAAACCTCGTTGAGGAGGAGCAGGAGGAGGAGGAACCCTGCTCCGCAACATGCTGACTCCGCCTTCGATCCGGCCTCCACTCACGAACCGGCCTCAAAACTGGCCTTATCTCCATTCCTGGGCAGGAGTAGTCCCAGGTGAAAACGCGGTCTTCCAGACGTCCCAGGTGTCCCGGAAGCTCCCTGGAGCTAGCGCGAGACAGCAGCCGCGCCTCCTCCTCCTCTCCCTCTGCTTTTCCATGTCGTCTCTGAGCTCCTGAACCAGTTTAGAGCGTTACTTCTCCTCCTCGTCTGTTGTTGCTGTGCTCAGCTCTGCTACAGACAGGGAGTGTCTCTGACCAGGAAGTAGCCTCCTGCAGCATACAGGAAGTGTCTCTGGCCAGGATGTAGTCTCCTGCTGCAGACAGGAAGTGTCTCTGACCAGGAAGTAGTCTCCTCCCTGCCTCTGTGCAGTGGGTGGAGAGTGGAGATATGCACCCGCATAACTTAAAGCAAAGGGTTCCTCCCTCCTCTCTCTATACATGAATTATACCGATATGTACCTTCTGTGTAATGTGTTATATTACACTATAACACACACTAACACATTACTTCATCACATCCATGATCAGTCACTGCAACACTTTATGGCCGCTGTAAATTCAGAGTCAGTGTTTAAATAATTTGTTTTATTTCAAGTGGTGAAAACAGTTCACATTCAGTTCAGCTCGAGTAACAATTCACACATGTGTATGTACAATAAATAACAATATTGTAGAGCATCAAAATATTTACAGTTCATTTGAAAAATATGTGATGAAAAACATGAGATGAGCACCGTGGTGGTGATCCGTCTGTGGAGATTCTCATTCATCCAGGTCATGGTATCCAATGTTCAGTTAGTCAAGCAACTGGACTTCCTCTGGGGTTTGAAGACGTTTCGTCCTTCATCCGAAGGGCTTCTTCAGTTCTGGTTGGTTGGGGAAAAAGTCAGGATTTAAAACTCTCTGGATGTGGGTGGGACTGTGGATGTGGACCATTCCCCCTCGTTATGTGACAAGGGGTCACATGAGTGAGCATTAACACATTAATACCTGTGGCAGTGAATGGTCACATGATGGGCCATTAACACCTGTGGCAGTGAGCCACACCCCCTTATCATGTGACACGATGGGGCCAATAACGTGTTAATGTTAACAGCCCCCAGAAGAAGTCCAGTTGCTTGACTAACTGAATATTGGATACCGTGGTGGTGAGTTCATGCTGCTGAGGAGATATGAAACTACCAAACAACAGGAGGCTGGAGACGTGAAGTGAGGAGAAGTGGACAGCTAGACTCCTATCAGCCGTGACCTCCTCCGTTAAGGGCTCTCTGTGCTGCTTTGTGCTGGTCTTCATCCTGCTCTCCATCCTCCTCTGCCTCGTCCTTGCTGCCTCCTGTTACCATAAGTCGCTCAATTCTCAGTAGTTTCCGCGGGGTCTGTTTGCAACAAGCATCAGACATGATGGATTAACATGTGAATTGCTGTCATTGTCCCATAAAGCGTATCGGATTATAAATCTGATTCCGATATGTTGCACAGTCGACCTACAGTATCTGTCGGCCAAAGTAATCTCTGATTGTCTGGAAGCTGCTGCGCTCTTTACTGTTCAGGTATGATGGGCTACCTGAGCAGCCAATGGTCCAATATCGAGAATAAGATAATGAAATACATGCATGTATTTTTAATTGGGGGCTCACTCAGTGGCTTGTCCATAACAGGGTTATGTCAGTTAGAGCCGTTTATACCAGAGAGTGATAGATAAATTAGATCGGGTCAGATATCAGATCAGGTATTAGGTGATACAGACTTTGTTATATATTATTATTAGTGCTCCGAAAAGGAGCACTATTATTCTACACCGTGTTTATTCTTCTTATTATTATAGCGAAATTTCGGTCAAGCGTATCTTGAGAACCGCTGATCGCAGACACACAAAAGTTACATCAAAACGTGCGACTCGACCCCGGCAAGTGTGCTTTCCTTCGACCCCGACAAAATTCCAGTTTTTGGCCCCGCCAGGGGCCAAAAACTGGCAAAATCAGTTAATTGGCCGCTGTCGCCAAACGATCCAGATTCTGGACAAGTTAAAAAGAAGAATTGTTCGGGACGCTCTCCTGCACGCGTTGGTATATAGCAGCCTAAAAATTGACAAAGATTGACGAAAAAATAACACTTTTTAGCCAAAAAGTACTCAGAAAGAGCAAAAAATCCCATAAGAAACTAGAAAATTCCAGCGCGCTGAAATTTCGAGGGTGCTCCGAAACCTGTGCCCACCATCAGTCACTAGCTGCCCCAACCCCCTCCCCCCGCCAGAGCCGAAGGAGAATTGCTCTTTTCGGCCATAACTTTGTATTAACATGCATGTGTGAGAGAGACCGAGTGTGTGTGTGAGTGTGCCTGAAGTGTTTGTGTGTCTGTATGACGTCATCAGTCAGCCTGCTCCAGCAGGACACTGTCAGCAGGGGAGAGAGAGTAGCAGGGAATTCACCAAATGAGCTTTGAGAAGGTGCTGGTGAAACAAGATACAAGCTATCGACATGAAACCCGGTACACAGACAGACCACAAGTTTCTTGAATTTTTGAAATTAAAATGAAGTTTCTACCTCAAAGTATGGCGACGTAGCGCATTTTTGTTTGAGGCGTTCCGATTTTCCCATTCATTCTTATGGGAAAAAGCGAAATTGCCCAAGTGCTAAACATTTGGCTCTAGGGAGACAACGCTTGCACCTATCTGCAATACAAACACACCGTCACGCAGGGGACAGTCTCAGGAACGCCCTGATGCGATTTGGTGTGTCTACTATGAAAACTGTCTACTATCATAGTGTGTCTACTATGAAAACTCAAAGCTCATTTGGTGAATTCCCTGCTACTCTCTCTCCCCTGCTGACAGTGTCCTGCTGGAGCAGGCTGACTGATGACGTCATACAGACAGAACAAACAAACACTTCAGGCACACTCACACACACACTCGGTCTCTCTCATACATGCATGTTAATACAAAGTTATGGCCGAAAAGAGCAATTCTCCTTCGGCTCTGGCGGGGGGAGGAGGTGGGGGGTTGGGGCAGCTAGTGACTCAATCGTGGGCACAGGTTTCGGAGCACTCTCGAAATTTCAGCGCGCTGGAATTTTCTAGTTATTATTAAGATGTTTGAAACTAGTAGAAAGATATGGCGGGCACACTAGTTTTTGTTCAAAACAGGACTGTGGAGTTTTATTTCCAGAAACACGCGTGAACTATGTGCTCGGACTCTATAGCTTAGTGTGCATTTCAGAAAATAGACGGAGCTGCTATTAGCCAGCATGCTAACCAGGATGCTAATTTCCATCCCATGAGCTCACTCCTGCGGGAACATTTTCCCCCTTGTTTCCCGAAAGCTTAGGAGGAGGAAGAGGAGGAGGAGGAAGAGCTCCTCAGCATCTGGCTGTCTGCTGAGGACCCCCATCACCTCCCTCTCAAAGTCCTCATCCCCCCTCTGCCTCTTTCTCGCCCCTCCACCTCTGTGATGGTCGGGAGAGGAGGGGAGGCTGACTCCCTGGTAGTGGCTCTGACTCAAAGGATGAGGTGCCTGGTGTGGACTCCTCACATTCCTCTGGGGAACCACAGACAACTCCAGGGTGAAGGTACCCTCACCAGGATCCAGGGGGGTGCCAGGGCTTGAACCGGGGAGTTGGGGTGTGGAGAATGCAGGTGGATGGTGGTGAGAGGTTTGTTGAGGTCTCCCTTTCCCCTCCAGGAAGGTCATGATCCAGTAGCATCTCCAGGTGGGCTCTCCCTCGGCTGCTGACCCACTTCTTCTCTCCCTTGCTGCCTTTCGCTCTTTGATGTAGCGGTCTCTGAGGTTTTCCACCTTTTGTTTAACTCCTCCACGATAAAGTACATGTTTTAAAAACTATTCTACAATGAACGGTGAACAGAACGTTTTTAAATAATGTTGTACGAGTAATGAGGCTGAGGTATTTTTTCATGTGTTCACTGATAGAAGGGAAGCATGTGTGCCTATGCTATACAGTACTTTAAGCAATTCTCTTGCTAAAATCACACCTTTCTACCACTTTCTACAAACCTGGTGTTGAGGTTGATCGCAGAGTTGTGCAGCTTTCACGGTGCCTCTAGAAAAATGGAGAAGGACTAGTTCTTTTTAGCCATGTTGTTTTCATATTTATTATAGAAGAACAACGAGGTGCTCGCCCTGGTAAACAGCAAAAACTATACGGCAAGTTCATTTGACCAAACACGTTCATAAGACACACCTGCCAATCTACATGCTTTTGCGCCCCCTTGTGACAAGGACAGAAAATAGCCTAACACAAATCATTACATTACATTACATTACATTACATTACACTACATTTGGCAGACGCTTTTATCCAAAGTGACCTACAGTTGAGAGACAGTAGGAGTGCTTACATTGCCACAAGAGGCGATAGTTGAGTTAGATCAGTCATATAGTATAGGAAAGGTTCAATAGAAGGATAAGACAGGATCAGTGTTGGGTAAGGTACTTTAAAAATGTAATTTGTTACAGTTACAAGTTACCTTACCTCTACCTCGACCATTTAATTGAGATCTGACAGTGTGAACCTTAAAACAGTACAAACTCCACTGCTTGGGTTAACAACACTATAATTGATGCAGTTGAATAAAGATGAACTGTCTTTGTGTGGGAGTAACTGACAAGCAATCACAGGAAGTACTAGAAGAGATGTCTGCAGCGGGCATGTAGCATTCTCCAGACTCCTCTCCTAGGGCCCATACTCTTTCCTGCTCCTCCTCCAGGCTCTACTGTTGCCACAGTCTCAGGACCAACACAAACAGGTTCAGAAAACACTTCTTTCTCACAGTGCTCACCCCATGGAGCTCTGAACAAAGACCAGTCTTTCCTTATCCCCTCTGTCCAGGTCTTAACATCCACACGGCATCTGTTCAGTGTTCCTCTTCACATCTCTATAGCCCTGTCTACAGTGGTAGGATTGTCTGCATATTACCTGTATAATGAGTCTGTATTTATCACATTTGTTTATACCATGCTATTTTTCATTTCCCTGTGCATTGTGTTGCCATAACTATGCTGTACATACTCTGCCCATACATGTACTGTATTTCTGTAGGTAATTTATTCTGCACATATCTATGAACCATCTTTACTTACACTAGCACTTTATCTCTAAACATTTACAAAACATTCATTTAAAACATTTATTCTGTACACACTGCACAATCTGCATGTGCACCTTTTGACTAGATGCCATTAGATGCCATTTTATTACATGTGCATTACATGTGTAATGACCATGAAGTTCTCTACTCTAATTTAGTAACACATAGATAACATATAGTGAATGGCAGTAGCCAAGCAGGTAGCTATGGAAACAGCCGTGCTTAGCGGTGGTGACGTTGCACGTTGTATATCAAATCATTTCATAATGTTGCAGGGTCATCGCTGCCTATACGCAGAACACACGCAGTGCGTAGGGCCCCACGAGCCAACAGGGGCCCCGCGATCCAACAGGGGCCCCGCGATCCAACAGGGGCCCCGCGATCCAACAGGGGCCCCGCGATCCAACAGGGGCCCCGTGATCCAACAGGGGCCCCGTTCTGCACAAAAGATGCTCAGCCGAGAGCCGCGCTACTAGATCAGCTGTCAGCGCGAGGCCGGAGGAGAGAGAGCCTTCAAAGACCTGAGCAAAATGTTTTTGTTTATATTCTTAAAATGTAACTAAAATTGTAATTCTTCATATTTCCATAAGTAACTGTAAGGGAATTCCATATTTTCCCAATGTAACTGTAACGAATTATAGTTATACTTTTTTTGTACTTAAATTATGTAACACCGTTACATGTCATCCGTTACTCCCCAACACTGGACATGTCACATGTGATTTTTCACATATTATTCTTGTGCTAAAAAAACAGTTGACGTGTGACAGATTTTGTAACGATGTCAGCGGGTTTGTAAAGGGGCGCCCCGCCAGACGCTAACAGGGAGAAGCTGTTGTTGGGCTCTGTGTTGGTCTTCATCCTCCTCTACCTCATCCTCCTCGCTGACTCCCAGGACTCTCTCTACAGGAACGTGTGGGTCTCCATCCTGTCCTCCACCTCCTCTCAAGGGTTGCTGTACAACTTGGTCTGGGTCTCCATCCTCTTGTTGCCGTGGCCCACAGAGTCCTCCCTTGTCTGTGTTAACACAGAAAACACACATTGACTTCACACTCGTTATATTCACTAAACTTGACAAACTTGTGGTATCTTCTGATTGATCTTCATCACATGACAGCAGAGTGTTTGTGATTTGACTGCAGAGACATGAAGTTGTGTTTGATGGAAACACCTCAGTTCAGGTAACATGATGGAGAGAACAGGTCTGTAACTCACTGATCATCTGACGTCTCCTCAGGTACAAGATGAGACCAGCAACACCAGCAACACCAGCAACACCAGCAACACCAGCAACACCAGCAACACCAACAACACCAGCAAGACCACCAACAACTCCAACAACAGAACCAGCAGAACCAGCAGAACCAGTGGGGTCAGTACTGGGGGTTCTGTCATGGATCTGGGCGTCTGGACCTGAAGGAAGATGGAGACAGAAACAGTCAGAAATCAAAGAGGATGGAGACTAGAGGCCTGAGAGCTGGACTGTGGTACAACAAGATAGATATTTATTCTCTGTCAGACACAAAGATCCTCAGCACATCCTGGAACTGTTCCTCATGTTTCTGATCGATCACATTGATTACATGAGTCTGTTGCATGTTTTAAACTGGGTATTTTGATTGAACTATTTAACCACTATACATTTTTATTAATCTCTATCTACTAGTTGTTTAGGTTTCTATCTTCATAACTTATACTCTCTTATATTGTGTGGAACCACACAATGTCCTCCAGGATTAATGAAACATTTCTGATTCTGATTCTATCACTTTCAATGTTCAGTTTAGTCAAGCAACTGGACTTCTTTCTTTCCCAGAGAGAAGTCCAGTTGCTTGACTAAACTGAACATTGGATACCATGACCTGGATGAATGAGAATCTCCACAGACATTCTATCACTTTGTAAAAAATTTGTTTTTATACTTTGAAAGCAAAAGAGGACCCCCCCTATTTTTATTCCCTTCCATCCACCTACAGAGACAGTTCCTCAGAGAGAACAAAGACACTTACCATCAGCTCCATCCTTCATCCCTGGAGCTTCAGCTGTGCTGGAATCATCTCCTCTTCCTCCAGATGATTCAACTGTTTCACAGACAAAGTTCTTCATGATCTGAACTTTCAATAAATCCTGAACCAACCTGCACAGTATCAAACCACTCACCTACAACTAGTTCTACATAACAAGGGCGATAAGGTGGGACGAAGCATCTGTAGCTTGTCGAGCGGATTTAAACCAATTATTTATTTTATGTTTGTATACTGAAAAGACAAAGAAAGATTATTCCAGACTATATACAGTATATCTCCTGTCAGATACTGTAGCCCTCTCCAAACTGGAGATACAGGGATGTAGACTATATCAGACTCTTGTACGTATTTGTTTGTTTATGTGTTTTAAACAAATAGTCTGAGTAGACACTGTCAGAAGAGACTGAACTTCTCTTTACTTGAACAGTCAGTATTGTAGGAGTCGTTCTTCATTGATGTTGTACCGTGTCTGACCACTAGGGGCAGTATAGCTCTGTGTCTGTTTAACTGGAGGAAATCAGTGAGATGGTGGAAACCATCTCCATCTCCAGATGAAAACCAGGTTTTCTTGGGCTCCAGTCAACATCGACTTTCATGGTAACATTATGTGTTTGCATATTCACCACAGTGAGTTCCCCTCACCCCCAGACAACAACAGGAAGTCTGAATTAAGAGTCACAGTTTGTTGAGTTTATTCACTTTATTTACAGTAAAATCACTCAGATTCAGGTCAGACAGAGTAACAGTTCATCAAAGTACAGAACAAAGCTGTGGCAGCAAACACGCTCCTCCTCCTATGAGGAGCTGTCTGGGACATTAAGTCCCTCTCACACACTTGATATGCTCTCACACACTACTGACATGAAACATTTCACTGTAACGTCTCTCAGGATCTCACCTGTGTTTTATATGTGAATGTGAGAGGTAATTCTGAAAAATGAAAGTAATGAAGACATACACACTTGCATTTAACTGAGTTAAACCTGACTGACATTCTCCATATGACGGGACAGGTTGATTCTCAAAGTGTTTGTGTGTGATTGCAGGTTGACCAGCTCATGGTGGTGAGGGGAACAGTGAGATGATCAGAGGAATCTGTGGTGTCCCACCTGGCATAGTGGACCCAGGTGTCCAGATAGAGGCGTGGCCTAGTGGCTCAGGATCCTGACTTGTCTCAGGTCTGAAACCCTTCAAAGGTCCTGAATTTCCCTATGATGAGAAATTACCAAGAGAACAGAGCACAAATACCTAACACAATATATACAATCCAGTGTAACAGTGTATTAAGATATTCATCAAAAAGAAATGTACATAGAAAATAAGGATTAACAGAAGGAGATGAAAAATAAAATAAGTAAATAAAAGGTGAAGTGCTGTCATGGATGACTCCCAGACTTGTATGGTCTGACTTCCTCTTTAAGTCTCCATCCTCCTTTGTGTCTCCCTCGTCGTCTCCTCTCAGATCTTTCTTCTGCTCTCACATTTCCACGCTGTCTTCTTCTACATCTCTTCTTCTCACACTCTCACACACACTGACTTTATACGTCTCTTTCTTCTTGCTTTCAGACTCCTGGCTCCAGTGGCCTGGACAGGTTGTGTAGTGGATGTCAGGAGTCGTCTGGACTGTTGAGGGGCATTTTGATGATGCTCGATGTGGAGGACAGAGAGACGTGATCCGTGTAGACACTGTCTTCGTCCTGTTCACTATCTGCTCTCAAGGGTGGCTGTTCAAGCTGGTCTGGGTTTTCCTTACGGCTTGTTCTCTCTGTGTTAACACAGAAAACACACATTGACTTCACACTCGTTATATTCACTAAACTTGACAAACTTGTGGTATCTTTTGATTGATCTTCATCACATGACAGCAGAGTGTTTGTGATTTGACTGCAGAGACATGAAGTTGTGTTTGATGGAAACACCTCAGTTCAGGTAACATGATGGAGAGAACAGGTCTGTAACTCACTGATCATCTGACGTCTCCTCAGGTACAAGATGAGACCAGCAACACCAGCAACACCAGCAACACCAGCAACACCAGCAACACCAGCAAGACCACCAACAACTCCAGCAACAGCAGCAGAACCAGTAGAACCAGCAGAACCAGTGGTCTCTGGACCTGAAGGAAGATGGAGACAGAAACAGTCAGAAATCAAAGAGGATGGAGACTAGAGGCCTGAGAGCTGGACTGTGGTACAACAAGATAGATATTTATTCTCTGTCAGACACAAAGATCCTCAGCACATCCTGGAACTGTTCCTCATGTTTCTGATCGATCATATTGATTACAGGAGTCTGCTACATCTTGGTTTAAACTGGGTATTTGACTTTTCATTTCAAATTACTATACTTTTCTGTTGCTCTTTATATAATGGTTGTCTGGTTTCTATCTTGGTAACTTGTACTATCTTATACTAATATGGAATCACACAATATCCTCCAAGAGGAATGAAATATTTATGATTCTAATTCTTCTGCTTGGTAAAAAGTGTGTTTTTATACTTTAAAAGAGAAAGAGGTCCACCCCGAGAGACGAACAAAGTATTTTTTATTCCCTTCCATCCACCTACAGAGACAGTTCCTCAGAGAGAACAAAGACACTTACCATCAGCTCCACCCGTCATCCCTGGAGGTTCAGCTGTGCTGGAATCATCTCCTCTTCCTCCAGATGATTCAACTGTTTCACAGACAAAGTTCTTCATGGTCTGAACTTTCAATAAATCCTGAACCAACCTGCACAGTATCAAACCACTCACCTACAACTAGTTCTACATAACAAGGGCGATATGGTGGGACGAAGCATCTGTATGTTCCTTGGTCAGACAGCTGCACTGAGGAGATCTTCAGGGACAGGTCTCCAGTCTTCAGACCTTCTAGCTCCACACTGGTTCTGTTTCTGAACTGAGGATCCTGCAACTGATGATCCTCCTGCCCATTTCGGTATCCATAGGCCACCTCTGGGCCATTTCTCCAGTTCAGGAGGAACTTCTCCAGGTTCTTCCTTGGTTCCACATGACATGGCAGGATGGCTTCACTGCCATCTACTGCCCTGATCTCCTCATCTGGACAAACAGCTCGATCTAATGAGGAAACAAGAAGTAGAGTTACAGCAGCTGGACACCTCTGGAGGACGGCCATCTGTGCAGCCTCTTAAAACTATTAACAACAACAACAACAACAACAATAATAATATGATACATCAACCATCAGAGTAAAGAACAACTACTCTAATTACTAGATACTTCAAGCAATACAATGATAAATTAATGAATAAGAATCAAGTTTAAATAATACAAATAAAGTGCAAAGCCATATATTTCTCTCTTTTTCTTTCTCTGAACTTGTACATATAACTAGTATCAAACCACTCACCTACAACTAGTTCTACATAGCAGGAGGTTCTGGAGGAATCAGGGTCTATGATGGAGCATCTGTATGTTCCTTGGTCAGACAGCTGCACTGAGGAGATCTTCAGGGACAGGTCTCCAGTCTTCAGACCTTCTAGCTCCACACTGGTTCTGCCTCTGAACTCACGATCCTGTGACCAACGATACTCCTGCCCCTGAAGGTATCCATAGGCCATCTCTGGGCCACTTCTCCAGTTCAGGATGAACTTCTCCAGGTTCTTCCTTGGATCCACATGACATGGCAGGATGACTTCACTGCCTTCTACTGCTCTGATCTCCTCATCTGGACAAACAGCTCGATGTTCTCCTGAGGAAACAGAAGCTACAGTTACAGCAGCTGGACACCTCTTGTTATGAAGGCTCAGATTCTTGTATTAGTTAATTAGTCAGTTCATAATGTAGATTAATTGAGGTTGGATAAATCTGTAAATATTTCAGTATCACTGCCCCTCCCCCTGCCTCCTTGGCCTTTGTGTATTATTTTCCATGCTGAAGTTTCATTGGTTGTGGGCGAGATGTCGTCTTTAGATGCTGCTGTGTGGGTGTTTATTTGTTCTGCCTGGATGATGTTGTTTCTCCTTTTCCTGTGGACTTCAGAGGAGATCGCTCATACCAGTGGAGCGCAGCATTGTTCAGTTCAGTCACACCATTCAGAGTTTAACCGAGGAGGTTTGTGTTCTGTCTGCATCGTATCTGAGTAAATGAGTGTGGGAGTCTGAGAGCCTTGTTCAGTTAGCTGATTAGCACAGTGGCAAACCAGCTGTAGCATGGGCGGCCCTTCAGCTCCAACCCATCCTGCAGCTCACCACACTGAGGGAGGAGAGTGGCTCCGGGTTGCTGCGCCCCTGGTACTCCACCTCCTGTCCTTCCTGCCGGTGCTCTCTACATCTGACGAGCTCCAACGATTAGAACTGGTACCATTGGAGGGAGACATTGATTTGGGGTGTAATAGACCAGTTTATGTGGGACATAATAATCATAATTCCAATCGTACAACACACTGTGTACTGGCTGACTGGTTATGTGTTGTGACTTCTTCTTCTCAGCTGGTCCAGAAGTGAGAAGCTGCTTGGATCAAAGAACCAGATCACCTCAGTAGAAGAGATGCTGGGATGACTCCTCAGTTAACCAACCTACAGAGATAACAACTACTGCTCTCATTACTGGCTGACAAAATACCTTGTATTGAGATACAATCATATCATTATCAAGCTTAAACAGTAGTAGTGGTAACATTAACAACAATCATAACAACAAACGACCAGCTTCTTTGGTGTTATTTGTGTTTCTTTTGTCCTCTATGATAACAAACTGCAGACATTTCAGTTGTTGACAGAGCCAGGTGTCCCCCTGGGTCTTGTTGTTTTTGTACATATGAAGCCATGATGATGAACAGCCATCGACTCTATATAAAGATGGACGTATTCATCTGGTACGAAAAAGGAGGCCAACGCGGAAGTGACTCTCCTTGCAATGTGTAGTATGGTGGTCCTTGATTAATAAGATATCAGAGCCTAAAGAAATGAATGAATATGGGCGGGTCCATTTGATTGACAGGGCAGCCTCACAGGGGAGAGAGAGAGTCACATTAATGGGATGAATAGACTGAGTTAACCTGGTTCGTCCTGCCCTGTTATTCTCTGATATCCAGTATGGATCAGTGGGGGTGTTGAGGAGGATGGAGGTCATTGCTCCCCACCCCATGGTTTCTGCTGGTCAAACTCCTGCATCCGCAAACTGAGTGACGTCACGGATATCGGAGCTCCCGAGCGACAGATGCTGTAGTGTAAACAGACGGAAGGAGTCGCCCTAAAGGACCAAATTTATTCTCTTTTTTTACTTTTTGTACCGATACACAAAGATCTATCCACCTTCAGTGTGATTCATCGACATGTTCAAGTTACACCTTGAAAACTGCAGCGCCACGAAGGCTGGAGTTCTCCTAGGCCAGGGCGTTGACTGACAGTCACTACTGTTTCACAAGGAACGAAATCGAAAGTAAGACAGCGACGTTAGTTAAGCTATTATTACAACCTTCAAACACGCCTCATGTTCGAGAATCACATAAATAGTCCGAATTGTTACTTGATGTAAATGTATTTTCACAGTCTGTCGCAAAACACACGGAGTTAAACACGGTACAGGGCCGAGAAAAACAGGAACTAGAAACAAAGACAAAAGACCTGAAAACTTTAACAACTCACCGGCTTGGACGACACCAACTAATGTGATCACATGGAATAAAATCATAGGGAATAAAATCATAGGTAGATCCATCTCTGTCGCAGGTCAAGACGAGGAGTCTATTCAGTAACAAAACAGTGGCTCTCAGAGCAGGAGCCCAGGTTCCTGTTCCTTCTCTGCAGCAGTGATCTACTGGGTGGACTGGGTGGAGTCTCACCTGAGAGACCGGTTTTCCAGGCTACAACCCGTCTCTGTTTGTCGAGCGGATTTAACCCAATGATTTATTTTATGTTTGTATACTGAAAACACAAAGAAAGATTATTCCAGACTATATATATCTCCCGTCAGATACTGCAGCCCTCTCCAAACTGGAGATACAGGGATGTAGACTATATCAGACTCTTATACGTATTTGTTTGTTTATGTGTTTTAAACAAATAGTCTGAGTAGACACTGTCAGAAGAGACTGAACTTCTCTTTACTTGAACAGTCAGTATTGTAGGAGTCGTTCTTCATTGATGTTGTACCGTGTCTGACCACTAGGGGCAGTATAGCTCTGTGTCTGTTTAACTGGAGGAAATCAGTGAGATGGTGGAAACCATCTCCATCTCCAGATGAAAACCAGGTCTTCTTGGGCTCCAGTCAACATCGACTTTCATGGTAACATTATGTGTTTGCATATTCACCACAGTGAGTTCCCCTCACCCCCAGACAACAACAGGAACTCTGAATTAAGAGTCACAGTTTGTTGAGTTTATTCACTTTATTTACAGTAAAATCACTCAGATTCAGTTCAGACAGAGTAACAGTTCATCAAAGTACAGAACAAAGCTGTGGCAGCAAACACGCTCCTCCTCCTATGAGGAGCTGTCTGGGACATTTAGTCCCTCTCACACACTTGATATGCTCTCACACACACTACTGACATGAAACATTTCACTGTAACGTCTCTCAGGATCTCACCTGGTTATATGACAGTATTTCAGTAGTGTATATAAGAGTATTTCAGTAGTGTATATAGCAGTATTTCAGTAGTGTATATAAGAGTATTTCAGTAGTGTATATAGCTGTATTTCAGTAGTGTATATGAGTATTTCACTTGTACGTGAGAACAATTCAGCAGTGCATTTCCCTATGAGGAGAAATAAGCAAGGGGATAGAAAAGCACACGAAAAGAAATCAACAGATGAAGATGAAAACTAAAATGAGTAAATAAAAGATGAAGTGCAGTCAAGGATGACACCCAGATGTGTATGGACTGACTTCCTCAAGAAGTATCTGTCCTCCTGTGTGTCTCCCTCGCCGTCTCCTCTCAGGGCTTTCTCCAGCTGTGACATCTCTGCTTCTCTAATTCACACATATTTGACTCCAGTTGTGTGGAGAGGTTGTGTTGTGGATGTCAGGTGTCGTTTGGATTGTTGAGGGACGTTCTGATGATCCTCGATGTGGAGGATAGCGAGCGATGTTCTGTGCTGTCGCTGTCAGGGTAACTGTCTCCATCCTGTCCTCTACCTCCTGTCCAGGATGGCTGTTCAGCTTGGTCTGGGTTTTCATCCTTCTCTGGGCTTTCTGAGCCTCTTCTGAAGTCTGTTAACACAGAAAACACACATTGACTTCACACTCGTTATATTCACTAAACTTGACAAACTTGTGGTATCTTCTGATTGATCTTCATCACATGACAGCAGAGTGTTTGTGATTTGACTGCAGAGACATGAAGTTGTGTTTGATGGAAACACCTCAGTTCAGGTAACATGATGGAGAGAACAGGTCTGTAACTCACTGATCATCTGACGTCTCCTCAGGATAAAGAGGGTCCCAGCACCAACAAGACCACTAACAACACCACCAATGATGCCACCGAAAACAGAACCAACAACACCAGCAAAATAAGTGGTGGCAGGGGTTCTGTTATGGATCCGGGCCTCTTGACCTGAAGGAAGATGGAGACAGAAACAGTCAGAAATCAAAGAGGATGGAGACCAGAGGCCTGAGAGTTCTTCATGGTCTGAACTTTCATGACGTAAATCCTGAACCAACCTGCACAGTATCACTACTCACCTACAACTAGTTCCACATAACAAGCGTGATATGTTAGGACGAAGCATCTGTATGTTCCTTGGTCAGACAGCTGCACTGAGGAGATCTTCAGGGACAGGTCTCCAGTCTTCAGACCTTCTATATCCACACTTGTTCTGTCTTTGTACTGAGGATCCGGTGCGTTCTCCTGTCCATTTCGGAACAGATAAGCCACCTGTGAACCATTTCTCCAGTCCAGGGTGAACTCCTCCAGGTTCCTCCTTGGTTCCACATGACATGGGAGGATGGCTTCACTGCCTTCTACTGCTCTGATCTTCTCCTCTGGACAAACAGCTCGATGTTCTCCTGAGGAAACAAAAGGTACAGTTAAACCAGCTGGACACCTCTGAAGGGCAGCCATTTCTGCAGCCTCTTAAACCTATTAACAATAATAATAATAATAATAATAAGAAGAAGAAGAAGATGAATGACATAATACAATCAACCAACAGAGTAAACAACAACTACTAACAGCTGGCTCCTTCAGGATGGTGCCATGGACGGCCACCTTACACTTTCTCTCCTCTGTGTGGACAATCTTTTTTGTACTTTGTTATTTTCACAAACCGGATCAGCAGAGATGAACTCTTAAACATAAGAGACACATCTCTACTTTATCTTCAGCCATTTCTTTGTAATCCTGGAAGTTTCCGAGCTTTTGGTCGGAGGTGCAGCTGACAAATGCTGGCTCCCTGGCAGACAAAATGGACAAACTGCAGCTCCTAATCTCCAAAAATTCAGACTTTGGCCCCGTGCTTCACTAAGACCTGGCTCAGTGAACACATCCCAGACGCTTCTCTCTTTCCGCTTTACTGTGCCGACCGCATCCCGGAGCTCTCTGGAAAGACCAAGGGAGGTGGAACGTGCTTCTCTGTCAACAAAGGTTGGTGTAAAGATGTCACAGTGTAAAGGCATGCAGCTCTGCCATCTTGAGAGTCTCCTCATAAACTGAAAACCATTTAATCTGCCCCTTGGGCCAGGTATCAGACATGGAGATATAACATCCAGACTCCCTGCTCATCATTCTTGGAGATTTTAACAGAACAAACCTCAGCAGAACTCCCAAAATACAGACAAGGGATAAAGTGTCCCAACAGGGATGCTAACACACTGGACCACTGCTACACTGTCTTAAAAGACTCTTATCACTCTGTTTCCTGTTCTGCTTTGTGACTCAGGCAGAAGCTAAAATCAGCGAAGCCTGTAGTGATGACAGTGAAACGATGGAGGAAACAGCTGGAGGTGAACGCCTGCTTTGACTGCTCTGATTGGAGTGTCTTTGACAGACCTGGACAATCTGACTGACACTGTGACATCCTACATCAGCTTATGTGTGGACTTGTGTGCAGACCAAAACCTCCTGCACTTGCAAAACAATAAACCCTTGTTCAACAACAAACTCAGGAAGCTGTACAAACAGGGCCGGAACAGCCTGACCAGGGAGAGCAGGGCAGCTAAGAGATGCTACTCTGAGAAGCTGAAAGACAAGTTCTCAGCCAAAGACCCTGCTTCAGTGTGGAAAGACATTACCAACTACAGGGGCCCATCCCCCCACCCTGTGGATGACAAGGTACTGGCAGAGGAGCTGAACAGCTTCTACAGCCATCACCCACCCCATCAACCTCTCAACCTCTGTCACACCTGACTCCCCAACTCAGACCTCCCACCAGCACTGAAGGTCAATGTGGAGGAGGTGCACCAGCTCCTCCAGGGACAGAAGATCAGGAGGACTCCAGCACCCTATGGCATGTCTCACTCCTGCTCCGCCATCATCGCCGTCCCCAAAAATCCCACCATCACGGAGCTGAATGACAACAGACCCGTCATGAAGTCCTTGAAGAGGCTGGTGCTGAACCATCTTGCAGTTCGCCAACTGGGCAAACTGGGTCTGTGGATGATGCAGTCAGTATTGGACTTCATCCTCCATCACCTTGACACCCCAGGGATGTACACAAGGGTCTTGTAGACCTCAGCTCTGTGGCCCAGCAGAGGTTGTGCTTCCTCCGACAGCTGAAGAAGTTCAACCTGCCTCAGAAGCTGCAGATCATCTTCTACCCTTCCGTCATCCAGTCTGATCTATGCACATCCATCACTGTCTGGTTGGGATCGGCTGCAGACTGCAACGGACAATCGGGTCTGCAGAAAGAGTGTCTGGGGCCGACCTGCCCTCCATGAGGGACCCATGCCAGTCCAGAGTTAAGACACGGGCAGGAAGAATCGGGGCAGACACCTCACACGCCTCACACAGGCTGTTTAGCCTGCTCCCCTCCTCAGAGCTCTGCCCACCTGGACCGGGCTGTCTCCCTGGTTGGTACTCATGTTAATATATTTATACCTCGCTTTCCTTGTAAATACCTTGTCTACTTTTCTATTTTTTGAAATGATGTGCTCAGGAGAGAGTGAAAAGACCAGAGTTAAATCCTTGTATGATCACACGTACTGGGTGAAAAAGCTGATTCTAATTCACTTCAACTTTTAGTTCCTCTAAAAGTTCCTCTTTCCTTCCTTCCACCTACAGACATTTTCTCAAAGAGAACAAGACACTTACCACCACCATCTCCTGTGTCTCCAGCTGATTCAACTGTTCCAGAGACAAACAAAGTTCTTCATTATCTGAACTTTTATGGCATAAGTCCTGAACCAACCTACTACCAACCTACCAAACTACTCACCTACAACTAGTTCTACAGTACAAAAGGTTCTGGATGAAGAAGCAGCAGGGTCTATGACGTAGCATCTGTATGTTCCTTGGTCAGACAGCTGCACTGAGGAGATCTTCAGGGACAGGTCTCCAGTCTTCAGACCTTCTAGATCCACACGTGTTCTGCCTCTGAACTGAGGAGCATGTAACCAATGATCTTTATGCCTCTGTAGATACATGTAGACCACGGATTCACCACTTCTCCACTCCATCTCCAGGTTCTTCTTTGGATCCACATGACATGGCAGGATGGCTTCACTGCCTTCTACTGCTCTGATCTTCTCCTCTGGACAAACAGCTCGATGTTCTCCTGAGGAAACAAAAGCTACAGTTACAGCAGCCCGACACCTCTGGAGGTCTCTTAAACCTATTAATAGTAAAATATAATAAAATCATTAGCTGATCTTGACTCTTGAACACATTCTCCTCAGTATCAAACAGAAAACCTTCATCTCCATTGTTCAGGTTCCAGTCAGTAGCTGCAGGTGTCTTGATACTGCAGCAGCTTCCTCTCAGCTTCATGGATAGGGAGTTTGTAGTGTCCAGCATAACAATGACTGACAGTCATAACAGCTGTGTACTGGTGAGGACTGGCTGACTGGTTATGTGTTGTGACTTCTTCTCCTCAGCTGGTCCAGAAGTGAGAAGCTGCTTGGATCAAAGAACCAGATCACCTCAGTAGAAGAGATGCTGGGATGACTCCTCAGTTAACCAACCTACAGAGATAACAACTACTATTGTACTGGCTGTTTTGAGCATAAAAATAGTTTCTTTTGAGAGATACAATTATCATAATGAAGCTTAAATAGTGGGAGTGCTATCAATAACAATAACCACGTTAACCTATCAGTTTCTCTGGTGGTATGTCCTTCTCTGTGAGAACAAACCTCAGACCTCTGAGATGAACCAGAACCAGGTGTCTCCCTGAGTCCAGCTGTTTCTCTCCACATGAAGCCATGATGATGATCAACACCTGGAGCACAGACTGGCAGCAGCAGTGCAGCCCTACAGGAACTAATCTCGTTTTTGTGTTTTGTTTCGTTTTGCACCGATACACAAAGATCTATGTACCTTCAATATGATTAGTCGCTATGCCTGGATGCACGGCGTGCTGAGGGCTCCTCTTAGAAAAGCTCAGTCACCAGGCAGCACCAGCTGGCAGTGTTCCTGGGCCAGTGATGAGGTTCACTGATCTGTTCTAAATCACAACTGCTCGAAATCGAAAGTAAACCACAGCGACGTTAGTTCAGCTATTGCAGCAATTTATACAGACGCCGCCCTGTCTGAGAGACAGGGAAACAGTCTCTATTCTGTATGGAAATTAATTTTCACACTTTGCCATAACAACGTGGAACGAACAAGAGTGAAACACGGTGCAGAACCGAGAAGAAGAAGAACTGGAGACAAAAGACGCGACAACTTTCACAACTCACCGGCCGCGACGACACCAACTAGTGTGATCACAGGGAGTAAAATCACAGTTAGATCCATGTCTGTCACAGATCAGGACGAGGAGTTCATCCAGAGATACACCTGCCGCTGCACAGCACGGTCAGAGAGGTGCATGACGTCCTGCAGCAGTGATGGGCTCAGTACTGGTCAAGGACGGGGGGGGGGGGGGGGTTATAGTGAAAGTAATACCGTAAGTTGGCTCTGGAATCACGCCAGAACATTTAACACATTTCATTCATAGTATTGTGAATAGGAGCCAATCATATCAGAATATTTTTTTCCTGGATGTGTGAAATTGCAGAAAAAAACAGTAGGGAATAATAACATAACATAATAATAACATTTCTTTAGGGGGATAGGCGTTAATGTCGTTGTTAATACTGTAATACTGCCTAAATACCACGGATACTACTTTGTTTTCACAGAGACAGTCAGACATGGATGCCAGGGAGCTTGCACTGGATCTTACCCTCAAAGTCTATGAAGGCAGAAATATACCCAAAGTTGTGGACTGATGCTGATGTTAATCACCAGCTGTCCCAGTCTGTCTGCTATGTGTTACCTGGATGATCTGCTTCTTAGCTCCAGAAGGCTGAACTCTCCTCCCACTGTTTCCTGTGTAATTAGTGCCTCCAGCTCATGATTTTGTTGTGCTGCTCTTATATCTTGTGACCATCCACCTTTCCTTAGAATTTAACCTTAGCTCTAGAAATGTGCAGTGCCTTCGAACCTTTAAATACATAGTGGTATCCACCTGGTTATGTGTTGTGTCCAACTCTAGGTATCAGTTGCCGTATCCAATACAAATGGGATATCGTTGCAATAAACTTATTTTTGCATATAACTTTAAAAGCTTTAAAAGTTTTGTCCTTGCCCTAATAGGTATTAACCTGAGTGGGGAGTGTTTGCTGTAAATGAGTCACACTACGTGTAGATCAGAGTCTCTACCTGTAAAGAGAGTGACGTTGTCATACACAAGTAACCCGATGATTTAGGGTCAATGGGGTCAAATGTAGTGACCTGTCTACATCCCCAGCTGTAATCAAAATAGCAGCAACAGGGGGTAGATTAATTGGAGTAGATGCTAAGTGGTTCTTAATTGCTTGTTTGATCTTTTGTTGTTGCAGTTTGTTATTGAAGTAGTTCATAAAGTCAGAGCTGCTGAGACGTGTGGGAACACACTGCTCAGTGGAGTTATGACTCTGAGTCAGCCTGGCTACAGTGCTGAACAGAGACCTGGGGTTATGCTTATTGTCTTCTATCACAGAGGAGTAGTATCTGGCTCTGGCATTACACTGAGCCCACCTGTATGTTTTCACCTTTCCAGGTCTGAAAAATATTGTTGTTTTTGGTCAAGCGCCATTTGCTCTCTGGTGTGTTTCTGAAGTACAGCACACAACCCAATGATTTTAGCATTGAATTACACAAAAGGAAAAAGACACAAACAAAACATAAAGGTGTGACTATTGTCACTATTATTGAGGTTGTAGTTTGCAGTGGCATTGACCCTAACAGGTAACGGTCCCAGCATGGCCTATACCTGCCACATAGCTGTAAAGTGAAAATCCCTGAGACATCTCTCAGATGTAATATCAGTTTTTATTTGTATGAAAAGTCAAGACTAAACAGACACGATCCTTAAACGGAACAGTTTTCATTTCTATTACAGAAATGCATTCTCTATGTTCAGCAGAATCAAAAAATGTCGTTCTTGTTCTTTCTGGCATATAAGGTCACTCTGTCTGAGCAGGGATTAATAACGAGGGGCATCAGGGCCCAAAAAAAAGGTACTATTCATAAACTATAGTGATAAGGAAATGACAGCTGTGACAGCTGGGCTTGAACCGGACACTTTTCTGAAGAGTCGACAGGCCGACCCACTGGACGGTGTGAAGACTGTGGCTGACCCCTCCCACCCTGGACACGACCTGGTGAGATGCTCCTCTCTGGCAGAATCAAGACCTGACGCAACAAGTCATCCAACTTGTCTGTTTTCCAAATCTCTGTAGAACTGTGCATCTGTTGAACCTGCTAATATATTCAATATTAGACAGGAATTTGTTCAATGAAGCATTTCCCATATGTGCCCTCGTGGGATTCAGTATGTGTGAAGTGAAAACTTTATCCTACAGCTTCTCTCCTGTGTGGAACGCCACATGTTCTTTCAAGTTCAGCCAATCAAGGCTGAAGGAGAAATAACTCACGAGTTATGGATGAGTCGCTCAAGATCTGGCCATCTGTCTACATATATAGACATATATACATATCCCTGTAGCTATCTAAATAGCTTTTTCCATTACTTTTGTCTTTAAGAACTGATAAAGCAGCTGATATGACTCATTCCCTGAATGTCTTTGCAACATTTCATCTTTCTTTGATCTAGACCAGTCCTCCTTTAGCTTGTCCTCACGCTGCAGCCCTGGTTTGTTCCGCCCTCTTCCTCTCCTAACTGGAGACCACTCTTCACTTTCTGTTTCATCCTCCTCATCTGCCCCTCTTGTTGCCATCCCGACCCATTCACAAAGCAGTTCTAGTCAGCCTCCAGTCCTGCACCCTCCTGGTGCCCGTCTTTCTCTCTGTTGATGCTCCTCTGTCCAACCCTGGTCCCTCACAGTCAGGAAGTTACCCTCTCACCAATGCCTACACACGTCACTTACCCTGAATTTCAAAATAAAGCACTGACTATCAAAGTAAAGACATCAGCTTAACAACAATCTTGAATGATGCTGAGATAACACAATGATATCAATAATGAAAAAGAAGAAGCCAAAACACATAATGTGGCTTTGTGTGATTTTTTTGTGAAATTAGTTAAAAGAATAAAAGAAAATACAAATAAAAAACACCAGGCCTTTGTTCTCTTGTCTGTTATGTAAACAATAAGTCATTTTGGTGTTTACAGAGTGAAAAAAGAACAAACAGCAGGAACATCTGGAAGCAGCTGTGACAGTCAGCTCCACATGTTGTGGTTCCTCTGTCAGTGGCTGCTGGATGAAGCTCTCCTCTCCACTCCACCTCCCAGTAACACCTCCCAGTAGGTCCAGTCAGAGCCTCTCCAGCCTCCTCCAAGCTCTCTGATCATCAGGACTCAGCTGATCCTGGGTCAGCTCATCCTCCTCTCTGATCCCGCAGTCACACAGAGATCACTACCACCTGATGAGAGAAGAAGAGACAGAGTTGATGATGAAGACACTCAGTGAGGACCAGGACAACATCAGCCTCAGGTCTGCAGTTTAGAGTCACCACAACTTTCACATCATGTTGATCTCAGCACAGAAGAAGAACATGGAGTCTGACCTCAGAGTCTCCAGTCTGCAGTGTGGACTGTGTTGCAGACCACACAGCTCCTTCACTCCTGAATCCTGCAGCTTGTTGTAGCTCAGATCCAGATGTTTGAGATGGGAGGGGTTGGACTTCAGAACTGAGGCCAGAGAAGCACAGCTGGTCTCTGACAACCTGCACCTCTCCAACCTGAGTAAAGAATAAATGAAGTCAGGTTAGAAGACAATGTTCCTGCTGGAATCACTCCTTGTTTCATCATTTGTGTGATGATGTGCCCAGAACGCATCATCATCAGTCCCTATTGCGTGCCCCATTATGCACGTGTGACCCCGATCATCTCCACATTGATTTCTTATAAATTCATTCATAAATTAATTTACTGTTCCTTGAATGCGGGGTTAGACTTAACCATCATGAGAGAGAAAAGGTACTAGTTGGTCACTGGTATTGAAAGGCATCGTTCTTACCGTACCCACCGAGTTCCCTGCCATACGCTGTATATAAAAGATGGACCTAGTCCTAGTCCGGGTACGAAAAATGAAGCCAACATGGAAGTGACTTTTCTTGCAAAACCACGGAGATCCTCTAGGCCTGGCTCCAAAAAACACTTTCTCCAATACACACCCAGTCAACAAACGCATGAAATATTTATTCAATTTTTTTTTTTTTCATAACTCCAACAGCTAAAGTTTCCCGTGCCAGCGTATAATGTAGTGGTCAATTAGCAAATAATTCCATGATTAATAAGATATCAGAGTCTAAAGAAATGAATGAATATGGGCGGGTCCATTTGATTGACAGGAGAACCTCACAGAGGAGAGAGTCCCATTAATTGGAATAATAGGCTGTGTTTACCTGGTTCGGTCTGTTATTCTCCGATATCCAGGATGGATCGTATGGATCAGTGGGTGTGTTGAGGAGGAAGGAGGTGAAAAGTTATATCCGTCACTGATGTAATTAAATATTGATTGAAAGAATGAATGAAACACCCGTGCTGCAGCTATGAGAATGGATGGAGCCACTGGCAGGGAGTGGATAGGTGTCCTCTATACTGAGGGTGGATGGAACTTGCCAGGGGCAGTTGGTGAAGGTGTCAAAGCTCAAAGCTCCCTAAACTCTCAGTCAGTGCCCAGTGAATTGGTAGTATTTTTTCTCTTCGTATTATAGCATTTTTGTATTTTTTGGATATTTGTATTGTAACTGACCTCAGAGTCTCCAGTCTACAGAGTGGACCCTCCAGAAGATCACACAGCTCCTTCACTCCTGAATCCTGCAGCTCATTTCTACTCAGATCCAGATGTTTCAGGTGGAAGGGGTTGTACTCCAGAGCTGAGGCCAGAGACACACAGCTGATCTCTGTCAAACTGCAGTTTAGCAACCTGAATAAAGAATAAAAGAAGATAAAATCCATGTTTAGTCATGAATGATCTCCTTAACACCTAGCTTTTACCCTGCTCACTGGAACCTGGCTGGACTTATTGAAGCTGCACCTCCTCACTTTAGCTTCATCCTTCCTACCAGAAGTAACAGGAGAGGTGATGGAACTGCTGCCATTTTCTCTGGCTGCAAGGAAATCTCCCTCAGAGAATTCCTCTCTTTCAATATTCATACCCATGTGGAAACTGATCCAGATGCCATTAATTTTATTTGTCTACAAGAGGCTTTTGAATTCTCACAGCATGTCTGTGGATCGACCCACAATAAAGGTCACACTCTTGTCCCTATCAACTCGAAGGGACTAAACATCACTACCCTTCTTATTATGGCTGTAGCTTTGTCTGATCTTTATTGCATTTTTTTAAAGTATCCACTACCCCCGTGCAACATAACAGCTCGCAAATGCTAAAAAGGAAACTCATAATTAAATATGGCTGCAAGCAGCAATACCGGGTTTAAAGGGTAAAGATGACACATCTTTACAGTGTAATTACAGTACAGTAAGTGTAATTACAGTGACCCCTTGTGGCGAATGAAACCAAATTGATTCTGCAGACTTAAGGAAGGGTCTTGAAGTGTCGGACAAAATTTGGTTTCATTGCACCAAAGCATTTCTGAGATATGACTTGGCGTGCTGTTTGGTGCCTTTCCCGCCAATTTCGTTTGGCTGTAGCAGGCTAATGGATTCACGTAACTAAGTAACTTTTGCGGATCAGTCGGGAGATAGTCTGAGCCAATTTTCGTGCAAATCAGACAAAATTTGTGGCTGCCACAAATGTTAATTGGTATTCAACAAATTCCAATATGGCGGCCGATGAAATATGGCAGGTTTGACATCATACATTGAACTCGGCATGATCCAAGGATTGTAACGGTGACTGGTTTTTGAGGATCGGGCCCTCACTTCAAACTCACTTCTAGACATATCAGTCTGGTTTCAGCCCCACCACAGCACTGAAGCAATACTCATTAAAGTAGTCAATGACCTGCACACTAACACAGATTCCAAGAAACTATCTGTTCTCGTTTTACTAGACCTTGTTATTGATCCTGGTTATTGATCAACATCATGTCTCCTTCTATACATCATCCACATCAGATCAACATTCATACACCTGAGACCAGAGAAATATTCACACTTTTCACAAACTGGATCAGTTTCAAACCAGTCTGAGCTCAGAGGATCTTCTGGAGACAGGAGACCATTTAATAAAGATGATCCACAATCATTCAGTTCAACAACCAACACTGGACATTTCCTACATTTCCTTCAAGATAAAAGTCTTTTGGGACTGTATTTGGGACAGAAACATGAAAACACAAAGCAAAGTAAATCCACAGCTTTATAGATGGAAGTTATGACTCAGCATGAACCAGGTTCAGCTGTTGATGGAAACATCACATGTTCAACAGTAACAGAGTCAGTGAACTCACCCCAGAGTCTCCAGTCTACAGAGTGGACTCTCCAGAAGATCACACAGCTCCTTCACTCCTGAATCTCGCAGGTTGTTGGAGCTCAGATCCAGATGTTTGAGATGGGAGGGGTTGGACTTCAGAGCTGAGGCCAGAGAAGCACAGCTGGTCTCTGACAACCTGCAGCCCTCCAACCTGAATAAAGAATAAAAGAAGTCAGGTGAGAAGACAATGTTAAAGTATTAGTAAATTACTGAATTCATTCAAGTAACTTAATTCATAATATAAATTCATATAAAGTTTCCTCATCCATTAATACTCATTATTTAAGAACACAGCTATAAATGTTTATAAAGTCTTGATTAACAGGTCCATCTATAATGTATTTCGTGATTGTATTTTCATGCCTTACTAACAATGGATTCAGCTTTTATAGATCAAGTATTTTATCTTTCAGTCTTTCGTTATCAAACTCTGCTGTTGTACATTTATACATGAAGTTGTAAATCCAGTAGTCGGTAGAGTGTTAATAATGCTTCATAAACACTTTAATCATGATGAATTCAGATAGATGTCCATGTCTAGCAAAGAATTTACAAATGAGATTTAAAGGCCATTGAGCATTTTGGAGCTATAGATGACTGAACAACAGATTGAAAATTGAAAAAGGGGGTTTTAAGTTAACACTAGAAAATTCCAGTGCGCTGAAATTTCGAGAGTGCTCCGGGATATGTGCCCATTGGTTTCCAGCACTTTGTCTGCCTTTGGATCGCTCAGTGATTGAGTGAGTATGTATGTGTATGTATGTGTGTCCATGGTGAAAACTACATACACAGACCACAAGTTCATCACCATATCCAAGTTTGAATAAAGCTTTTACCCTGGTTGAGAAATAAATTGCTTTGGTCATTTTCCTATTCATTCCTTATAGGGGACCCTGTAGGGCCCCTGGCGGGCCCAAAAGTTAATATTCTGGAGAGAAAAATAGTAGTCAACTTCTCTCCATCGTTTT
The DNA here is from genome assembly GCA_029224185.1 of Karalla daura. NCBI lineage: Eukaryota > Metazoa > Chordata > Actinopteri > Chaetodontiformes > Leiognathidae > Karalla > Karalla daura. Next base: position 2,065,063 of record CM055189.1, read on the forward strand.
GATATATAATTTGACTGGGTGCTCCCAAACCTGAAGGAGTATTGCTCTTTTGGGCCATAACGTTGTAATAACGTACATGTATGAGAGAGACTGAGTGTGTGCGTGTTACTGAGTGTGTGCGTGTGCATGAAGTGTTTGTGTGTCTGTGTGGTCATCTGTAGGCCTGCTGCAGCAGGAGGCTCTCTGTCAGCAGAGGTGCAGACACGAGGCACTTGACCACATGCTTTTTGAGAAGGTGCAGCTGAAAAGCGATACAAGCTATCAACATGCGAGTCGGTACACAAACAGACCATAGTTTCTTTAATTTTTTAAATTAAAATAAAGTTTCTAAGTCAAAGTATGGCAACGTAGCGGATGTTGGTTTGAGGAGGTCAGTTTTTCCCATTCATTCTTATGGGAAAAAGCGAAATTGCCTAAGTGCTAAACATTTGGCTCTACGGAGACAACCCTTGCATCTATCTGGAATATGAACACACCGTCAGTCAGGGGAGAGTCTCAGGAAAAATCTGATGCGATTTGGTGTGTGTACTATGAAAACTGAGGCCACAGTCGTGAATAGAAGTGTAAAGTTTAACTTTGATTGCAGTGGTGGGAAAATGAATGGAGGCTTATGAAGAGAAGAGGCTGCGCTGGGCCGACTCTGAGGCTCGCCGTTTAAATTTTACAAAGCGCTCAGGTTTATGGCCGGCATCGCACGAGAGAGCACAAATTTTCCTACAAAAGTGGAAAAAAGATTTTGTCTACTGCTTACGGTGTGGCTGGGAGCAGCGTGAAAAGAGAAAAATTAGAAGTGATTTTTCAGCGATCCCACACTGACAGTTGGTCTCTCCCCTTCTAGTGGAATTGAAAACGCCAAACCCACGTGTTTTTGAGACGGTCTGGATGAAAACCGATACATGGTATCAACATGCTGCTGGGTACAGGCAGAGACGACAAGTTTTCCTGCGTTTTGAAGTTTAAATGAGGTTTCTACATCAACAGTTGTTTGTTTGAGGATGACTTTTTGAATTTGTTCGTTTTTCCCATTCGAAGGGGTCAAAGCTGACCACACTTGCCAGAGTGGAGCCGCACATTTTGATCGAGATACGGTCGACCAAAATTTTGCGATGATAAGAAGATGATGCAGAAGAATAAACACGCAGAAGAACAATAGTGCTCCCTCCCGGAACACTAATAACAACATGAATAACCAACTAGAAGATTCTTCCACAGGAAGTTTCTACAGTGATACAGAGCAGTGCTGCTGGGGTGTGGACTTGATGATGAGTTCAGATACACAGTGGAAAAGATCAGAGTCCCTGAACTGACCTCAGAGTCTCCAGTCGACAGTGTGGACTCTCCAGTCCAGCACACAGCCGCTTCACTCCTGAATCCTGCAGGTTGTTCTGGTTCAGCTCCAGATGTGTCAGATGTGAGGGGCTGGATCTCAGAGCTGAGGCCACAACTTCACAGAGAAGCTCTGAGAGTCCACAGTTATATAATCTGTGATGACAGAGAAAATCAAAGTGAAATTTGACACTTCACAGACACAGATGTACATTTGAACCACAGAGCAAATATTAGTCTTTATTTAACTTGAGATGATGTTCAGTGAGCTGTGAAACCACTGCAGCTCCTGTGTTTGAGCCTCAGTCATGTGTCTCCATCAGTCAGTGAATCTTTGATGTGTGTGATGTCACCACATCTGCTTTCCATCTCTCTAGGGTCCAGGGGAAACTACTGTTCTGGACCACTTTTCTTCTTATTTTCTAGAATTCTTCTTCTGACTCATCTTTAAGGTTTTAGCCCACAGACACACACACAGTGAGACGGGTCAGTGAGACGTGCCATCTTGTCAATCATTGATCTACCAGTCCCTGACTGGTCTTGGGCCTAAATACATGTCAGAGGTCAGGGACAGGTCTACTCAGTGTCTCCAGGCTCAGAACCCAGCAGGGTGAAGCTGCAGGTATCTTCTGTGGTCCTCAGCTGTGGAACAACCTCCCTGAACACCTGAGGTGTTCCAGCACCAACGTTCAGCTCACTGAAATCAGGGCTGAAAACATTATTGTTCACTGCAGCTCTCCTAGAGCGGCACTTTCACTCTCTTCTACTGTGTCATCTGCTGCTTTACATGTGCTATCTTGTCCATCTGAAATCTGCTGGTTTTCAATGTTTCTACTGTCTCCACTCCTGACCCCTGTAAAGCACTATGAACTGCCTTGTATAAGAATGGTGCTTTACAAATCAACTGTTAGACAGAGAGAAAATAGAAGAATAGAGTGATCTTGATGCTTCAGCTCCAACTCTAGTCTTCCAGCTGGACTTATCTGGAGCATCATCACCTGGACTAAGATGTTAGAAGATGGAAGAAGATGTGTCTGATTGTTGTAGAGGAACAATCAGCTGATCTAACACTGACTGCTCAGTTTCACTTGGTTTCACTCTAAGTTTCACCAGTTTTCACAGTTTTATTGTGTGTCTGTGTGTAAAGTGTGTGTCTCTATTCTAACTCTGGAGCTTCAGCTTTACGTTGCTTCATAGTGTTGATCATCACATCTGGACTCACACAGCCTTTCTGCAGTTCCTCACAGCTGGAATCAGTCTCTGTCGTCCTTGGTCTGATGTGTTGTACTTCTTCAGGTCCAACTCCTCCAGAACCTCCTCTGACATCTGCAGCATGTAGGCCAGAGCTGAGCACTGGATCTCTGAGAGCTTCTTCTCTGATCTGTTCTCTGACTTCAGGAACTCTTGGATCTCCTGATGCACTGAGTGATCCTTCAGCTCCATCAGACAGTGGAAGATGTTGATGCTTCTGTCAGGAGAGACACTGTTCATCTTCTTCAGGTTGTTGATGGCTCTCTGGATGGTTCCTGGACTGTTCTCTGAGGGACCCAGCAGACCTCCTAACACTCTCTGGTTGGACTCCAGAGAGAGGCCATGAAGGAAGCGTACAAACAGGTCCAGGTGGCCATTTCTACTCTCCATGGATTTCATCATTGTTTCCTTCAGAAAGTCATCCAGGGATGATTTACCACGTCCTCTCCCCAGGAAAGCCTCCAGAACCTTCTTGTTCCTGCTGGTGAAGCTGTGGAACATGTAGACTGCAGCCAGAAACTCCTGAACACTCAGATGAACAAAGCAGTAGATGTTCCTCTGGAAGATCTCACACTTTCTCCTGAAGGTCTCTGTACAAACTCCTGAGTACACCGAGGCATCTGAGACCTTCAGACCACAGCGCTGCAGGTTTTTTTGGTAGAACATTTTTCTTTTCTTCAGATGTTCAAAGGCCAGTCTCCCCAGCTCCAGAAGAACTTCCCTGTCCTCCTCCATCAGCTCCTGTGGACTGGTCTCTGGTCCCTCCTGGTACTTCTGCTTCTTCCTCCTGGTCTGGAGCAGCAGGAAGTGTGAGTACAGGTCAGTCAGGGTCTGGGGCAGCTCTCCTCTCTGCTCTGATGTCAACATGTGCTCCAGAACTGTGGCAGTGATCCAGCAGAAGACTGGGATCTGACACATGATGTGGAGACTCCTGGAGGCCTTGATGTGTGAGATGATGGTTGTGGACAGACCTTCATCTCTGAACCTCTTCCTGAAGTACTGCTCCTTCTGGTCCTCAGTGAAGCCTCGTACTTCTGTGACTCTGTCCACACATCCAGGAGGGATGTGATTGGCTGCTGCAGGTCTGGAGGTGATCCACACCAGAGCAGAGGGAAGCAGCTTCCCCTGGATGAGGTTTGTCAGCAGGACGCTGACTGAGGTCTTCTGGGAGACATCAGACACAACCTGATGGTTGTGGAAGTCCAGAGAGAGTCTGCTTTCATCCAGGCCGTCAAAGATGAAGAGCAGCTTCCAGAGGGAGAGCTGCTCTGCTGTCACCTTCTGGAATGTTGGATGGAACACCTGGAGCAGAGAGAGAAGACTGTGCTGCTCCTCTCTGAGCAGGTTCAGCTCCCTGAAGGAAAGAACAATCACTGCACTGACATCTTGGTTTCCTGAACCCTCTGCCCAGTCCAGACTGAACTTCTGCACCGAGAAGGTTTTTCCAGCTCCAGCGACGCCGCTGGTCAGGACCACTCTGATGGAGCTCTGCTGGTCAGGTAAGGCTCTGAAGATGTCCTGGCACCTGATTGGAGCATCATGGAGGACCTTCTTCTTCTTAGACGTTGTCTCCAGCTGCCTCACCTCATGTTGGGTGTTGACCTCTTCACTCTGTCCCTCTGTGATGTAGAGCTCAGTGTAGATGCTGTTGAGGAGGGTTTCTCCTCCTGCTCCTTCAGCTCCTTCAGTCACACGTTCACATCTGCTTCTCACACTGATCCGATGTTGATCTAGAAGCTCCTGCAGACCTCCATCTAGAACCTCCTGCAGACCTCCATCTAGAACCTCCTGCAGACCTCCATCTGTTGACATACAAACACTGATGTAGTGGGTCTGAATAGCCACATGTAGTTTATTGTTGACAGACAACCTCCTCTTCTTCATTTTCACATTTGAACCTTTATTTTAATATGAATAAAACCAGAACCTTTTGTAGAACGTATTGTCACTTTTTACCAGTAGTGGGCGCTCTAACACCAGTGGGTCCAAACAAACAGTCTCTGCTCTGCGCATGTGCAGAGAATAAACGTGCTGAGCATCAGTAGCGTGAGCTAACGTCTTAGGCTCGTATTTGGATCCACAGGTTTGTAAAACATATTAATTATACAATTCTGTTCTGTTAAAGTGAAGCTGAGTGTGTCAGTAAGTTGAAATATGAACGTGATCGTTGCGGTTTATTATCGGAGTCTCCATCCTGTCCTCCACCTCCTCTCAAGGGTTGCAGTACAACTTGGTCTGGGTCTCCAGCCTCTTGTTGCCGTGGCCCACAGAGTCCTTCCTTGTCTGTGTTAACACAGAAAACACACATTGACTTCACACTCGTTATATTCACTAAACTTGACAAACTTGTGGTATCTTCTGATTGATCTTCATCACATGACAGCAGAGTGTTTGTGATTTGACTGCAGAGACATGAAGTTGTGTTTGATGGAAACACCTCAGTTCAGGTAACATGATGGAGAGAACAGGTCTGTAACTCACTGATCATCTGACGTCTCCTCAGGTAAAAGATGAGACCAGCAACACCAGCAACAACAACAAGACCACCAACAACTCCACCAACAACAACAACAGTACCAGTAGAACCACCAGTGGGGTCAGTACTGGGGGTTCTGTCATGGATCTGGGCGTCTGGATCTGAAGGAAGATGGAGACAGAAACAGTCAGAAATCAAAGAGGATGGAGACTAGAGGCCCGAGAGCTGGACTGTGGTACAAGATAGATATTTATTCTCTGTCAGACACAAAGATCCTCAGCACGTCCTGGAACTATTCCAGGACGTGCTGAGGAAAAATCTAGTATCTAGTATCTAGTAAAATCTAGTATCAGGATTCGTAATTAATCTAATTAATCACATTTTAATCTGCTTATGGTCCCTAAATGAAGAATTAGGGTATTGTATTACATTTCAAATTTGTAGTGCATGCCAAAATTCATTTGGTTCAATTGACCCATGCTTTGTGACGGTGGAGAGGGGGGGGGGGGGGGGGGGGGCGTAGTAGACATCGCTTTGACCCAGTGGCACCCCACCCCAAATAATCAATTCAAAATATAGTCACCATAAACATATATGGATAATTTATTATATATGTTTACAATTGCCAGCCTATTTTAAGACCATCTCTTTTTTGTCTGCTCTGGGGGCAGAGACTTGTACCGCCCCCCTGTGGTCGGGCAGAACATTACAGAGGTGGTGCAGAACCATGCTGGAGGCTCGATCTGCACCACGCACCAGGTGCAGATGTTGGAGCGGAAGCATACTGGGGCCTTAATGGTAAAACTGTGTGTGTTGTCTTTTGTCCATGTTACTAATATCGCTCATGCTAACGCTGATGCTAATTGCTAGATGCTACGGCTAGCTCTAACACTAGCAGCGCATTGCCAGACTGAGCCAGAAGACCTTGACGTGGCAGTTTGCATTAAGTAGTGAGGGTCTGGCAGAGCCGTGAAAAGGTGGGGCTGCCTTTTCACAGTCTCCTTTTTCCTACCAGAAGACTACATCCATCTTCTACATCTACAGGCAGTGTCCAAAACCACTCCCTTACCCCTATATAGGGTCCTAGTTCGGGTGTAAATCCACATTTACATCTGGACAATAGTCCTCTCCCAAACCCACTCACTCAAACACCTCGATCGTAACCTCAATAGCAACATTTCACACCTTTCTAAACATTGTACCATGGTTCAACAGCGCCACATAGTGGTATCCACAGAACCTAACATGCTCAATTGTCGCAACAATAGAAAGGACCTCATTGGCCTACCTCACCTAACATACACCCACAAGTTACACCTAAGATGAGAAACCACTCCCCCCCAGGTACAAAATGGAGAACCACCAAAGTCTCTCCAGAGTTTTACTTGAAGGCTATGTTGCATAATCTTGGATGTTTATCCTGTGATTATTGTACACAACTTCCTGTGAAACTCTCCAGTTGTTTATTTTGCACAACCGTTTGGACCGACTTTTGCTTCAAGATGGCTTTTCAAGTCCTTTCCTGGTTTTTCCTGCAACCACTGAAGGGAAACAGAACCCTTCATACAGCACTGTGATCCGGATCGGAAAGAAAGTGAATCTTTCAGGTAATGGTGTGAACCGGACTCGCCGGACGCTTTCAAGTGTTCAGCTTGACATCAATGATTATGTTACGTTTCCAATAGAAGTGAAGCTGTATGATGCTATCTGCATGCCACTGCCCCTGTGACTGTTCTTGACACAAATGCTTGTAGTTTGAGTTGAGAAAATGGACATAGAACTATTCTATTGTTTTTTTTTTGATATTGGGATGAACTACCCCTTTTTTAGTGAGAGAAAAATGATTTCTCCGCACTGTAGGGGTGGTCACAGAGCCACTGTTCAAAAAAAAGGTTGCAAAAGATGCAAACAAAGTTTGCAAAGGTTGCAAAAAAAAGGTTGTAAAAGTGTGCCCCCATGAAACTACTCACCTACAACTAGTTCTACATAACAAGGGGGATATGGTCGGATGTAGCATCTGTATGTTCCTTGATCATACAGCTGCACTGAGGAGATCTTCAGGGACAGGTCTCCAGTCTTCAGACCTTCTAGCTCCACACTTGTTCTGCCTCTGAACTGAGGATCCTGCAACTGATGATTCTCCTGACCCTGTAGGTACGCATAGGCCACCTCATAATAATTTCTCCAGTTCAGCAGGAATTCTTCCAGGTTCCTCCTTGGTTCCACATGACATGGCAGGATGGCTTCAGTGTCTTTTGCTGCCGTGATCTTCTCATCTGGACAAACAGCTCGATGTTCTGAAGAGGAAACAAAAGGTAGAGCTATACTAGCTGGACACCTCTGAAGGACGACCATCTTTACAGCCTCTTAAACATAATAATAATAATAACAACAATAATAACAACAACAACAATAATAATCATAATCATAATAATAATCATAATAATCATAATAATAATAACAGTCACGGCACTAGGATTTTTTCATTGCAGTTGCTTAGCAGGCGCTGCATGAGTGCTAGGGGTTGCTGGTCAAAACAGGAACAGTGCACTTCCTGTTTCCCCTTGCCGAAATAAAATAATCCAATACGCCAACATCATCCTGGCTATTGTGATGATCCTCATCCTCATCAAGTAGATTTCACAAGTGAGTAGGAGGTTCTTGTTTGAAAGATGGCTGTATTTTTCAGCAACCAGCTGCCAGAATTTGTACATAGAGCAAAAGCCTTTATGGGGAGAAACGAGCAAAGTGCTGCTTTGTGATAGCCTCAAAGACGAAAGCACGTCAGTGACGTGAATTAAATTGCACACATATTTTTATTATTCATATGTTAGAGGATATATTAGAGGACTTTTCGTACAATAATCCACAGCTTTCCTTAACTTTCCCAATTCATTCTCTATGGTGGTGCTTATCACAACGCCTGTAATGCCATTTTCGGCCACCATGAGCATTTTGGGGGCGCTGTTTCCCCGTTTAGCGCGTGAGTATGAGGGGACTGAGAGGAGCAGAGTGGAAGAATGAGGAAGAAGTAAAAGAAAAGAGGAGACTTGACTACTGTGTGTGAGCCATTCCATTGTCTACCGTTTCAAAAGTAAGTGAGGGTTCTATTTTTCAAGCAGTAAATTATTACATTTTCCAACTCATATGTAAGAAAACTTGTAATAACTTACAACTTACAACTTGTAACTTTCAATAACTTCCAACTTGTAATAACTTGTAATTACTTAATAATGGAAACATGTGCTACGTCGCCATACTTTGACGTAGAAACTTGTAATTTTAATTTGAACATTTCAATAAACTTGTGGTCTGTTTGTGTACCGGCTTGCATGTTGATAGGTTGTATTGTTTTTCAGCAGCACCTTCTCAAAGCGCATTTGGTCAAGTACCTGCTCCTGTCTCTCATCTGCTGACAGTGTCCTGCTGCAGCAGGCTCACAGATGACCTGATACAGACACACAAACACTTCATGCACGCACACACGCACACACTCAGTCTCTCTCATACATGCATATCATAGAGCTGGTAGGGTTACACCAGGGGTCTCTCTGAGTAGCTGGGACAACAAATACAGTGTTGGGCGGTCCAAGCACAAGTATCTGGTTGGGGCCCGATACCACAGCTAGTGACTCAATGGCGGGTACACATCCCGGAACAGTTTCGAAATTAACTGTAATTTTCTAGTTAATTATTAATATTCCCGGATCACCACCAAGCGTAATTATCTGTGCATTGCCCTAACACTACGTCGTCTGAACCGCTCAGCACTAGTGTACAACCTCCAAAGACACCTCGCCTCAGAGATCAGATCAATAGTCTTTATTGTCCCTTAATGGAAACTTGTTTTCACAGGCTGTTATCACAACAACACGTAACAAACAGGAGTTACAGTTCAGGAGGAGGAACAGGAAAACAACAGAAAAAACAACCAAGAAACTTTAAACTCACCGGCTTGGACGACACTAGCATAGTTGATCAGCAGGAAGAAAGTCGCAGCGAACTTCATCTTTGTGGCAGATCAAGACATCGAGTTTGTTCAGCGAACTGCTGCTCTGACTGCTGGCTGCTAGCTAGGCTGGATGCTTTACTTCCTCTATGTCTTGTTCAGGACCGTACTACAACACTCAACAACTGGCTCCTGGCTGGTCTGACCGAACTGGGGAGTTCCAGGTTAAAAACATCAAAAACATTGATGGCATTTCTAAACAAACCACGTCTCCTGGAAGCTCCCTGTAGCTACTGCGAGTCAGCAAATGGCGCTTCCCCTCCTCTCCTTTTCCATTTGGTCTTTGAGGAACTGAACCAGTTTTATGGTTTATGTCTTGGACTTCGATCAGAAAGTCCAATGTCTGCTTCAGTAGCTGGTGATATGTACAGGAACCAGATCTCTTAATGAACCAAAAGCAAAGGATTCCTGTATATATGTGGATATATGTGTGTGTTATTTATAGCCTCATGTCAGTGAACAATGTTTAAAAAATTGCAATTACAAAACAGTATGTGTGGGCTGTATCTTCTGTGAGAGATAAAGGTATAAAACACTGCAAACAAAATACATTTGGTGCTTCTCCTACTGACATCATCGTGAGAAAAGTCATTTTAACACACAGGTACAAGAACACCTGTACCTGTACGGACCAGGTCTACAGAAAGCTCTCCTACTGACACCAGGTCTGAGGGTGTCTTCAGGAGCTTGGAGCTGAGATCAGACTGTAGACCAGGCACTGGGAGCACAGCTGGATGCTGCTCCAGCTGCAAAACACGGTGATGAAGTCTGGAGTAGACACTGTCAGAAGAGACTGAATTTGTCTGTATTTGAATAGTCAGTGGTGTAGGAGCCATTCTTCATTGGCGTTGTACCTTATTTGACCACTAGGATGTAGTATAGCTCTGTCTATGTTGAACTGGTGGAAATCGGCATAGACGTAAGAAAGAGTAGACGCCGCATGGCCGCTACTGCCAATTGGCGCTGACAAGCTGTGGGGACGCCATCTTGGAAAGGTCTCCGGCTCCACTCGGTGTAATCTCTTAGACAGGCGCAGTGACATGTCAGCGCAGTTAGTCAATCAGGAACAGAATCAGGAACCTGCAGGATTCAGGAGTGAAGCGGCTGTGTGCTGGACTGGAGAGTCCACACTGTCGACTGGAGACTCTGAGGTCAGTTCAGGTCTCTCTGATCTTTTCCACTGTGTATCTGAACTCATCATCAAGTCCACACCCCAGCAGCACTGCTCTGTATCACTGTAGAAACTTCCTGTGGAAGAATCTTCTAGTTTGTTCTTCATGTTGTTAGTAGAAGTAGTAGGAGTAGGAGCGGCAGGTGGCTGAGAGCTACAATGTTACAGCACATATGTACACAGTATGTTCTGACTTTTTCAGTCTTTTTTTCTATAAAGATAACAGACTTTTGTCAGTATTGATGGATCAACGGCCTTAAAATCTCATTTGTAAATTCTTTGTTAGACATGGATGACATGGATGAATTCATCATGATGAAAGTGTTTGTGAAGCATTATTAACACTCTACAGATAGTTAGCACATGTCTAAATAACTGCATGTACAAGTGCATGTTATAAATCAGGGGTGCACACACTTGTTCAGCCTGAGAGCTACTTATGACATGACCGTGTCAAAATGATCTGCCACCTACTAAAAATGCAAATCACATTATTTATAAATATATTGAGAATTATTATTATATGTACAGTATATGCTCGTGTACCTTGCATTACTGCATCAACCTATATTGCACAATACAACTCTGTATATTTCTTTTGCCATTACATTATAATGCAGTCAAGAAAGTAGCACATTTCCTCTGTGAGTAAGTTCCAGAATTGTTCATGAGCTCTGGCCTTCAGCTGAATGTCGGCTTGAAGTGTCAGAATCTCATCCTCCACTCCAGAAGAGTTCAGGTGAAACAGTGTTGCAACTTTTGATGCCAGTGAAACGACCTCAGCATCTTCCTGGAAAGGGCAGCACATGAATGTAGCGACTGGCTCGAGTAGAGCAAAGTCTTGAAAGCGTCTGTCGAACTCTGACAGACAGTTGTCAATTTGCTTTATGTAGCGTGCACTGTCAAGCTGCGCAAATGACTGCTCTTGTGTCTCCAGCTCTGCCGCGAGGTTCTGGAAGTTTGCCAAATCATGGCGGTGGAGCTTTGAGGAGAGATGTTGCATTTACTGAGCTGATCATATTGATCACAGTTTTGTCCTTTCCTTGCAGCTCTAGGTTAAGGTCATTCAACATGTTGGTCAGATCGGTTAAGAATGCCAAGTCCAGCAGCCACTGATGGTCATTTAGTTGCTATAATCTGCATGTTGACCTTCACGGAAAAACTCCTTAATCTCCGGCAACAGCTCTCGAAATCTTTGCAGGAATTTCCCCCGACTTAGCCATCTCACGTCGGTGTGCAACAACAACTCAGAGTGGTCGACCTCAGCCTTCTCCAGATGTGCACGGAACAGCCGTCTTTGAAGAGATCTGGCCCGAATAGAACAGGCCATCTTTGTTGCCACATCCATTATCTCTTTCATGTTGAGCATTTTTCCACATAATGCTTGTTGGTGTATAATACAGTGGTAACTGAGGAAGTCCGGAAAATCATCGTCCTCCCTGCACTTGACGATAAATCCATTCGATCGGCCAACCATGGCGGGTGCGCCATCCGTGGTGATGGACACCAATTTGCAGACTGGGAGCTGGGTTTTATCGATAAAGTTTTTGAAAGACTGAAATATGTCCTCTCCTCGCGTGTGTTCTTTCATGGACAGTACTGTGAACAGCTCCTCTTTTGCAGTCATGTCAGTAAACTCCGTCCGAATAAAAATGCACAATTGTGCTGTGTCACTCACGTCTGTAGACTCGTCCAACTGCAGTGAGAGACACTCACAATCTGCGATGTCCTTCCAAAGTTGCTGGGTCAAATCCTCAGCCATGGCTTCACTGCGCCGTGTTACTGTACTTCTTGATAGCTGGAGAGCTTTGATCGAAGCCAGTATTTCCAGTTTGTTTTTAAAGTCTCTGAACAACAAGTCGGCTGCTTCAAGAAATGCTTCTTTTACCATCTCTCCATCTTGGAAGGATTTCTTGTTTTTAATGATGAAGTGACTCACCCGGAACGATGCTTCAGTGGCTGCTCTTGCCTTTGCAGCTGGCTGTGTGAATGATGACCGCTGTCCGGACAGCTGGGTTTTCAGTTCCTTCACCTTTCTCCTTCTCAGCTCGCTTTTTGGAGGGAACTCGGTGTCATAGTATTTATGAACCGTCCGAAAATGGCGCTCCACATTTCCCTTCTTCGGTAACGCAATTGTAGAACGACAGATGAGGCACTTTGAAAATGACATTGTGAAAAAGAAGTCCTCCTCTCACTCTGTATGGAAGTGGCAAGTCTTCGGCCTTTTGCTTGGTCCAGCTTTTCCACTAATTTTCATCCCCTTATGTAGCTTCGCTAGCTTGCTAGTTTTGCAGTACTTAGCGCAGTTGCATGCGCAGTGACGCGTGTCAGAGGTCAGGTCAAATGTCATTGTGACATGCCATGCGATCTACCCACAATGCCTTTGTGATCGACCAGTCGATCGCGATCGACGTAATGAGCACCCCTGCTCTAGACGCTGTAGGGTCGTGTAAACTGAACACGTAGCTTTCAAAGGATCAGAGTCGGGTTAGAAAGATCCGGATCACTCAAGACTCAAAACCAAACTCGAGTCTTTGTTCATGACTTTATTCACACAATACACTGAAAGACTAGTTGATTCACCTCATGGGATTATCAAGCAATACACTTCCAAAAAAATAGAAAAGTACAGTAATTTTTGCTGATCTGTCTCCACTGATGGACTAAATGTAGCTGGGTGAGTCTGCAGGTCCCGCCTACACTGCATTATGTTCTGGTGCATAATAGACACCGTACACAGGGGGCGCTGTTGGACTTTTTTCTTTTTTTTTTTCTTTTTTTTTGTGTAGTGTGATGGCGTGAAAACAAACCAGTGACCTTTCACTCTCTCCACAACGCCTCCAGCAACACAATCAGGAGAGAAAAATTAGCATACGAGCATAAGCACGCCTCTCCGCACCCACTCTCACATACACACACACACACACAGGTAGAGGGAGAACACATGGAAAGTTAGCTTACTCCAAGTTAGCTTGCCCAATCAAAAGCAGCCAAATGACTACGGCATGTGGTATGTACCTCTCACAACCGGGAAGAAGGCAGTCTATCGTAACACGCGTCACTTCTTCTTCTTTGTGGCTGTTTTTGGTGGCCGACAATAAACCTTTAGGGACAATACCGCCACCTCCTGGTCTGGAGTGTGAATCAGGATTCCAATTTCTCTTTTCCTCGCTATTAACAAAAACAAAAGCAGAAAAAACACTCTGCAAATGCTTACTGTCTCTATTCACCTGCCTATCCACTTATATATTTACCCATATACTTACATACTTTCACATATATACATACCTCCATCTCATATGTACACCTGTACCTAATACCTGTCTATGTACCTGTACCTAAATAGTTAAAATTCTTTCTATAACTTTTGTCTTTAAGAACTGATAAAGCAGCTGATATGACTCATTCCCTGAATGTCTTTGCAACATTTCATCTTTCTTTGATCTAGACCAGTCCTCCTTTAGCTTGTCCTCCCGCTGCAGCCCTGGTTTGTTCCGCCCTCTTCCTCTCCTAACTGGAGACCACTCTTCACTTTCTGTTTCATCCTCCTCATCTGCCCCTCTTGTTGCCATCCCGACCCATTCACAAAGCAGTTCTAGTCAGCCTCCAGTCCTGCACCCTCCTGGTGCCCGTCTTTCTCTCTGTTGATGCTCCTCTGTCCAACCCTGGTCCCTCACAGTCAGGAAGTTACCCTCTCACCAATGCCTACACACGTCACTTACCCTGAATTTCAAAATAAAGCACTGACTATCAAAGTAAAGACATCAGCTTAACAACAATCTTGAATGATGCTGAGATAACATAATAATATCAATAATGAAAAAGAAGAAGCCAAAACACATAATGTGGCTTTGTGTGATTTTTTTGTGAAATTAGTTTAAAGAATAAAAGAAAATACAAATAAAAAACACCAGGCCTTTGTTCTCTTGTCCGTTATGTAAACAATAAGTCATTTTGGTGTTTACAGAGTGAAAAAAGAACAAACAGCAGGAACATCTGGAAGCAGCTGTGACAGTCAGCTCCACACGTTGTGGTTCCTCTGTCAGTGGCTGCTGGATGAAGCTCTCCTCTCCACTCCACCTCCCAGTAACACCTCCCAGTAGGTCCAGTCAGAGCCTCTCCAGCCTCCTTCAAGCTCTCTGATCATCAGGTCTCAGCTGATCCTGGGTCAGCTCATCCTCCTCTCTGATCCCTCAGTCACACTGAGATCACTACCACCTGATGAGAGAAGAAGAGACAGAGTTGATGATGAAGACACTCAGTGAGGACCAGGAGAACATCAGCCTCAGGTCTGCAGTTAAGAGTCACCACAACTTTCACATCATGTTGATCTCAGCACAGAAGAAGAACATGGAGTCTGACCTCAGAGTCTCCAGTCTACAGAGTGGACTGTGTTGCAGACCACACAGCTTCTTCACTGCTGAATCCTGCAGCTTGTTTCCACTCAGATCCAGATGTTTGAGATGGGAGGGGTTGGACTTCAGAACTGAGGCCAGAGAAGCACAGCTGGTCTCTGACAACCTGCAGCTCTGCAACCTGAGTAAAGAATAAATGAAGTCAGGTTAGAAGACAATGTTCCTGCTGGAATCACTCCTTGTTTCATCATTTGTGTGATGATGTGCCCAGAACGCATCATCATCACTCCCTATTGCGTGCCCCATTATGCACGTGTGACCCCGATCATCTCCACATTGATTTCTTATAAATTCATTCATAAATTAATTTACTGTTCCTTGAATGCGGGGTTAGACTTAACCATCATGAGAGAGAAAAGGTACTAGTTGGTCACTGGTATTGAAAGGCATCGTTCTTACCGTACCCACCGAGTTCCCTGCCATACGCTGTATATAAAAGATGGACCTAGTCCTAGTCCGGGTACGAAAAATGAAGCCAACATGGAAGTGACTTTTCTTGCAATACCACGGAGATCCTCTAGGCCTGGCTCCAAAAAACACTTTCTCCAATACACACCCAGTCAACAAACGCATGAAATATTTATTCAATTGTTTTTTTTTTCATAACTCCAACAGCTAAAGTTTCCCGTGCCAGCGTATAATGTAGTGGTCAATTAGCAAATAATTCCATGATTAATAAGATATCAGAGTCTAAAGAAATGAATGAATATGGGCAGGTCCATTTGATTGACAGGAGAACCTCACAGAGGAGAGAGTCCCATTAATTGGAATAATAGGCTGTGTTTACCTGGTTCGGTCTGTTATTCTCCGATATCCAGGATGGATCGTATGGATCAGTGGGTGTGTTGAGGAGGAAGGAGGTGAAAAGCTATATCCGTCACTGATGTAATTAAATATTGATTGAAAGAATGAATGAAACACCCGTGCTGCAGCTATGAGAATGGATGGAGCCACTGGCAGGGAGTGGATAGGTGTCCTCTATACTGAGGGTGGATGGAACTTGCCAGGGGCGGTTGGTGAAGGTGTCAAAGCTCAAAGCTCCCTAAACTCTCAGTCAGTGCCCAGTGAATTGGTAGTATTTTTTCTCTTCGTATTATAGCATTTTTGTATTTTTTGGATATTTGTATTGTAACTGACCTCAGAGTCTCCAGTCTACAGAGTGGACCCTCCAGAAGATCACACAGCTCCTTCACTCCTGAATCCTGCAGCTTGTTGTCACTCAGATCCAGATGTTTGAGATGGGAGGGGTTGGACTTCAGAGCTGAGGCCAGAGAAGCACAGCTGATCTCTGACAAACTGCAGCACACCAACCTGAATAAAGAATAAATGAAGATAAAATCCATGTTTAGTCCATCAGATGAGTTCAGGTTGATCATGTGGAGCTCAACATGACTCTGTCCTGATCACTGAGCTTCTCTCTACAATGAGTGGAGTGACTTTGTCCTTGTTATTGATCATCATCATGTCTCCTTCTACACATCATCCACATGTCAGCTCAACATTCATACACCTGTCCATGTCCACACAGGTTAATAACACTCTGCTGATCTCAGATCAGTCTGGAATCAGAGGAGAAACCAACAGAGACCAGAGAAATATTCACACTTCAGCAGATAAACTGGATCAGTTTCAAACCAGTCTGAGCTCAGAGGATCTTCTGGAGACAGGAGACCATTTAATAAAGATGATCCACAATCATTCAGCTCAACAACCAACACTGGACATTTCCTACATTTCCTTCAAGATAAAAGTCTTTTGGGACTGTATTTGGAACAGAAACATGAAAATACAAAGTAAATCCACAGCTTTATAGATGGAAGTTATGACTCAAGATGAACCAGGTTCAGCTGTTGATGGAAACATCACATGTTCAACAGTAACAGAGTCAGTGAACTCACTCCAGAGTCTCCAGTCTACAGAGTAGACTCTCCAGAAGATCACACAGCTCCTTCACTCCTGAATCCTGCAGCTGGTTGTTACTCAGATCCAGATGTTTGAGATGGGAGGGGTTGGACTTCAGAGCTGAGGCCAGAGAAGCACAGCTGACCTCTGACAACCTGCAGTCCCTCAACCTGAATAAAGAATAAATGAAGATCAAATACATTATAGTCCACCCAGATGAGGGAGGGGTACCTTCCACATTTGGACCAGTATGGAACCAGTACCTGGGAATCTGCACCAGTATACCAAATCCAGCTGTTATGGCTACTCTTTGTTCTAAAACTGATGGTCACATTAACATCAGAGCAGCTTGTGAGGAGGAGGTCTTCCACTCACTAAACAGAAAGCACTCACGGAGAGTTCACTTCAACAGAGGAATTCTAAGGTATTGACATCAACAAAAACGATCCGGGTCGACTTCAAACACCAAAATAAGTGACTGCCAAACTCTGAAGTTCTTCAAGGTTTAATGTGTGTTTTATTTCACATACAGATGTTTTATTTCATTATTATTTATTTTTCAAGAGATATTCTGTTGAACATCAGTACAGCAGTTACTCAGTATCTACTCAGTACTTGAGTAGTGTTTTCACTCAGTACTTTCTACTCTTACTCTAGTTAGTATTTGGCCAACTACTTTAGACTGGGACTGGAGTCCTTGGATTCTACAGTAACAGGACTCTTACTGGAGTCCAGCTCTTAGCTGCTCTACCACCTCTTGCCATTTCATGTTAGAAACTGTTTGGCTTCTCCTCCTCATTCTCCACTGCTCACCTGCTGCCTCCTTTGAACCTGTGTCCAACAGGTGTGCAGGTCTGACTCAGCATGAACCAGGTTCAGCTGTTGATGGAAACATCACATGTTCAGCAGTAACAGAGTCAGTGAACTCACTCCAGAGTCTCCAGTCTACAGAGTGGACTCTCCAGAAGACCACACAGCTCCTTCACTGCTGAATCCTGCAGCTCGTTGTAGGTCAGATCCAGATGTTTCAGATGGGAGGGGTTGGACTTCAGAGCTGAGGCCAGAGAAGCACAGCTGGTCTTTGACAAACTGCAGCACACCAACCTGAATAAAGAATAAATGAAGATCAAATCCATGTTTAGTCCAGCAGATGAGTTCAGGTTGATCATGTGGAGCTCAACATGACTCTGTCCTGATCACTGAGCTTCTCTCTACAATGAGTGGAGTGACTTTGTCCTTGTTATTGATCACCATCATGTCTCCTTCTACACATCATCCACATGTCAGCTCAACATTCATACACCTGTTCATGTCCACACAGGTTAATAACACTCTGCTGATCTCAGATCAGTCTGGAATCAGAGGAGAAACCAACAGAGACCAGAGAAATATTCACACTTCAGCAGATAAACTGGATCAGTTTCAAACCAGTCTGAGCTCAGAGGATCTTCTGGAGACAGGAGACCATTTAATAAAGATGATCCACAATCATTCAGTTCAACAACCAACACTGGACATTTCCTACATTTCCTTCAAGATAAAAGTCTTTTGGGACTGTATTTGGGACAGAAACATGAAAACACAAAGCAAAGTAAATCCACAGCTTTATAGATGGAAGTTATGACTCAGCATGAACCAGGTTCAGTTGATGGAAACATCACATGTTCAGCAGTAACAGAGTCAGTGAACTCACTCCAGAGTCTCCAGTCTACAGAGTGGACTCTCCAGAAGATCACACAGCTCCTTCACTCCTGAATCCTGCAGCTGGTTGTCACTCAGATCCAGATGTTTGAGATGGGAGGGGTTGGACTTCAGAGCTGAGGCCAGAGAAGCACAGCTGGTCTCTGACAACCTGCAGCCCCTCAACCTGAATAAAGAATAAATGAAGATCAAATACATTATAGTCCACCCAGATGAGGGAGGGGTACCTTCCACATTTGGACCAGTATGGAACCAGTACCTGGGAATCTGCACCAGTATACCAAATCCAGCTGTTATGGCTACTCTTTGTTCTAAAACTGATGGTCACATTAACATCAGAGCAGCTTGTGAGGAGGAGGTCTTCCACTCACTAAACAGAAAGCACTCACGGAGAGTTCACTTCAACAGAGGAATTCTAAGGTATTGACATCAACAAAAACGATCCGGGTCGACTTCAAACACCAAAATAAGTGACTGCCAAACTCTGAAGTTCTTCAGGGTTTAATGTGTGTTTTATTTCACATACAGATGTTTTATTTCATTATTATTTATTGTTCAAGAGATATTCTGTTGAACATCAGTACAGCAGTTACTCAGTATCTACTCAGTACTTGAGTAGTGTTTTCACTCAGTACTTTCTACTCTTACTCTAGTTAGTATTTGGCCAACTACTTTAGACTGGGACTGGAGTCCTTGGATTCTACAGTAACAGGACTCTTACTGGAGTCCAGCTCTTGGCTGCTCTACCACCTCTTGCCATTTCATGTTAGAAACTGCTTGGCTTCTCCTCCTCATTCTCCACTGCTCACCTGCTGCCTCCTTTGAACCTGTGTCCAACAGGTGTGCAGGTCTGACTCAGCATGAACCAGGTTCAGCTGTTGATGGAAACATCACATGTTCAGCAGTAACAGAGTCAGTGAACTCACCTCAGAGTCTCCAGTCTACAGAGTGGACTCTCCAGAAGATCACACAGCTCCTTCACTCCTGAATACTGCAGCTTGTTGGAGCTCAGATCCAGATGTTTGAGATGGGAGGGGTTGGACTTCAGAGCTGAGGCCAGAGAAGCACAGCTGATCTCTGACAAACTGCACCAACTCAACCTGAATAAAGAATAAATGAAGATCAAATCCATGTTTAGTCCATCAGGTGAGTTCAGGTTGATCAGGTGGAGCTCAACATGACTCTGTCCTGATCACTGAGCTTCTCTCTACAATGAGTGGAGTGACTTTGTCCTTGTTATTGATCATCATCATGTCTCCTTCTACACATCATCCACATGTCAGCTCAACATTCATACACCTGTTCATGTCCACACAGGTTAATAACACTCTGCTGATCTCCGAACAGTCTGGAATCAGAGGAGAAACCAACAGAGACCAGAGAAATATTCACACTTCAGCAGATAAACTGGATCAGTTTCAAACCAGTCTGAGCTCAGAGGATCTTCTGGAGACAGGAGACCATTTAATAAAGATGATCCACAATCATTCAGTTCAACAACCAACACTGGACATTTCCTACATTTCCTTCAAGATAAAAGTCTTTTGGGACTGTATTTGGGACAGAAACATGGAAACACAAAGCAAAGTAAATCCACAGCTTTATAGATGGAAGTTATGACTCAACATGAACCAGGTTCAGTTGATGGAAACATCACATGTTCAACAGTAACAGAGTCAGTGAACTCACCACAGAGTCTCCAGTCTACAGAGTGGACTCTCCAGAAGATCACACAGCTCCTTCACTCCTGAATCCTGCAGCTGGTTGTCACTCAGATCCAGATGTTTGAGATGGGAGGGGTTGGACTTCAGAGCTGAGGCCAGAGAAGCACAGCTGGTCTCTGACAACCCGCAGCCCCTCAACCTGAATAAAGAATAAATGAAGATCAAATACATTATAGTCCACCCAGATGAGGGAGGGGTACCTTCCACATTTGGACCAGTATGGAACCAGTACCTGGGAATCTGCACCAGTATACCAAATCGAGCTGTTATGAACCAGGTTCAGTTGATGGAAACATCACATGTTCAACAGTCGGGCTGCAACTAACGATGAGTTTGATAATCCATTCATCTGTCCATTATTTATCGGATTAATCGACGAAAAAATGCACAAACAGTATTTTCATTGTAGGGAAGAGAAGAAGGAGGAGACGAGTTGTACTGAACATATGTGCTGTAACACTGCATCTCTCAGCCACCTGCTGCTCCTACTCCTACTACTTCTACTAACAACATGAATAACAAACTAGAAGATTCTTCCACAGGAAGTTTCTACAGTGATACAGAGCAGTGCTGCTGGGGTGTGGACTTGATGATGAGTTCAGATACACAGTGGAAAAGATCAGAGTCCCTGAACTGACCTCAGAGTCTCCAGTCGACAGTGTGGACTGGACAGTCCAGCACACAGCAGCTTCACTCCTGAATCCTCCAGGATGTTCCATAGCAGCTCCAGATGTGTCAGATGTGAGGGGCTGGATCTCAGAGCTGAGGCCACAACTTCACAGTGAGTCACTGAGAGTCCACAGTAATGAAGTCTGTGATGACAGAGAAAATCAAAGTGAAATCTGACACTTTAAAGACACAGATGTACATTTGTACCACAGAGCAAATATTAGTCTTTATTTAACTTGAGATGATGTTCAGTGAGCTGTGAAACCACTGCAGCTCCTGTGTTTGAGCCTCAGTCATGTGTCTCCATCAGTCAGTGAATCTTTGATGTGTGTGATGTCACCACATCTGCTTTCCATCTCTCTAGGGTCCAGGGGAAACTACTGTTCTGGACCACTTTTCTTCTTATTTTCTAGAATTCTTCTTCTGACTCATCTTTGATTTGATCCTCCAACAGTTTTGGCCCACACACACACACACACACACACACACACACACACACACACACACACACACACACACACACACACACACACACACACACACACACACACACACACACACACACACTCCTTGTGTCATGTTAAGTGTTGCACTGTTTTTGATGAGTTTTCCAAACTACTCTCTATAATCTGCATTGAGTTTGACTCTGTGATTCTAGAGGGTGATTTTAACATTCATGGTGATGAAATGAAAGAGGGATGGACTAAAGAACTCTTAAATACTCTGCATATCTTTGGACTCTCAGCAACAGATCCAGCACATAACAAGGGCCACATATTAGATCTAATTCTTTCCAAGGCTCTGAACATTTGTGGGGAGTGATGTTGCTCTCTCTGTCACTGAGTGAGTGTTAAACAAGTCAATCAGTGGATGGGCCAGAATCTTCTCACCAGCTCCATGCAGAAAACACACAAGTCATTGTTTTTGGTCCCAACAACACAAGGCTTGAGGTCAGTAGCCAACGTGGCTCAGTGACACTAAGAACAGCCCGGAGACCTTGGTGTAGTAATGGACTCAGAGCTGAATGTCTACAGCCACATAGAGACTCTCACTAAATCAGCCTGTTATCATCTCAGATACATTGATGGATTCAAGGATTTCTGTCTCAACCAGACATGGAGAAACTAGTTGAAGCATTGATTCTCAGTAGGTGAGATGACTGTCATGGTGTCTCTACAGGTCCCAGTAAAAACCAGTCCAGCAGCTGCAGCTCATCCAGATGCTGCTGCCAGAGTCCTGACCAACAGAAAGAACATGGACCATATCACACCAGTCCTGACATCCCTGCACTGGCTTCCTGGGGGTCCAGGATCCAGCTGAAATCCTCTGACTGGTCTACCAGTCCCTGACTGGTCTTGGGCCTAAATACATGTCAGAGGTCAGGGACAGGTCTACTCAGTGTCTCCAGGCTCAGAACCCAGCAGGGTGAAGCTGCAGGTATCTTCTGTGGTCCTCAGCTGTGGAACAACCTCCCTGAACACCTGAGGTGTTCCAGCACCAACGTTCAGCTCACTGAAATCAGGGCTGAAAACATTATTGTTCACTGCAGCTCTCCTAGAGCGGCACTTTCACTCTCTTCTACTGTGTCATCTGCTGCTTTACATGTGCTATCTTGTCCATCTGAAATCTGCTGGTTTTCAATGTTTCTACTGTCTCCACTCCTGACCCCTGTAAAGCACTATGAACTGCCTTGTATAAGAATGGTGCTTTACAAATCAACTGTGAGACAGAGACAAAATGGAAGAATAGAGTGATCTTGATGCTTCAGCTCCAACTCTAGTCTTCCAGCTGGACTTATCTGGAGCATCATCACCTGGACTAAGATGTTAGAAGATGGAAGAAGATGTGTCTGATTGTTGTAGAGGAACAATCAGCTGATCTAACACTGACTGCTCAGTTTCACTTGGTTCCACTCTAAGTTTCAACAGTTTTCACAGTTTTATTGTGTGTCTGTGTGTAAAGTGTGTTTCTCTCTTCTAACTCTGGAGCTTCAGCTTTACGTTGCTTCATAGTGTTGATCATCACATCTGGACTCACACAGCCTTTCTGCAGTTCCTCACAGCTGGAATCAGTCTCTGTCGTCCTTGGTATGTTGTGTTGTACGTCTTCAGGTCCAACTCCTCCAGAACCTCCTCTGACATCTGCAGCATGTAGGCCAGAGCTGAGCAGTGGATCTCTGAGAGCTTCCTCTCTGATCTGTTCTCTGACTTCAGGAACTCTTGGATCTCCTGATGCACTGAGTGATCGTTGAGCTCCATCAGACAGTGGAAGATGTTGATGCTTCTGTCAGGAGAGATATCATCACTGTTCATCTTCTTCAGGTTGTAGATGGCTCTCTGGATGGTTCCTGGACTGTTCTCTGAGGGACCCAGCAGACCTCCTAACACTCTCTGGTTGGACTCCAGAGAGAGGCCATGAAGGAAGCGTACAAACAGGTCCAGGTGGCCATTTCTACTCTCCATGGATTTCATCATTGTTTCCTTCAGAAAGTCATCCAGGGATGATTGAACACGTCCTCTCCCCAGGAAAGCCTCCAGAACCTTCTCCTCCCTATTGGTGAAGTTGTGGAGCATGTAGACTGCAGCCAGAAACTCCTGAACACTCAGATGAACAAAGCAGTAGATGTTCCTCTGGAAGATCACACACTCTCTCCTGAAGATCTCTGTACAAACTCCTGAGTACACCGAGGCCTCTGAGACCTCCAGACCACAGCGCTGCAAGTCTTCTTGGTAGAACATGATGTTTCCTTTCTTCAGATGTTGAAAGGCCAGCCTCCCCAGCTTCAGAAGAACTTCCCTGTCCTCCTCCATCAGCTCCTGTGGACTGGTCTCTGGTCCCTCCTGGTACTTCTGCTTCTTCCTCCTGGTCTGGAGCAGCAGTAAGTGTGAGTACAGGTCAGTCAGGGTCTGGGGCAGCTCTCCTCTCTGCTCTGATGTCAACATGTGCTCCAGAACTGTGGCAGTGATCCAGCAGAAGACTGGGATCTGACACATGATGTGGAGACTCCTGGAGGCCTTGATGTGTGAGATGATGGTTGTGGCCAGACCTTCATCTCTGAACCTCTTCCTGAAGTACTGCTCCTTCTGGTCCTCAGTGAAGCCTCGTACTTCTGTGACTCTGTCCACACATCCAGGAGGGATGTGATTGGCTGCTGCAGGTCTGGAGGTGATCCAGACCAGAGCAGAGGGAAGCAGCTTCCCCTGGATGAGGTTTGTCAGCAGGACGCTGACTGAGGTCTTCTGGGAGACATCAGACACAACCTGATGGTTGTGGAAGTCCAGAGAGAGTCTGCTTTCATCCAGGCCGTCAAAGATGAAGAGCAGCTTCCAGAGGGAGAGCTGCTCTGCTGTCACCTTCTGGAATGTTGGATGGAACACCTGGAGCAGAGAGAGAAGACTGTGCTGCTCCTCTCTGAGCAGGTTCAGCTCCCTGAAGGAAAGAACAATCACTGCACTGACATCTTGGTTTCCTGAACCCTCTGCCCAGTCCAGGCTGAACTTCTGCACCGAGAAGGTTTTTCCAGCTCCAGCGACGCCGCTGGTCAGGACCACTCTGATGGAGCTCTGCTGGTCAGGTAAGGCTTTGAAGATGTCCTGGCACCTGATTGTAACTTCATGGAGGAGCTTCTTCTTCTTGGAGGTGGTCTCCAGCTGCATCACCTCATGTTGGGTGTTGACCTCTTCACTCTGTCCCTCTGTGATGTAGAGCTCAGTGTAGATGCTGTTGAGGAGGGTTTCTCCTCCTGCTCCTTCAGCTCCTTCAGTCACACGTTCACATCTGCTCCTCACACTGATCCGATGTTGATCTAGAACCTCCTGCAGACCTCCATCCAGAACCTCCTGCAGACCTCCATCTAGAACCTCCTGCAGACCTCCATCTAGAACCTCCTG
This sequence comes from Karalla daura, assembly GCA_029224185.1. Classification (NCBI taxonomy): domain Eukaryota; kingdom Metazoa; phylum Chordata; class Actinopteri; order Chaetodontiformes; family Leiognathidae; genus Karalla; species Karalla daura. The sequence continues at coordinate 2,089,597 of CM055189.1, forward strand.
CAGACCTCCATCTAGAACCTCCTGCAGACCTCCATCTGCTGGCAGAAGAAACAAACACTGATGTAGTGGGTCTGAATAGCCACATGTAGTTTTTTATGTTAACAGACACCCTCCTCTTCTTCATTTTCACATTTGAACCTTTATTTGAATATTAATAAAACCAGTATAAAACCCAACACTACCACTGTGCACCAGTAGAGTGTGTGTGTGTGCATGCGTGCATGCGAGTGAGCAGTTCTGACCATTAGCGTCCCTCACTACTAGTTACTGTTAATACTCAGAGTCCTGAGAGCTGGTTTGGTATTTGCAATGTGTAAATAACATGGAGGAGAGACCCCTAGCTCTGACACTGAGCTCAGAGTGATGAACAATCACAGATGTTTTCATAGATGACATTTCTAATAGTTGTAAATGTTCTCAACAAAACACCAAATGTCCCTGTAATGAATGAGAAGGTCCAGATTCCAGACATGGAAACATCAGCAGACAGATGTTCAGTCTTACTTTGTGCAGTGCTGCTCTGACTGGATGTCTGCAGCTGCTCCTCCTCAGACTCAAGACTCCTCTTCCTCTTTCTGTGAAGACATTGATTTGTTACTAAAATCATGTTGGAAAACACTGAAGTGTGACTGAGCCTGTCTAGAAGCTCAGATGGTCTCAAAGAACTGTGAAAGTGTTGTATCACTGTCAGTTTCACTTCATTTCATAGTATAATGGTCTCTTACCGTGTGTTTGAGGCCCCAGCTTCATCTCTGAAGTTTATAACCTGTTCTTTAGACCGGTCACTGTTCATAGACAGACAGCTGGGTGCTGCAGACTCTGCTCTGTCCTCCTCTTCCTCCACATTAACACTCATCTTCTTCACTTCAGTCTGAGAGGAGACACAGGAACACTGACTGTCAGCTCAGGATGCAGGAGACACAGTACACACACACACACACACACACACACACACACACACACACACACACACACACACACACACACATTAACCATCAAAAGAGCCGTCTGACCGTTTTGCCCATAAAAGAAAAGTAGTCTGGACCCACAACCAAGATAAGCTGCTCTGGTTGAGTCTGCTGGGGGTCCCCGGCACATTGAGCTCTATCTTCTCTGCCTTCTCTGTGGGTGTGAATCAGGTTCACGTTCCCTCTAGCTTCTCTCTCTCCTCTTGGCCTCTCCCCGTCTGTTTTCCATCTCCTCCTCTTCCTCCCTCTCCTCCTCCACCACTCCTTCCTCTCCTTTTTATCTTTCAATTATTATTTATTTTTATTCTTATTTTAATTTTATTATTATTTTTTTTTATTCTTAATTTTTAATTTTCTTTTTATTCTTATTTTATTTTTCATTTTTCATTTTATTTTTATTATTTTTATTTTCCCTCCCGACTTCCATCAACACTGAGCTGGATCCAGGACCACCTCTACCCGGCTCATCTCACTGCGGTTCCTCCTGCCTGCTACTATGGACTGATTCAATTCAATTCATTGATTTATATCCTGAACTGTTAGCCATCAATAATGTTTTGTTTGTGCCCGCCTGTCCGTCCTGGGTGAGGATCCCCTCCTCTGTCTCTCACCCTGAGGTTTCTCCCCTTTTTTCCCTCTCAGGGTTTTTCTTGGGAGTTGTTCCTCAGCCTTTGCGAGGGTCTAAGGACAGGGGGTTTTCACTATGTACACATTGTTGCTCTCTTTGTAAAGTGCTCTGAGATAACAGCTGTTATGATATGGCACTTAAAACAAAGTTGAAGTTGAAGTTGACAACCCTGTGCGCGGGCGCAGAACACTACAGAGCTTGGCGGGGCTGCAACAGAAATATGCTGGTGGCAGGCATGGATGTGGCGCACTACACAGTGTGCGGAACACGTTCTGTGGAAGTGTACCCGGGCTTTAAGGAGCCACGACGAGGAGGCTGAAGAGGCACGTGACTGGTATAGTCACTGTCGCTGCTTTGATGGCAGTGGTGGGAAAATGAATGGAGGCTTATGGAGAGAAGAGGCTGCGCTGGGCTGACTCTGAGGCTCGCTGTTTAAATTTTATAAGGCGCACAGGTTTATGGCTGGCATCGCATGAAAGGGCACAAATTTACCTACAAAACTGTAAAAAAGAGTTTGTCACTGCTTATTCTGTAGACAAAGTGATGAATACTGATTCTTCAGCGATCCCACTCAAACAGTTGGTCTCTCCCCACTCTTGCTGCTCCAAAAACGCCAAACCCACATGTGTTTGAGATGGTCTGGATGAAAAACCATACAAGGTATCGACACGCTGTTGGGTACGGGCAGAGACGACAAGTTTCCTGCGTTTTGAAGTTTGAATTAAGTTTCTATGTCAACGTATGGCTTCACAGCGAATGTTTGTTTGAGTGTGATTTTTTTTATTTTCTGGTTTTTCCCATTCATTTCTTACGGGATTTTTTGCTCTTTCTGAGCACTTTTTGGCCCCTGTGGAGCCAAAAACTGTTGTTTGTTCATCAGTCTTTGTCAATTTTTTGGCTGCTAGGCAGCAACGTCTGGAACAAATCTTCTTTGTGATGGATCGTTTGGCGACAGCGGCCAGTTCACTGTTTTTGCCATAAGGGCCCATATATAGCTGCAGCGAGCCAAGGTAGCCAAGGAATTTTGTCATGAGAATGAAAAGCAGACTTGCCGGGGGCGAGCCGCACGTTTTGATGTATCATACGGCTGAGCGAAAATTTGCTATAATAATAAGAAGAAACACGGTGGAGAACAATAGTGCTCCCACCCGGAGCTCTAACAACAAGTCTGGGACAGTTGCTCCCTACCTGGATCATATAGTCACTGTTGCTGCCCCTGCACCATTACAACTGTGTGTGTGTGTGTGTGTGTGTGTGTGTGTGTGTGTGTGTGTGTGTGTGTGTGTGTGTTCATGTCATACTGTCTGTTCATGAATGTCTCTGTGATACTCAGTTGGATTGTGTTCAATGGGACTTTGGACAAAACGAACGTTCACGTCAGGAAAAAGCTGTTGTTGGGCTCTCTGTTGGTCTTCATCCTCCTCTACCTCATCCTCATTGTTAACTTCCAGGACTGTCTCTCCAGGAACGTCTGGGTCTCCATCCTGTCCTCCACCTTCTCTTAAGGGTTGCAGTGCAGCTTGGTCTGGGTCTCCAGCCTCTTGTTGCCGTGGCCCACAGAGTCCTTCCTTGTCTGTGTTAACACAGAAAACACACATTGACTTCACACTCGTTATATTCACTAAACTTGACAAACTTGTGGTATCTTCTGATTGATCTTCATCACATGACAGCAGAGTGTTTGTGATTTGACTGCAGAGACATGAAGCTGTGTTTGATGGAAACACCTCAGTTCAGGTAACATGATGGAGAGAACAGGTCTGTAACTCACTGATCATCTGACGTCTCCCCAGGTACAAGATGAGACCAGCAACACCAGCAACACCAGCAACAACAACAAGACCACCAACAACTCCACCAACAGCAGCAGAACCAGTAGAACCAGCAGAACCAGTGGTCTCTGGACCTGAAGGAAGATGGAGACAGAAACAGTCAGAAATCAAAGAGGATGGAGACTAGAGGCCTGAGAGCTGGACTGTGGTACAACAAGATAGATATTTATTCTCTGTCAGACACAAAGATCCTCAGCACATCCTGGAACTGTTCCTCATGTTTCTGATCGATCATATTGATTACATGAGTCTGCTACATGTTGTTTTAAACATTTTTATTAATCTCTATCTACTAGTTGTTTAGGTTTCTATCTTCATAACTTATACTCTCTCATATTGTATGGAGCCACACAATGTCCTCCAGGATTAATGAAACATTTCTGATTCTATCACTTTGTAAAAAATGTGTTTTTATACTTTGAAAGCAAAAGAGGACCCCCCCTATTTTTATTCCCTTCCATCCACCTACAGAGACAGTTCCTCAGAGAGAACAAAGACACTTACCATCAGCTCCATCCTTCATCCCTGGAGGTTCAGCTGTGCTGGAGTCATCTCCTCTTCCTCCAGATGATTCAACTGTTTCACAGACAAAGTTCTTCATGGTCTGAACTTTCAATAAATCCTGAACCAACCTGCACCGTATCAAACCACTCACCTACAACTAGTTCTACATAACAAGGGCGATATGGTAGGATGAAGCATCTGAATGTTCCTTGGTCAGAGAGCTGCACTGAGGAGATCTTCAGGGACAGGTCTCCAGTCTTCAGACCTTCTAGCTCCACACTTGTTCTGCCTCTGAACAGAGGATCCTGCAACTGATGATCCTCATATCCATATTGGTATGCATAGGCCACCTCTGGGCCACTTCTCCAGCCCAGTAGGAACTCCTCCAGGTTCTTCCTTGGTTCCACATGACATGGCAGGATGGCTTCACTGCCTTCTACTGCCTTGATCTTCTCATCTGGACAAACAGCTCGATGTTCTCCTGAGGAAACAGAAGGTTCAGTTACACCAGCTGGACACCTCTGGAGGACGGCCATCTGTACAGCCTCTGACACCTATTAATAACAATAAAATGTAGGACTTAATAATCATAATTATAATATAAAACATACACAGTTTGATTTTCAGCGAATCATTAAGTGATCTTCAATCGTTGCCACATTCTCCTCAGTATCAAACAGAAAACCTTCATCTCCATTGTTCAGGTTCCAGTCAGTAGCTGCAGGTGTCTTGATACTGCAGCAGCTTCCTCTCAGGTTCATGGATAGGGAGTTTGTAGTGTCCGGATCTTGACTAATCAATTAAAAGCCACTGAGAGGCTGCTGCACAGGTACCTGTAGTAGCTGACATGTCGTCCTCTGGGTCCACTGACTGAACACCTGAGCGTCCTTGCAATCATTCAAACATTTATTTCCTTTGTTCCTGAATGTTCAGCCACTTACAGTCATTTTGCTGCTTGCATGTCTCTCAAAATGAGGCTTCACCGACTCTCACAAACTGTCTGCTCTCCCTGTCAGCAGCTCACCTGCCCACTAATTAACTCAGCACCTATTGAACCCCTTCCTGCACCCACACTACAGAGCGCCACCCACTGGCCTGCAGGTAATAGACAAAAGATATAAAAAACAAATGCACGCCAATCAAACAAATAACTAAAAGAGATGGCTCTTACAACTGTAATAAATTTCAGTTTTTGGAAACGATCAATTTCTGTAAACTCAAGTTCACAGAAACTTTGCAATAAAAGTTTGTGAGGGACAAAGCGTTCCACTAACTAAATAAGTTCAGCTGATAACTTTTTTAGTTCTGTTAACTAATGTTTTCCAGTCCACATAACTTGATCCACAAAGCTGATTTACTGAATCACGTTGAGCCAGCTGATTCTCAAATGTAGGAACCAGATCCAATAAATCTCTTAAAGTTAACTCAAATAACATGTGTTTGCTTGGTTGTGGAGGTTGAGTGAACAGACTTCATGTTTTAAAGTTCATTAAACTCGATACTATTGGTCGACTCAAACTAACTCAATAGCAACAAGATGATTCGACCTAATTGAGTCAACTCATCTTTGTTCCCCACAGTAATAATGTAATGAAGTAATAAAGTAATAAAGTGCAAAGAAATAAAGGACCCAGTGATCAGCTTATTGCTTGTTATCCTGGTGTCTATCAGTATTAAGGTCTTGGACGTGAAGTCAGAACTTTGTCCCCAACTCTGATGTCCTGATAACACCCGGCACACAGAGAGACGGCCAGCGAACAAATCTGTTCTCAACTCACTTTCCACTGATACTTAAAGACCTGTGTTCCTTGTTTTTATTATACATATTATATTATTATGTTCTACCCTGTTCTCTCATCACTGGAGGGTCAGGGTTAACAGCTGATAAACTGATATCTTTTACTGTCCATATACGGTCATTTAATTTCACTTCATAACCACAACATGAAACAAACAGAATATTCATCCATCCCTTCACAAACTACAACAAACAAGTTAAATACAGAAGTAAAACCAGAACCTGAGAGCGCCCAGAGCCAGAAGAGCTAGAAACAGGAGGACAACTCTGACAACTCACCAGCTTGGAGGACACTAGCACAGATGATCAGCAGGAAAACAATAATCAATAATTTCATCTTTGTGGCAGATCGAGACGAGGAGACTGTCCAGCACCGTGGCTTCACAGCAGGAGCTGAGACGGTGCTGTCTGCTCTGACACTTCCTGTGGAGGAGATCACTTTGCCCTCCACTGTACCTCAGACAGGAACCTTCCCAGTTAATCATTACCAGTATTACTTTTATTTCAGCTCCAGACACCTCTCGAGGTGGAACTATGACTCCACAGTTACATCTTCAGAAAAAACATTTCAGGACACAGGTAGAAGCACAAATCGCCCCAAACTAAGTCAAACCAGTGACCTTGTGTGGACCACAGCACACCAGTTCTTAAATCCCTGCACTGGTTCCCAGTCAAACCAAGAACTGCCTTTAACATCCTGCTCCTGGTTTATAAAGCTCTACAGGGCCTCACACCTCAGTACTGGTAACCAGTAACAGACAAGCTCCTTCCCTGGGAGCAACACTAGACAAGAGGAGGCTGCTCTCTGCACCGATGCACCACACATCTGGAACAACCTGCCTGACCCAGTGAGTCAGGCCACATCAGTGGTTCATGTTCAAAGACCAACTGGAAACCTTCAGACCTTCAACTGTCTGACCCCACACTGTGAGGGGGAGTGAAACCCCCCATAGGACTCTTCTCCCTGAGAATCAGTATGAAGACAAATCAACACATCTCTGTTCCTCTTCTCTGGTTCCCTCTTGTGGAGAGGACGGGGACGGTAGAGTGTCCAGCCGAGGACAGCGGGGAGGAGTGCTAGTCCTGAGAAGACTGGTCTCCCTGGCTCTGGCTCCTCCTTTCTCCTCTCTCTGCTCTGTGTTGTGTCTCTATCACTATCATACTAGAACGTTTCCTGTTCTCAGTGCCATGATGTGTTCTGAGATTCACTGACTGTACTGGACGAACATGTCATCCTAGGGAGCCCCATGGACCCCCATGGACCCCCATGGTCCTCCATGGTCCACTATGGTCCTACATGGACCCCAATGGTCCACTATGGTTCCCCATGGACCCCCATGGACCCCCATGGACCCCAATGGACCCCAATGGTCCACTATGGTTCCCCATGGTCCTCCATGGTTCCCCATGGACCCCAATGGACCCCCATGGACCCCCATGGGCCACTATGGTCCTCCATGGACCCCAATGGTCCACTATGGTTCCCCATGGACCCCCATGGACCCCCATGGACCCCCATGGACCCCAATGGACCCCCATGGTCCTCCATGGACCCCCATGGACCCCCATGGTCCACTATGGTTACCCATGGACCCCCATGGTTCCCCATGGACCCCCATGGACCCCCATGGACCGCCATGGACCCCCATGGACCCCAATGGACCCCCATGTCCTCCATGGACCCCAATGGACCCCCATGGTCCACTATGGTTCCCCATGGACCCCCTATTCAACTGTTTACGCGTTGAGTTTTAGATATTTTTCTCCTCCCACTCTCTTGTTAGAAATGATAACACAAACAAATTTAGAGTTTTTACAGTTAAAGTATTTGTTTTAAGTATATGTTAAAATATGAACTTCGTAATATATCTGTGGGAATTTTCAAGTTTACTGTCTAGATGTTATTATTAGTCACTGTTAGTCTTTCAAACTAATTTTCTTACATCATTTTACGCAACTTACTTATTACTTATCACCTATTAAATATATATACTATATACTATATATATCATCCACAACAGCAGCTGTAAATAAAGAGTCACCACTTTACACAATTGATTCACTTTATTGACGGTAAAAAAAGTCAAATAATCCACACAGCTAAAACATTGATTACAAGTAAGGATTGAACATCCTGTTGATTCTGTTAAAACATGCTTTCACATTCTGTTCAGACTGTGTCACAGTTCATAACAAATTAATACATTTAGACAAAAAGTTCAAAACATTACAAAGCACACACCTACATGGAGAGATAAGTCGTGCAGTAGAGGCAGAGAAAGACAGAAAGCCCCATCTCCAAAAAAAACTAAAAACCCTGAGTTGGTTGTAGTGCATAACAACATTAACAGAAGTAGAAAACGATAGAAAAATAAGAACTGGACCATAAAGTCCAGGGGCCCTGGTCCATGCTCCACCACCCCCCCAACCAACAGCCCTTCAGGAAGCTCTGACTTCAGGGCTCCACCCAGTGGTGTGTCCCTGACGAGGGGCGTTCAGGTACCATCGGAAACTTGAGAATCTGATGATTACGGCAGTAACACTAACCCCCTGGCTCTTTTCTTTGTCTCTGTTGTATTGAAAATGATTTTGAGTGTCAGATGTTTTTCTGACATTCTGTATCGTGACACAGTTCAAAGGCATGAAACACGTTCCACCCCTCAGACCGGCTTCTGCTAAAAAACATGCTAGTTTCATGTTGCATGTTCTGCAAGACCACACTCCTCTGAAGCTTTGTCTTTTATGGTACTTTTCTGAAATATTTTCAATTCAGTGCAAGTCAAGGTTGCTTCACAAAGTAAATTAGTTTCAACATGAGTTAAATCTCCACCATGACAGCACATCCTTCTCAACAATATCACAATGTTAAACGTGTAAAACATCACCAGTCCTCTGCAGGTTTGTCCTCCACAGTGTCTCATGTCTGTCTAATGATGCAGCCATCGTTTCCTCTGCATGAGAGTAGTTTCAGAGGAACATGGCAACCCTCAGACAGGTTCGATCCCGCCCCCCTCCAGCAGGACATCCCTGGTTTTGGAGATCGTCAGCTTAACGACAGACTGTCGGTCTGCTAGGAGAAGCGAGCGGCCTCTGACAAGAGCGCTGTGGTCAGGATGTGTAGCCTACGTTAAACATATATTATGTATATGATTAGAATTCATTGGGATAGAAATACTGAGTAAACAGGAGTGTGCAGCTGAGCAGTCTGATGGTCTGTGGGGAGAGACCTTCAGACTCCTGGCTCCAGGAGTGAGGACAGGTTGAGTTGTGGATGTTCAGTGTTGATTAGATTGTTGAGGGACCTTCTGATGACTCTGGATGAGGAGGAGCAGGATCCCTGCTGTCACTGTCAGGGAGAAGCTGTTGTTGGGCTCTGTGTTGGTCTTCATCCTCCTCTACCTCATCCTCATTGTTGACTCTTAGGTTTCTCTCTACCACAGGAACGTCTGGGTCTCCATCCTGTCCTCCACCTCCTCTCAAGGGTTCCAGTACAACTGAGTCTGGTCCTTCATTCTCTTCTGGCCTCTCTCTGCAGCATCTTCTGAAGTCTGCTAACACAGAAAACACACATTGACTTCACACTCGTTATATTCACTAAACTTGACAAACTTGTGGTATCTTCTGATTGATCTTCATCACATGACAGCAGAGTGTTTGTGATTTGACTGCAGAGACATGAAGTTGTGTTTGATGGAAACACCTCAGTTCAGGTAACATGATGGAGAGAACAGGTCTGTAACTCACTGATCATCTGACGTCTCCTCAGGTACAAGATGAGACCAGCAACACCAGCAACACCAGCAACAACAACAAGACCAGCAACACCAGCAATAACAGCAGCAGAAACTCCACCAACCACAGCACTGTGCTGAGCAGGATCAGTGGTGGTGCTACTGGGGTTACTGACACTGATGTTGGGCTTGTTATCTGAGGGAAGATGGAGACAGAAACAGTCAGAAATTCAGTCATAGAATATTGAGAAAAAAGACAAAAAACACATTTCATTGTGACTAACTACATTTTCTATTGCCCTGTTCATTAGAGGCAGGGGTCTATTTTTCATGTAAGATTCCTTATTAATTATGTAACGTGTTGGTTCTTTTCTTTCCTCCAAACTTGATGGATCAACTGTGACACCACAATGTCCTCCAGGATTAATGAAGTATTTCTGATTCTGATTCTATCACTTTGTAAAGAGTGTGTTTTCTTCAACTTATGGTGTTTTCCAAACCTGGAGCCTGAATAACTTCCCTAGAGGATCAATAAAGTTTCCTTCCATCCACACACAGAGAACAGAGACACTTACCACCACCACCTGCTGTCGTCACTGGAGGTGCAGTCGAGCTGGAAGCAGCTGGTGCTAGAGACAGACAAAGTTCTTCATGATCTGAACTTTCATGACATAAATCTGATCTGCACAGTGTCAAACTACTCACCTACAACAAGTTCTACATAGCAGGAGGGTTTCTTGCTTTTCTGTGAAACACCATCAGGTTCTCTGATGAAGCATCTGTATGTTCCTTGGTCAGATGGCCTCACTGAGAAGATCCTCAGGGACAAGTCTCCAGTCTTCAGACCTTCTAGATCCACTTTCATTCTACCTCTAAATTGAGAATCCTGATCTTCATGCCCTTGCCGGTACACATAGGCCACCTCTTTGCCATTTCTCCAGTCCAGGGTGAAGTTCTCCAGGTTCTTCCTGGGCTCCACATGACATGACAGGATGGCCTCCTTGCCTTTAACTTCCTCTATCTGCTCACGTGGACAAACAGCTTGAAGTTCTCCTGAGGAAACAAGAGGTACGGTTACAGCAGCAGGACACCTCTGAAGGACGGCCATCTTGACAGCTTCTATTTCTCATGTAGATTCCATGTAGATCTTAGAATCCTTAAAGTTTCTGAAATCGATCAGTTTCTGTAAACTCAACTAACGTGGCAGTAGAGTCTGAGAGGGAAAACATGTTGCACTCACTTAATGAAATAAGTTCAGCCAACATCTCTTTTAGTTCTGGTAAAGTTACCTGATATCTATATACCTATATATATATACCTAACATTACCTGATACAGAGAGCTGAGTCAACAAATTGCATGTTGTATCAATTATGTAATCAAGTTGAGCCAATTCATTCACGTTTGTAGGAACTATGAAAAGGTGCTGCCCTGTGCACCCTGGGAAGGGCGGTATGGGGGGGGGGGGACTGTGCCCGGGGTGGTCATGGCGCCCACCCTTGTCAAGGCGTGATGTCATTACTTCCTGTCCCTCCCCACTGAAGCCTAGTGACAAACCTCTCACCGATGCAGTTCTGCATGAAGGCATGCGCACAGGTGTAACCACGCACATTAGGGATCTTTCACCCACCCGCTACACACACACACACACACACACACACACACACACACACACACACACACACACACACACACACACACACACACACACACACATAAACACAAACAGAACACTGTGCCGCAATGTTATGTTGGGTTGAGTATTGTCATTTTCATTGACTTTGGTTCCATCCAGTGTGCTACTGAGCTGCCGCGCCTTATGACCTTCACTTGTTGCTGTCAGTTGTTGTCTGTTGCTGCTGTCCCTCTCTCTCCCCATCTCCTCTCCATCCTCCATATCATCTCCTCTCCATCCCAGGCTGTGTGCTCCCTGCTGGGAGTCCAGTCCACCAGGGTGTGCCAGAAGATCCTGCAGCTATGGAGGCAGAGGCTCTCAGGGAGAGAGAGGGGCCTCCTCGTGGAGTACAACAGAGCTCCCACTGTGTGGACCAAAAAGCTGGGAGAGGACGGCCAGCCACAGTGGAGAGCTCTGTACAAGCCTCCCCTAAAGAAGAGGACAGCCGACCTCCAGTGGCGAATACTACATGGAGCATTTGCCTCGAACGTCTTTGTGTCCATCATCAACCCGGCTGTGTCAGACCAGTGTCCGTTCTGTGGTTTTAGAGAAACGGTGTTTCATGCTTTTAGCGAGTGTAAGAGGCTCTCAAGTCTCTTCACTCTTTTAACCGATGTTTTTAGACTGTCCAATGATTTTTTTAGCAATAGGGTTTTTATTTATGGCGTAGAATATAACAAGAAGCAAAAAGAAAAATATCAGCTGCTAAATTTTATCATCGGGGAGGCGAAAATGGCGATTTATTTATCTAGGAAAAATAAGATGGAGGGCAGAGCAGGGCAGGATCCAGCCTCAGTCTGGCAATGTAACATCAGGTGCAGACTGAGGCTGGAGTTCGCTTTTTATAAGATGAATAATGATTTGGACGGTTTTAAAAACATCTGGGCTTTTAACAAAGCATTGTGCACTGTTGTTGATGACAAGCTTGTTTTTACAGATCGTCTCACTAACTGAATATTCACTGTTGTCATTTAAAGAATTGTTTTTAATCTTATTTATGTATGTATTTATATTTATTTATTTACAACCACAGCACTAGAGCACTTTTCATTTTTATAATGTGAATGTATTAAAAAATGTAAATAAAAGTGGTTGTAAAAATAAAAAAAAAATCTCCTCTCCATCCTCCATATCATCTCCTCTCCATCCTCCATATCCTCTCCTCTCCATCCTCCATATCATCTCCTCTCCATCCTCCATATCATCTCCTCTCCATCCTCCATATCCTCTCCTCTCCATCCTCCATATCCTCTCCTCTCCATCCTCCATATCCTCTCCTCTCCATCCTCCATATCCTCTCCTCTCCATCCTCCATATCATCTCCTCTCCATCCTCCATATCCTCTCCTCTCCATCCTCCATATCCTCTCCTCTCCATCCTCCATATCCTCTCCTCTCCATCCTCCATATCCTCTCCTCTCCATCCTCCATATCATCTCCTCTCCATCCTCCATATCATCTCCTCTCCATCCTCCATATCCTCTCCTCTCCATCCTCCATATCCTCTCCTCTCCATCCTCCATATCCTCTCCTCTCCATCCTCCATATCCTCTCCTCTCCATCCTCCATATCATCTCCTCTCCATCCTCCATATCCTCTCCTCTCCATCCTCCATATCCTCTCCTCTCCATCCTCCATATCCTCTCCTCTCCATCCTCCATATCATCTCCTCTCCATCCTCCATATCCTCTCCTCTCCATCCTCCATATCATCTCCTCTCCATCCTCCATATCATCTCCTCTCCATCCTCCATATCATCTCCTCTCCATCCTCCATATCCTCTCCTCTCCATCCTCCATATCCTCTCCTCTCCATCCTCCATATCATCTCCTCTCCATCCTCCATATCCTCTCCTCTCCATCCTCCATATCCTCTCCTCTCCATCCTCCATATCATCTCCTCTCCATCCTCCATATCATCTCCTCTCCATCCTCCATATCCTCTCCTCTCCATCCTCCATATCCTCTCCTCTCCATCCTCCATATCCTCTCTCTCCGCAGCAGCTGAGACGTTGCTGCCAACCCAGTGCAGGGACAGGCGGCGGTAAGAATGGGAACAGCAGTCTGTGTGGCTCTCGCTCCCACCGCTGCCGTGATAAAGGGATCTCAGCTGTTGCCCGGCGTGACTGCAGCTGGCCCTGCTGATGCTGTTGTCATTTCTATCGTGTTGCCGTCTTTTATCTGCTTTTGTCTGTCTCTCTTGTGTCTTTTGTCCCCTTTTGTCTCTGTTCTCTCGCTCTTGTTCGCCCTCCTTCCTTCCCCCTCCTTCCTGCGCACCCCTTCTCCCTCTACAGCCGATGCTGTCACTCATTAAAATAATAATAATTATATATATTATATATATATAAAAAAAGAGGCTCTGATAATGATTTGAATCAAGACATGTTTGTGAAAGTGGACATACAATCCATGCAATCAGCTGTCTTCAACCAACGATGAATCAGAGTGGAAGAAAAAAGAAAAAAAAAGAAAAAAATTAAAAAAAATTAAAAAAAAGGAACTATGAAAAATAAATCTCTTAAAGTTCACTCCAATAACATTTTGTTACTTAATTGAGGAGGTTGAGTCGACAGACTTGATGTCTTGAAGTTTAATAACCTCGATGCTACAAGTCGACCTAAATAGACTCAATCAAAGCAACAAGTTGACTTGTAACTAATCTTTTTTTCTCCATGGTTCACCACTATAGTGCAAATAAAGGACCCAGTGATCAGCTTATTGCTTGTTTTCCTGGTGTCTATCAGTATTAAGGTCTTGGACGTGAGGTCAGAACTTTGTCCCCAACTCTGATGTCCTGATAACACCCGGCACACAGAGAGACGGCCAGCGAACAAATCTGTTCTCAACTCACTTTCCACTGATACTTTAAGACCTGTGTTCCTTGTTTTTATTATATATATTATATTATTATGTTCACATCACCAGAGGGTCAGGGTTCATTTTTCCCTCATCTTAAAGCGAAAGACTATGAGGCCTCATTCATAAAGCTGAGCGATGCAGTCCTCTTGAGCACACATTACTCTTATACAGCAACAACTCTCGGTTGCATTGGTTGCATTCATCACCTGTGATGACACATCCATACCAACATCATCCTCAAATACAGGTTTCGCAATACACATTGACGGCCACCTATGAATAATAATAACAAATGTTATATGATCGTTAATCATAATAATTTAAAACACACAAACACACACAGAGTTTGATTTTCAGCAAATTCATTAACTGATCTTGACTCTTAAACACATTCTCCTCAGTATCAAACAGAAAACCTTCATCTCCATTGTTCAGGTTCCAGTCAGTAGCTGCAGGTGTCTTGATGCTGCAGCAGCTTCCTCTCAGGTTCATGGATAGGGAGTTTGTAGTGTCCAGCATAACAATGACTGACAGTCATAACAGCTGTGTATGGGTGAGGACTGGCTGACTGGTTATGTGTTGTGACTTCTTCTTCTCAGCTGGTCCAGAAGTGAGAAGCTGCTTGGATCAAAGAACCAGATCACCTCAGTAGAAGAGATGCTGGGATGACTCCTCAGTTAACCAACCAACAGAGATAACTACTACTATTCTAATAACTGGTTACTTAAAGCATGACGATAATTAGCTTGTTTTCAGAGATAAAGTTAATAAATAAGAGGTTGTGGTTGAGTAAAGAGGCCAGTATCACTGAGAGGTTGATTAAATGAATGAATCGAATATCTTTTTTAGTTCTAAGTTTTCCAGTCCACATTACTCGATATAGAACTTGTCAACAAATTTCTTGTTGTATCAATTATGTATTTCACGTGGAGCCAAGTGATTCACATTCATAGGTACTAGATAAAATAAATTCAACAATTCTCTTAAAGTTATCTTAAATAATATAAAATAATATATAAGAAGCTGAGTCAACAGACTTGACTGGACTAAGTCAAGTCATCTTGTAGCTTTCACTGAGTTACAAAGTGTAAAGGCATAAAAGACAAAACAATCAGCTTATTTGTTGGTATTTTGGTGTCATTCATCCTCTGTGAGAGAAAACTTAAGACCTTCGAGGTGTTCATATCACTTTATTTGGAGTAGGAAAATTCACACTGCCAAAATGCTTGTGACATGTCAGGACTCTGTAAATAGAAGAACTTCACATTCTGTTAAGACTGAGTCACAGTTCACAAAGAATAATATGCTACATACACCCACCATCAGCCACACAGAGATTCAAATACATGCAGACACACATAATAGAAAAGAAAGTGTGCAAGTGCCTACACACAGCAGTGGGTAGGGCCTCTCGATCCAATAGGGGCCCCATATTGCACATAGGATGTGAATATGAGCAGCCATGAGGCAAGCTACTAGATCAGCTGTCAGTGCCACAAAATCACAGTTTTTGGTATGGGGTATGGGGTACTTGTACCGCTCCCAGGAGTGGTGCAGGACTTTCCAAACCTTAACCTTGTGTTTTTGTCAAATGCCCCGTTTCCACGACGTGGTTATGGCTCAGCTCGACTCGACTCTACCCGACTTGCCCGTAGGCGAGCAGGTACTAGAATAACAGTGCCGGGTTACACATTCAGGTAATGAAAACGAGCCGAGTCAAGTAGAGCCGAGCCAGTGCTGTGTATTGGAAAACCAATTCTCTTTCTTGACCCAAAACAACCTCTTCAGTCCTTTCCAGTCGGGTTTCCGACCACACCACAGCACTGAAACTGCACTTATTAAGGTGTTCAATGACATGCGCCTTAATGCCAGTGCATTAAAACTTCTGTGTTGGTACTACTGGATCTTAGTGCTGCATTCGACACAGTCGATCAAAACACTTTACTGGACAGACTGGGGAACTGGTTCTGACTCAATCAGTGGATGGACCAGAATTTCCTCCGATTCAACGCAGAGAAGACAAAAGTCATTGTTGTTGGTCCCACCGACACAAGTCTTGAGGTCAGTGGCCGACTCTGCTGCAGTGCTGTAAAGTACTACTCTCCTCGGACGTCTGGCCATGGAGGAGAAATTGCCATGGTTTTTAAGTCTGACTTTAAATGCAAACAGATATTACCGTTGTCCCCCCTCACCGACTCTTTCAATTTGTGTAGTCCGTACCTGGGCCTACACATGAAGATGGTCACACACTCCACCTGGTTTTATCTCAGGGTTTGCCTGTTTTTAACCTGGAGATCTGTGACACTTCCACTCGCAGGTATTGAGTCATTAACTCCTCCATGACTGCTCATTTCAAGGATCTTTCTGAACAACTGCCATTGACGTTGCAGCTCCATTAGAGACCAGAGACCCCAAAACTGCATCAGATCCCTGGTTAAATGAAACAATCCGTGCTGCCAGACAGAAGTGTCCAAGACCAGAGCGAAAATGGAAAAAGGACAAATTGCAGACATTCTTTCAAATATTGAAGGATCACTGGTGTTATTACCAGTCCCTTGTAAAAGAGAAAAACTCTCACAAGGCCTCCCACAAGGACCGTCAGTCTCTGTCCCCTGCTCTGCTAAAATGGTCACGTGAGCCTGTGAGCCCCTCCTTTGTTCAGGAGATTATTGGCCATCTGAAACTTTCAGGTTCTCTTGTCGATACTGTCCCTCCCTGACTTTTAAGGGAAGTTTTCCAGACTGTTGGTCCATCTTCCCTTGCCATCATCAATAGCAGTTTTTAACAACATCCTTTTAGCCACTGACTCGGGTCACTGTACTGTCCTCGAACTTTTAGATTTGACAGCAGCATGTGATACAGTAGACCATGAAGTCTTGATTGATCGTTAGGAGCAGTGGGTGGGCATTAGTGGCACAGCACTGGAATGGTTCAGGTCGTACCTGTCCAATCAAACCGTCTCTGTTAGTCTTGATGATTTTGTATCCTCCTGTCATGGTTGTGTGCATATCGTGCTACATCTTGTCCTCTAGAGGGTGCCAAAGTCTTGTGTCTGCCCCACCCCTCAGGTGAGGCAGGCTCTGATCCAATCAGGTGGCGACTACTCCTATCAGCCAGGTATATAGGCTCACCTGGTTGAAGGAGTAGTCGTCAGCTCGTTGCTTGCTTCCTGCCATGCTCTTGCCCTGCTCAGTTCGTGCATTTGTTCCTGCTCGTGTCTGTGCTTCGTTCCTGACCCTAGGTTCCGTTCTCATCCTCTCGTTTGTAAGTACTGTGTTCCTAGTTTAGCCTGTGCAGTCGAGTAGAGTTTTTCTGCTGCCTTGCCTTGTGCTCTGTTTAGTTTTTGTTTTCCCTGTGGCGGCCTAGTGGCCCCAGGTTTTGATTTGATACTTTGTAGCCCTGCGGATGCCTGTAGAGGCTCCAGGAGTTTGTGGTGTTTAGTTAGTTTATCTAGTTGAGATAGTTTTCCCTGCGGCGACCCTAGTGGTCCCAGGTGATCTTTATTCGTGTTTCGTTTGTACGCCTGCGGAGACCTATTGGTCCCAGGCTCATTTCTGTTGTACTTTGAATAAACCAGTTGTTGAATCTAATCAGTGTTGGCTCTTGGGTCTTCCCTGGGGAGTTCCTCACACCTCCACTGCTCGTTTCTCATGTGGAGTACCACAGGGCTCAGTTCTTGGCCAGTTCTATTTTCCCTCCATCACTATCCGGACGACAGTCAAATCTATGTCCCCCTTAAAAAGTAGGACTAAGCCTTGATGTCTGCCAAGTTTCTAAATCTTAATGAAAAGAAGACAGAAGTCATGGTCTTTGGTGCCTCCTCTGTGACCTCCATCCACACCCCCCATTGATCTGGGCTCCTTGACTCAGTGTCACAAGCCAATTTTGATTAAGCTAGGTTTTAAAATGGACGAGGAACTTAAATTTCACAGCCAGAATAAGGCTGCGGCAAAGTCAAGCTTTTTCCAGTTGAGGCAACTCGCAAAAGTTAAACCATTCCTCCAGAGACAGCACTTTGAGACAGTGACCCATGCATTTGTGACCACTCGCCTGGGTTACTGAAATGCACTTTACATGGAGGTTAATGGGTGTTCTGTTGCACATCTCCAATTAGTTCCAAATGCTGCTGCACATCTTTTAACTGGCACAAAAAGTTTGAGCACATTTCACCTGTTTCTCTTTGGAGTTTGAAACCAAGCAAGTTGATTTGTATGGTTTATTTTCATGTGCATACTTTTAGACTTTTATATTTTTAATTATTCATTGTTTAGTGCAGGCTGTGGTTTTATCTTTTTTTCCTATCCAGCTTATTTGATCTGTTATTTTTTGTTTTTTTTTCATCTTGCTGTGCAGTGCTTTGGAAACCCTGTGTTTGTGAAAATCGTGCTATATAAATTGGCTTATTGGCTTAGCATCTCACGGGACCTTCTGTAGACCCTTGATGAGGGAGAAAGTTGGTGAAAGTTCACGCCATAATTAACAGGGTGAAGCAGTTGCAAATTACTGTCTGGCTCTTCATTCTCCTCTGCCTCATCCTCATTGTCTCCTCTAGAGGGTGTTTGTCTAGGTTGGTCTGGATCTTCATCCTGTTGTACCACAACTTGGACTTGGTTTTCATCATCTTCTGTCGTTTCCCCACCGTATCTTCTCCTGTCTGTGTTAACACAGAAAACACACATTGACTTCACACTCGTTATATTCACTAAACTTGACAAACTTGTGGTATCTTCTGATTGATCTTCATCACATGACAGCAGAGTGTTTGTGATTTGACTGCAGAGACATGAAGTTGTGTTTGATGGAAACACCTCAGTTCAGGTAACATGATGGAGAGAACAGGTCTGTAACTCACTGATCATCTGACGTCTCCTCAGGTACAAGATGAGACCAGCAACACCAGCAACACCAGCAACAACAACACCACCAACAACAGCAAGAACAACACCAACAACAGAACCAGCGGAACCAGCAGTACCAGTGGGGTCAGTACTGGGGGTTCTGTCATGGATCTGGGCGTCTGGACCTGAAGGAAGATGGAGACAGAAACAGTCAGAAATCAAAGAGGATGGAGACTAGAGGCCTGAGAGCTGGACTGTGGTACAACAAGATAGATATTTATTCTCTGTCAGACACAAAGATCCTCAGCACATCCTGGAACTGTTCCTCACGTTTCTGATTGATCATATTGATTACAGGAGTCTGCGAGATGTTGCTTTAAAATGGGTATTTAGGGTATTTAAAGGGCAATTCGTTTTTAACCATCTATACTTTCATTGCTCGGTTTATAGAGACACAGGTCACAGGTATTTTTCATATTTCATAGTCCATTTCTACTTTTTCTAACACTTTGGTTTATTAAGAAGTATTTCTGATTCTGTTTCCTTT
The DNA here is from genome assembly GCA_029224185.1 of Karalla daura. Lineage (NCBI taxonomy): Eukaryota > Metazoa > Chordata > Actinopteri > Chaetodontiformes > Leiognathidae > Karalla > Karalla daura. Next base: position 2,108,974 of record CM055189.1, read on the forward strand.
GCTTTGTAAAAAGAGTGTTTTTGAAAAACCTCCCTAAAGGATCAATAAAGTTTCCTTCCACCCACACACAGAGAACAGAGACACTTACCACCACCACCTGCTGTCGTCACTGGAGGTGCAGTAGAGCTGGAAGCAGCTGATACTAGAGACAGACAAAGTTCTTCATGATCTGAACTTCCATGACATAAATCTGAACCAACCTCACCTACTCAGACTACTCACCTACAACTAGTTTAACGGTACAAGAGGTTTTGTCTAAAACCTTAGCAGGGTTTATGATGGAGCATCTGTATGTTCCTTGGTCAGACAGCTGCACTGAGGAGATCTTCAGGGACAGGTCTCCAGTCCTCAGACCTTCTAGATCCACACGTGTTCTGTCTTTGTACTGAGCATCTGGTGCCTGACGATCCTCCCGATGATTTCGGAACAGATAGGCCACCTGTGAGCCTTTTCTCCACTCGAGGGTGAACGTCAGGTTCATAGTCGGTTTGGCATGACATGGCAGGATGGCGTCACTGTCTTTCACTGCCTCTATCTTCTCAAATGGACAATCAGGTTGAGGTTCTCCTGAGGAAACAAAAGGTACAGTTACACCAGCTGGACACCTCTGAAGGATGGCCATACTTACAGTTCTTCAACTGATGAATAAAAATAAAATGCATTATACAATAATTATAATAATATAATACACACACATATACAGGGAGTTTTGGTTTCACAAGGACTGATCTACACTCTTCGACACATTCTCACACATCAAAAAACCTTTATCTTCACTGTTCCAACATCAACAGCTACTCTAATAAATGGTTGTGTAGAGCAGTGGTTCTCAACTGGTGGGTCGCGATCTTGGACATTTTGGTATTTTATTTTGAAAAATAACTTATTTTGAAAAGCACAAGTCAGAGTTCAGCCGCAGAGGCGCGGTAACCATGGTAACTACAATTCGATAGATGCTCATTTTAAGTTTGTGAGGAGTTAGGAGTTACAGTAAGATGGCAAAGTGTAAATTTAAAGTGTGGATTTTCATATACTGAGGACAATATGGGCCAGAGACCCCAGTGTATTGTATGTGGTGAGGTGCTGTCAAATGAGAGCATGAAACCATCAAAACAGATGTGTCATTTAGACACTAAACCTCATGGGCCCTTAATGCAGTGAAATACTCCGTTTTGAGGGTCTTTATTTTGTGCAATTCGATACGTATTCACTTTTTTCCATGCTGTTGCATGGTCTCCCTCGGGTTCTTCTGTATACGCTCTGAATGCAGAGGTGCATTTAAGTCAAATATCTCATTTTGTTGCAGTTAGATATGAAAATTGTGGGTCCCAGAGTGAGAGCAGTTGAGAACCCCTGGTTTAGAGCACTATGATGATTCGTTTAGAGATAAATAAGAAATAATAAATAAGAGTCAAACGTAAAAAAAAAACAGCAATAACGTGCAAAGACATATTTCTCTATCTCCCTTTACGGGTCATGTTGGTTCATGAAGCCAAGGTGACGTCACACCTTGAGTGCGTCAAATTTTCCATAGTTTTTAAAATCGAAAGTAAAACTTTCAAAGACGCCTCACGATCGAGAAATAAATAACTAGCCTTCATTGTCCCTCTCAGAACACGTGTTTTCACAGCCTGTCATCACAACATGTAGCTAACAAACAAGAACTAAACTCAGGACAGAGTCTGTGAGCGCTCAGCACAGAGCAGGGACAAACTCTGACAACTCACCGGCTTGGACGACACAAACTAGGCTGATGAGCAGGAGAGAGATCACAGGTAGATCCATGTCTGCCACAGATCAAGACGAGGAGCTCATCCAGGGAACCTGGACTCACTCATTAACTGTGGTGAAACGAGCCGTGGTCACATCTCCATCTCACCTGAGGAACTTTCCCTTCCTGGTCCGCCCATCAGGACGCAGCTGCAGGAGAGTCTACGGTGTTATGACTGCAGCAGCACCTGTCCCTCCACCACTTCACTCCGATAACAACTCACTGTTTACACTGACTTTTGATTCACAATCTGCTATAAACTCGAGTTTGAAATGGTAAATGGTGCAGTAGAAGCACTTGAACATCTCCACAGAGCTACCTGGGGACATCTAGGACAAGGCTCCACCTGTCCATCACACCAAGTGAAATCCTGTGGATGAGTTACCAGGACCCAAAGGAGGCCAGCAGGGGGCGATATCCCCTCAGTTTAACACTGGAACCTCCAACAAGGCATCTCTCTCTCTCTCACTCCCCCATCTCCCTCTCTCCCCTTCCCTCTTTCCTTCTCTCTCACTCCCCCATCTCCCTCTCTCCCTCCTTCTCTCCCCTTCCCTCTTTCCTTCTCTCACACTCCCCCCTCTCCCTCTTTTTCCTGCTTCTGTCTGTTCTTCTCTTCCTCTGTGCAGGAACATTCCCAGGATGCTCAGGAGATCCTGGTTCCTGGATGCAAGGATGGAGACGCTCAGAATCAAAGACAGCAGGTTTTCAGCACATACGTAGTGGGGGGTCTGGGTGTCTTTTATGTGTATAGAGTAGAATAGAATAGAATACATTAGAATAGAATAGAAAACAGTCATCATCATCATCAGTCAAACACACACACACTCCTAGTTTTAATCTGGAGTCTCTAATCAGCCTCAACGTGTTTTTGGACTGTGGGAGGAGTAAACCCACTCAGCAACCCTCTTCTCCTGTTTATTTATAGGGGGTCAGGTTAGAATCGTGTATTTTGGTTTCTTTTACTTTTGATAGGTAAGTGAGTTTCTTTGTGGATGCAGATTACTTCTGTGTGTGGGTTTGGGCCAAGCTCAGCCTGAAGCTAATGCTCCCATCAGTTATCTGCTGGAGTGTCAGATAACCGTGGTGCTGCTGGACTGCAGCTTTGTGGCCATGCTCGTCCTTGGGGTTCGGGTTGACCCGGTCATGTGGTGCACGGTTCTCCTGGGCCGCTCGAACATCTCACTCTACATGAGGGTTCACACCAGCAGCTGGAAATAAACAGTCACAGCTTTACAGATTCATTTTATTGATGATAAAAAGAGTTCACACCCCCACAAAGCTTGTGACATGTAAGGACTTGAACATTTTGTTGATTTAGGAAAAAGAATCACATTCTGTTCACACAGGGTTCACAAATAATCAATAACTTTAAAAAGTTTCAAAAACGCTGCAGCAACCCACCACCACCCACAAAGACATTCAAGAGATAAATAGTTCAGTAGAAAAGAAAGAGAATGTTTTCCTTTAATTGACCCAAAATGGAGAAATCTGAGGCACCACAGGAGGAGTAAGGTGCGAGTACTTCAGCCATAGTTGGGATTAGAACCTGAGACTTATGGGTTATTATTAGGGTTATCCAAAGTATCAATACTCTAAAAAGAGACTAAAATGGAGCATCTGTACGTTCCTTGGTGAGACAGCTGCTCTGAGGAGGTCTTCAGGGACAGGTCTCCAGTCAGTAAAAATTAAAATTTCAGTTCAGACTGAGTAACAAAGCTGTGGCAGCAAACACCCTCCCCCTCCTATGAGGAGCTGTCTGGGACAGTCCCTCTCACACACTTGATATGCTCTCACACACACTACTGACATGAAATATTTCACTATAACGTCTGAGAGGATCTCACCTGGTTACATGAGAGTATTTCAGTAGTTTGTGTACGAGTATTTCTGTAGTGTGTATGCGAGTAGTTCAGTAGTGTATGTAAGCAGAGACCTGAGAACAAACTGAGCAACACAGAGACAATTACAAACAAAATAAAAGGCTAAAGATGAAGACTTGTGTGGACTGAGTTCCTCTTTCAGTCTCCATCCTCCTTTGTGTCTCCCTCGTCGGCTTCAACCCTGAGAGACGACATTGTACTGTCACCCTCTCCAGGGTGACAGTACAATGTCGTCTTCATCTTCATCCGTCTTCATTTTCTCCTGTCTATGTTAACACAGAAAACACACATTGAGTTTACACTTATTATATGTCACTAAACTTGACAAACTTGTGGTATCTTCTGATTGATCTTCATCACATGACAGCAGAGTGTTTGTGATTTGACTGCAGAGACATGAAGTGGTGTTTGATGGAAACACCTCAGTTCAGGTAACATGATGGAGAGAACAGGTCTGTAACTCACTCTTCAGGTGTTTCCTCAGGGAAATGCTGAGATTAGCAAGAAGAACAACAGCAACGGCAGCAGAAAGGACGGCAACAGTGATGGAAACAGCGATGGCCGTCTCCACGTCAACACTGATGGTGAACCAGCTCTCTGGACCTGAAGGAAGATGGAGACAGAAATCAAAGAGGATGGAGACTAGAGGCCTGAGAGCTGGACTGTTATTGATTACATGAGACTGCTACATGTTGTTTTAAACTGGGTATCTATTACTCTGTATGTGATAGTTGGTAGTTTTCTATCTCATACCATCATGGAGCAACCATGACCACACAATGTACTCCAGGATTAATGAAGTATTTCTGGTTTCTTTTTCTTACAAAACTTAAGGCCTTTTGAATACCTGGAGCCTGAATGTTGCAAAGAGAACTTCTCTCAGGGATCAATAAAGGTTCTTCCTCTCCTTCCATCCACCTACAGAGACAGTTCCTCAGAGAGAACAAAGACACGTACCATCAGCTCCATCCTCCATCCCTGGAGGTTCAGCTGTGCTGGAATCATCTCCTCTTCCTCCAGATGATTCAACTGTTTCACAGACAAAGTTCTTCATGATCTGAACTTTCAATAAATCCTGAACCAACCTGCACAGTATCAAACCACTCACCTACAACTAGTTCTACATAACAAGGGCGATATGTTAGGACAAAGCATCTGTATGTTCCTTGGTCAGACAGCTGCACTGAGGAGATCTTCAGGGACAGGTCTCCAGTCTTCAGACCTTCTAGCTCCACACTTGCTCTGCCTCTGAACTGAGGATCCTGCAACTGATGATCCTCCTGACCCTGTTGGTACACATAGGCCACCTCATAGTAATTTTTCCAGTCCAGGATGAACTCCTCCAGGTTCTTCCTTGGTTGCACATGACATGTCAGGATGGCTTCACTGCCTTCTACTGCCTTGATCTTCTCCTCTGGACAAACAGCTCGATGATCTAATGAGGAAACATAAGGTAGAGTTACACCAGCTGGACATCTTTACCAATGGCTTTGGTGTGTTATTTCTGTCTCCTATCATCTGTGAAGAGAAACCTCAGACCCTTGAGGTGTGGACAGACCCCGGTGTGTCCCTGGGTCTTGTGGGTCTGATGACCAAATCTGTTCTCACAACTGTGGTTGTTTGTCGTTTTTTCATTGATACAAAATGATCTATTCACCTCAGATTTAATCAATCGTTACCATGTTCTATCCTGTTCTCACAAAAAGAAATCAAACCATAATGTACCATAGATAGATAGATCTATCTAACCCTTTTCTAACCCTAAACCTTCTCAAACAACAAACAAGAGCAGGAGTCCAAGAACAAAAACAAAAGACTTTCACAACTCACCAGCCTGGACGATACTGGCAGAGATGATGAGCAGCAGAAATGAATTCACAGGAAACTCCATCTCTGTTGAAAATAGAAGATCTGGACCAGGAGTCTAAAACTGTCGCTTCAAAGCAGCAACAGGGACGTTTCTGTCTCGCTGACTGTCTCACTGACTCACTGACGATGAGTGGGCGCAGTCTCCTCTCACTATTAGTTAGATCTGATAGCACTTTGGAACTCCAAACTGGAGTCACAGCGGAAGTTTATGTACCCTCCCACCCTGTAAAGTGCATGTTTATGTGTCTTGCACAGAGATGCTCTAACCAGGACAGGAAAATGAAGCATTCCAAATGAAACGACCTCCTCCAGGGACATCTTGTTTGAAGCGTTTTTAGAGACGTCTCTTCATTTCTGAAAGCCCATTAGTCCCAAAGAGGTGGCCACAAATCTGACAAATAATTTCACACACATTTAAATGGATTTGTAGGTGCAGAATATTCATGGAGTGATATTATTCAGTGATATTTATCTTTTAAACCTGTTTAATTTAATTTCCCCAGCTGGCTCCTGTCTCACTCAACTAACGTACAAAAAAATACGAAATCTAGACCTCCAAATTTCGTCGTACTTCCTACAAACGTTTTGTCACGTGACCGGTGCGCTCAATGCCGGTTACTGCAGACCAATATCATTTACATTCAGTGTTTCCACCTGTCCCGGTTTTCCCTGACTGTCCCGGAATTTACACGGACTGACCCGGGGAGAAAAAAGCCCCAAAACCCGGGACACTGAACCGGAGCATGTAGCAACCGGAGCGTTGGGTTGCTATGGACGCGGTAACTTCCGGTTCCAGTTAGCCCCGTCTGACGGTGAGAGAGAGCGCCAACTGCTGGCCAGGAGCCGCCATGTCAGCAGTTAAACTGTGAACTGAAGCTTG
>CM055189.1:2120373-2167873 GCA_029224185.1 Karalla daura
TCAAGGGCTAAGAGCTGCCCGATAGATCTGTTGTTAGATATATTGGCAGATATCTGAACAACAACTGTCCCAGAATGGGTTTGAGGTGCTACAGCACCTTCAGAGTAACTGGGATGAGGTATGTTGCTCAGGAATACTCCAACCATGGGAGGAATTAGAGCCTGAGAGCTTTGGGTTACAAATCCAGGTTCCAAAACACTGATTCACTGGTATTGAGCTGCTTCCAGATTGATGGCAGCACAGTGCTTTCACAGTTGGTTTGAGTGCACTCTTGTCAGAGGATGTGTTTGTCTATTTGTCAACTTTTCAAGGCTTGGGCGTTACGTAAGAGGAGGAGACGAGCAGCACAGGAAAGCAGGATGCGGGTCCATCCAGTTCTGATGATAACTATCGCCGCACAAGTAGCCTCAGTCTCCAGAGAGCATTCATAATCACAACCATAGAGATAGAAGAAAACACCAGAGTGGACACACGTCTCACTCATCACGGCAATCCTGGTCCTGGGTTACCATGGAAACGGATGCACAGCATTGCTTCAGGTAGTCTACAGGGTTTCCCATGAATAGTATACAGATTTTAAACCATTGTAAAGTAAGTGTCTATTCAAATTAACTTAATTTTTCGAAATGTAATAGAATTTATGTGAATTCAGTGACTTTTGTAGGTCTCATTAGAGACTTTAGATGCCAGTTGAGAACACGTGGTGACAAAACAATAAAATAATGTTTATAAATTCTATTACATTTCGTGGCAGTGGATGGCCGGGGCTGCCAGCCAATGCCGTGTCCACTCTCGTGTTTTCTTCTATCTCTATGATGACAACTTCCATGGTTGTTAGTCAGGGATTTGACCTCGGACCTGGCAGAGAACTCTAACTCGGTGCTGCCCCCCAGTGGACAAAGTGCCGATGCAAAGCTCAAGTGGGGGTATTTATGCTGTGCATCAGTGGAGCGTACATGGGCCTTAAGTAAACCAGAGAGAAGGAGTGTCCTCTGATGACTCTTGAGGAGGAGAATGGGACATGCTCCGTGCCCTCGTTGTCACGGCGATGCAGTTGCACATATGTGACAAGGTCTTCATCCTCCTCTGCCTCATCCTCGTCTCCTCTCAAGGCTGGTTGAGCAGCTTTGTCCTCTTCTCATGTCTTAGATACGTGCATCAAGTCTCTTACACTTGTCTGTGAAAACACAGAAAACACACACATTTACTTTACTTTCATGATATGCAACTAAACTTGACAAACTTGTGGTATTTTCTGATTGATCTTCATCACATGACAGCAGAGTGTTTGTGATTTGACTGCAGAGACATGAAGTTGTGTTTGATGGAAACACCTCAGTTCAGGTAACATGATGGAGAGAACAGGTTTGTAACTTACTGCACAATCCACGTTTCACCAGGAAACCGATGAGAACCACACCAATAATAACCAGAACAAGACCACTACCACCACCACCAACAACAGCACCAATAACAGCACCAAGATCAGTGATGTCGGTACTGGAGTGGCTGCCACTGATCTTGGCCTCTGGACCTGAAGGAAGATGGAGACAGAAACAGTCAGAAATCAAAGAGGATGGAGACTAGAGGCCTGAGAGCTGGACTGAGGTACAACGAGATAGATCTCCTATTGCAGCTTATATAATCGTTGGTTATAGTAGTATTTGTAACAGTTCTCTATCCTGATCATTTAAACTATCCTATACCAGGATAGTGTATATATACTATACTCCATGTGTGTATGGTCCAAATCCAAACCTGGAGCCTGAATATCCCAAAGAGAACCTCCCTAAAGGATCAGTCAAGTTTCCTTCCATCCACATACAAAGAACAAAGACACTTACCATCACCATCTGTCTTCACTGGAGGTGCAGTAGTGCTGGAAGCAGCTAGAGACAAACAAAGTTCTTCATGATCTGAACTTTCAATAAATCCTGAACCAACCTGCACAGTATCAAACTACTCACCTACAACGAGATCTACATAACAAGCGGGATATGGTGGGACGTAGCATTTGTATCTTCCTTGGTCAGACAGCTGCACTGAGGAGATCTTCAGGGACAGGTCTCCAGTCTTCAGACCTTCTAGATCCACACTGGTTCTGCCTCTGAACTGAGGAGCCTGCAACCGATGATCCTCCTGCCTATGTCGGTATGCATAGGCCACTTCTGAGCCATCTTTCCAGTCCAGGGTGCTCTCCACCAGGTTCCTCCTTGGTTCCACATGACATGGCAGGATGGCTTCACTGTGTTTTACTGCTTTGATCTGCTGACGTGGACAAACAGCTCGATGTTCTCCTGAGGAATGATTAATTATAATAATTTAAAACACATAAACACACACACAGAGTTAAGTTAAGTGATCAACTGATTTTGACTCTTTAACACATTCTCCTCAGTATCAAACAGAAAAGCTTCATCTCCATTGTTCAGGTTCCAGTCAGTAGCTGCAGGTGTCTTGATGCTGCAGCAGCTTCCTCTCAGGTTCATGGATAGGGAGTTTGTAGTGTCCAGCATAACAATGACTGACAGTCATAACAGCTGTGTATGGGTGAGGACTGGCTGACTGGTTATGTGTTGTGACTTCAGCATGCATTCTACTATGCATTCAGCAATGAATCCCTGAACGCCCCGAGGCATGAGCGAACAGTCTGTGTTGCTTTGACATCAACCTGACTAATACAATCTAACCAGTTCACTTCCTCTACGAGTGTTGAATCTGCCAAATATCAAATTTCTAATCCAGATGATGTCTGAGTTATCGCCTTAGCAGCAAATACATGTGGCGTTTAGAGCACAAAAAATAGCTTATACTGAGAGATACAATCAATGCATGATAATCAAGCTTTGATAAGATATTAATATAATACAAACGACCAGCATCAAGAACAACTACTCTAATCGATCGTTGCTTAGAGCACTAAGATGATTAGATTGTTTCAAGAGCGAAATAAGAAATAATAAGTAAGAATCAAGCTTTAATAACCCAGTAGTAATAAAGTGCTAAGGCATACAGCATGTCTCTCTCTCTCTCTCTACGGGCCGTGTTGGTTCGTGACGTCACACCCGGCGTCAAATTTCCCGAAATCGAAAGTAAAAAAACAACGACGTTTAAACTTTCAAAGACGCCTCACGATCGCTAAATGAATAACTAGCCTTCATTGTCCCTCTCAGAACACGTGTTTTCACAGCCTGTCATAACAACATGAAGCTAACAAACAAGAACTAAACTCAGGACAGAGTCTGTGAGCGCTCAGCACAGAGCAGGGACAAACTCTGACAACTCACCGGCTCGGACGACACTAACTAGGCTGATGAGCAGGAGAGAGATCACAGGTAGATCCATGTCTGCCACAGATCAAGACGAGGAGCTCATCCAGGGAGCCATCGCTGTTTAACTGTGGTGAAACGAGCCGTGGTCAAATCTCAGTCTGTCCTCAGGGACTTTCACTTCCTGGTCCGCCCCCCAGGACGCCCCTGTAGGAGAGTCTACCAGGGCTCCAGATGTTTGATGTTAGGGCTCCAGATGTTAGATGTTAGGGCTCCAGATGTTCGGACTGCAGCAGCACCTGTCCCTCTGTCACAGGGGTGGGCAATCATTTATTCCATGGGGCCACATGAGAAACAGAACATATTGTAGAGGGCCGGGCCAAAAGGCTGAACTCAGTCCTGTATAATATTAATTGCATTTCTTTATAAAAATCAGCAAATAGTATTGTTTTGACAAGCTGGTGTGAGTAGGCTGTATCACTTCACTCTGACAACAACTCGCTGTTTACACTGACTTTTGATTCACAATCTGCTATAAACTCGAGTGTGAAATGGTAAATGGTGCAGTAGAAGCACTTGAACATCTCCACAGAGCTACCTGGGGACATCTAGGACAAGGCTCCACCTGCCCATCACACCAAGTGAAATCCTGTGGATGAGTTATCAGGACCCAAAGGAGGCCAGCAGGGGGCGCTGCCCCCTCCCTCTCTCTCCTCTCCCTCCCTCGCTCGCTCGCTCCCTCTCTCTCTCTCTCTCTCCCTCTCTCTCTCTCTCTTCCTCTCTCTCCTCCTCTTTTTCCTGCTTCTGTCTGTTCTTCTCCTCCTCTGTGCAGGAACATTCCCAGGATGCTCAGGAGATCCTGGTTCCTGGATGCAAGGATGGAGACGCTCAGAATCAGACCTTCTCCTGACCCCTAGCCGCCACCAGCACCAGCAGTCCATCTCTCGTCTGTGTTAGGACCCTGGGTCATTATGTGTTTGATTTCTGCTGCTCTGTTGTCCTCCCTGCCTGAGGGTGGCGCTGCCTTGCTGACTCTTCCTCCAGGTGCTGGTTGCTGGTGGATGATTGGTGAATGGGGATTGGGAGCAGGTATAAAATGGCCGCTGGTCGGGCTGCTCCTCCTCTTCTCTTGGCCCTACGCCCAACACCCACACGCTCTGCAGTACTGTGGTTTAAACCTGTATTGTAGACTGAAGGTTTGTTTTCTTTTTGGTTTAGCAGTCCAGGTAGCCGCTGGGGTGGGTAGCTCTTTTTGTTAACCCTCTTCTCCTGTTTATTTATAGGGAGTCAGGTTAGAATCGTGTATTTTGGTTTCTTTTACTTTTGATAGGTAAGTGAGTTTCTTTGTGGATGCAGATTACTTCTGTGTGTGGGTTTGGGCCAAGCTCAGCCTGAAGCTAATGCTCCCATCAGTTATCTGCTGGAGTGTCAGATAGTCGTGGTGCTGCTGGACTGCAGCTTTGTGGCCATGCTCATCCTTGGGGTTCGGGTTGACCCGGTCATGTGGTGCACGGTTCTCCTGGGCCGCTCGAACATCTCATTCTACATGAGGGTTCACACCAGCAGCTGGAAATAAACAGTCACAGCTTTACAGATTCATTTTATTGATGATAAAAAGAGTTCACACCCACAAAGACATTCAAGAGATAAATAGTTCAGTAGAAAAGAAAGTAGAAAGAAAGAGAATGTTTTCCTTTAATTGACCCAAAATGGAGAAATCTGAGGCACCACAGGAGGAGTAAGGTGCACGAGTACTTCAGCCATAGTTGGGATTAGAACCTGAGACTTATGGGTTATTATTAGGGTTGTCCAAAGTATCAATACTCTAAAAAAAAGACTAAAATGTTTTTCTCTCTTTCTACCTTCACGTTAGCCCTCCACCCTCAAAACTACCTGAGTCTGTTCTATTGCATAACAATATTAACAGAACTAGAAACTGATAGAAAAAAAAAAATGGACCATGAAGTATAGGGGCCCTGATACAATAATTACATTATATATGATTAGAATTAATTAGGATAGAAGAATATTAAGTATGGTAAAGAGGAGTGTGTAGCTGAGCAGTCTGATGGTCTGTGGGGAGAGACCTTCAGACTCTGGCTCCAGGAGTGAGGACAGGTTGAGTTGTGGATGTTCAGTGTTGTTTAGATTGTTGAGGGACCTTCTGATGACTCTGGATGAGGAGGAGCAGGATCCCTGCTGTCACTGTCAGGGAGAAGCTGTTGTTGGGCTCTGTGTTGGTCTTCATCCTCCTCTACCTCATCCTCCTCGTTGACACCCAGGTCTCTCTCTACAGGAACTGCACATAATGCACTTTCATTTAGAAGTACAGGTTTGGTCTCGGTTTCTTCCATCTCAACAATCACCACCCATAGCGGCTGAAACTGGGACGTAGTCACGACAGTTTCTATCGTGACTTAAACTTCTTATCTTATAGAGCAACTGTGACCACAACGTGTCCTTCAAGATTAATGAAGTATTTCTGATTCTGTCACTTTGTAAAGTGTGTTTTTTAAAGTGTGTTTTTTTTCTCAATCTACAGTGTTTTCACCATCTGTTTACCATGGAGTTTCTCTCTCCTTCCATCCACCTACAGAGTCAGTTCCTCAGAGAGAACAAAGACACTTACCATCAGCTCCATCCTTCATCCCTGTAGGTTCAGCTGTGCTGGAATCATCTCCTCTTCCTCCAGATGATTCAACTGTTTCACAGACAAAGTTCTTCATGATCTGAACTTTCAATAAATCCTGAACCAACCTACACAGTATCAAACCACTCACCTACAACTAGTTCCACAGTACAAGGGTCATGTGATCGGAGGAAGCATCTGTATGTTCCTTGGTGAGACAGCTGCACTGAGGAGATCTTCAGGGACAGGTCTCCAGTCTTCAGACCTTCTAGCTCCACACTTGCTCTGCCTCTGAACTTAGAATTCTGGAACTGATGACCGTCCTGCCTATGTCGGTATGCGTAGGCCAAGCCTCTTCTCCAGCACATGGCATGGTTCTCCAGGTTCACACTTGGTTCTGCATGGCATGGCAGGATGGCTTCACTGTCTTTGACTGCCCTGATCTTCTTATCTGGACAAACAGCGTGAGGTTTCCCTGAGAAATCAAAAGAAACACCTCTGAAGGACGGCCATCTTTACAGCCTCTTTAACCTATTAATAATAATAATACTCATAATAGCTGCTGCACAGCAATGGTCAGGGCTGGCCAATGTTAGGTAAATGTAAAGTTCTTGAGCTGTACACTGAAAAAACTGGATTGTTGGTTTTAATTCAAATTAGCAAGTCGACAGGTTCCATGAAAGTGTATTAGTTATTAGTTCAGGTCATCTGAGATGACCTGAACTAGTAACTAATACAATTCCAGCGCACTGAAATTTTGAGAGTGCTCCGGGAGGTGTGCCCGTTGGTTTGCAGTTGCTTTGCCTGCCTTTGGATTGCTCCCAAGACAGCATTCAGGGAGTACATGTATATGAGAGAGAGAGAGAGAGAGTGTGTGTTTGAGTCTATGTTGAAAACATTACTGACAGACCACAAATTCATCACCATATTCAAATTCATATAAAGTTTGTACACTGGGTGAGAAATAAGCTTTTTCGATAGTTTTCCCATTTATTTGTGATGGGGGCCACTTTTGGGCCCTGTCTGTATTCACAGCACAGGGCCCTCTGCCCTGGGATGAGTGCCTGTGTCTTTTTCCCATTAATTTCAGGTGCAATTGTTTAGTTGGGGCTCCTGGTAGGGGCCTATTGAGGGGCAGGGCCTAAAAGTAGTATTTCCCATTCATTTCTTATAGTGAGGCTTCCTATACAGGTCCTCTACACAGCTGCAGCAGGGGAGTGAGCCAAGGTTGCCATGACGACAGCTCCTGTCTGCAGACCCACGGTCTGTGTCTGTTTGACCAAAGTGTGTCTGAGAAGGTGCTGCTGAAAAACGATACAACCTATCAACATGCAACTCAGTACACAAACAGACCACAAGTTTCTTTAATTTTTGAAATTAAAATGAAGTTTCTAAGTCGAAGTATGGCGACGAAGCGCATGTTTGTTTGAGGAGTTCTGTTTTTCCCATTCATTCATATGAGAAAAACCGAAATCGCCTAAGTGCTAAACATTTGGCTCTAGGGAGTCAACGCTTGCATCTATCTGGAGTATGAGCACTTTGTCACACAGGGGAGAATCTCAGGAACGCTCTGATGCGATTTGGTGTGTGTACTATGAAATTTGAGGCCACAGTCGCGAGGAGAAGTGCAAATTTTAACTTTATCGCAGTGGTGGGAAAATGAATGGGGGCTTATGGAGAGAAGAGGCTGCGCTGGGCTGACTCTGAGGCTCGCCGTTTAAATTTTATAAGGCGCACAGGTTTATGGCCGGCATCGCACGAGAGAGCACAAATTTACCTACAAATGTGGAAAAAAGAATTTGTCTACTGCTTACAGTGTGGCTGGGAGCAGCGTGAAAAGAGTAAAATGAGAGCTGATTTTTCAGGACAAGTTTTCCTGCGTTTTGAAGTTTGAATGAAGTTTCTATGTCAATGAATGGTTTCACAGCGAATGTTTGTTCGAGGGTAATTTTGTTGCTCTCTTGGGCCACTTTTTGGCCCCTTTGGGGACCAAAGTCTCGGGAACAAAACGCAACATGTCCAGATTCTGGTTCGTTTGCCGGCAGTTGCGACCCCTTTTTTCCAGTACTAGCGGGTCAAAAACTGGAATTTGTTGGGGAGAAAGCTACAGAGACTACACTTGCTGGGGCCGAACTGCACATTTTGATGTATCATTTATGTGTGTGCGATAAAGCGCTTTCGAGATATGGCCAACCAAAATTCTGATATAAGAAGAACAAACATGCAGAAGAACAATAGTGCTCCTTTCCAGAGCACTAATTAACTATTAGGTTATTTCTGTGTCCTCTATGAGAACAAACTTCAAGGTGTGGACAGAGCAAGTCCCTGGGTCTTGTTGGTGCATGAATACAAGATGATGTAACACCTGGAGCATGATAAATACTCCATAGTTTTGAAAGTTGAAAGGAAAAAATTAGATCTACTGCACAGTACTGAACTACTTACCTACAACAATAAGTTTTACATAGCGAAAGGTTTTGGTTGAAGAAGCAGCAGGGTCTATGACGAAGCATCTGTATGTTCCATGGTCAGACAGCTGCACTGAGGAGATCTTCAGGGACAGGTCTCCAGTCTTCAGATCTTCTGGACCCACACTCATTCGGCCTCTGAACTGAGGATCCTGACACCAACGGTCCTCCCGCCCATGTTGGTATGCATAGGCCACCTCTGGGCCCTTTTTCCAATCCAGGTCAAACTCCTCCAGGTTATCCCGTGGTTCCACATGACATGGCAGGATGACTGCACTGCCTTCTACTGCCCTGATCTCCTGATCTGGACCAACAGCTCGATGTTCTCCTGAGGAAACAGAAGCTACAGTTCACCAGCGGGACCCCTCTGAAGGACAGTCATCTGTACACCTTCTTAAACCTATAAATAACAATATGAATTATAGTTCCTCCACAGCAACGGTCGTGGCTGGCTGATTTTAGGCAAACTGAAAGTTCTTGAGCTTTTGGACATGTATGGATTGCTTTCACACAGTTCTCTGCTTTTTTATAATATTATCATTTGCTTTGTCTTGAACTATGAAGGAACTAGGAAGGTGGCAGTGCGTTGGACCCTTTTGCGCATATGGACTGCCTGGAAAGCAAACTATATGGAGTTGCCACTCATCTAAACCGATATATTGACGAGTGGGATTATGTCCGTTACCTACATGCAGTAAAAATGCCAAACAGTATCATTTTTAAATGGCTGTACAGTACAAGAAGTGTGTAGTGCTCATTTACTGGTAGTTTCACCAAGTTCTGACTCTTTTGCATTGGAAAACAAACTAAACTATCATGATGGAAACATTACTCTTCTGTTCATAAACAATGTTGTCAAGACTACTCATTTTACAGTAATGACACTGACAGTTTAACTGACAAATACTTGTTTATTAACTGTCGTGACTTGTTCTTAACTTAAAAAAAACCCAAATTGAAACCAAGCTAATCCTCTGAGAGGCTGCTGCACAGGTACCTGTAGTGGCTGACATGTCGTCCTCTGGGTCCACTGACTGAACACCTGAGCGTCTTTGCAATCATTCAAACATTTGTTTGGTGTCTTTTCTGTTTTTTGTCCGGAGAGCAAACCTCAGGTGTGGTCACAGTTTATGACGTCATTGTAACACCTGGTGCACGGAGCGCAGTGAATAACTTGACATTTGAGGTGTAGACAGAACCAGGTGCTTCTCTGGGTCCTGTTGGCACTGTAGAAGGAAACGTTTTACCTTTCCTTGATCTAATCCATTTAATTAGATTTGACTTAACTCATCGTCCCACGCTATGCAGATTTAAACAGAGACATCCTAACGCCAGTCTTCAAGGAAGCCGTCTCTCTCTCTTTCCTGTTCAAAGATAAACCTTTTAATCTTGCTGCAGAGGTGCCAAAGAGTCTCTGTAGCCGGGCTTGAGCCCATTGTTCATGTAAATTCAGTATGTGACTGTAACTTCCTAAAGTCTGTCTCCTCTAATGCAGTCAACCAACTGCCCCCCACCTTTTTCTCAAGTGTAACTGTTTGATGTGTATAAAACCTTTGCTCTGTGAGCTGCTCGGTAGACAGAACTTTGCAGCCACTATGTGAGTTTCTGTCTGTACAGTGAATAAAACTCATCTGAATTCTGGACCTGATCTATTCACCTCGAATTTGATTACATAATCACTAGCATGTTCTATCCTGTTCTCCCGAAAAGAAATCGAAAGTAACATAACTTTCAAACACACTGGATCAATGGAAAGAGAGACAGAGAGACAGGCAGACAGATAGACAGATAGATAGATAGATCAAAGCCTGTCATTATAACATGTAACATAAAGAATATCCATCCAGCGCTTCCCAAACAACAAACAAGAGCAAGAGCTACAAACAAGGACAAAAGACGTCACAACTTTCACAACTCACCAGCTTGGACGACACTAGCAGAGACGATCATCAGAAATAAAGTCACAGGAAACTCCATCTCTGTTGAAAATAATAAATCTGGACCAGGAGTCTATAACTGTCTATAACTGTCTATAACTGTCTATAACTGTCTATAACTGTCTATAACTGTCTATAACTGTCTATAACTGTGGCTTCAATAAGGAAATGACTGTCTCACTGATTGTTCCTCAGCAGGTAAATGAGCAGGGCGACTCTCCTCTCATGAGTAGTTGACAAACCGGAATTACAGCTGGATGCAGATTGTTTTAGACTCTCGTCAGTAAAGGTAACCCAGCCTCTGAAACACACATGTATGTTTAATTTGTGTGTTTTATACTAAGATGCTTCAGCCATGAAACGAAAGTGAAACATCTAATCAAAAGGACACATTAAAACTAAATAACCAGGCACTTTAGTTATGTATAATCATTCAACAGTAACATATTTAAAACATTTATACAACACATAACATGTATGATAACATATACATACAACATTTTTAATTGTAGATGAATGTCTCCATGTTTTTTGACCTAACCCTATCCACTGCAAATCTGTTTCTGTTAGCTCTATACCCAGAGCTTCGGATCCATCACCTCACACGTTGGTGTGGATGTCGACCTCCTCCAGGAACATCTTGTTTGAAGTGAGAATCTTGACTGGTTTAGTGTTGGAGAAAACCCACCAGACTCCAGGAGATCATGCAGACTGCAGAGAGAGCCTCAGCCTGACTGGGGTTCAGACCAGAGACCTTCTCCTGACCCCTGACCCCTAACCTGAGGTGAGCTCTCATCAACAGCAGCAGCTGGAAATAAACAGACACAGCTTTACACAGTGGATTCACTTTATTGGTGGTAAAAAAAAGATTCACATGGACAAAAAGCTTGTAACATGTAAGGACTCGAACATTCAGTTGATTTAGGATTCTGTAACAAAAGAATTTCACATTCTGTTCAGACCAAATCACAGTTCACAATAAAAAAATCTATGCATATATATATATCCATCCCCACCCCCACAGATACTTCGATACATGTCGACATAAAAAGAAAGTAAAAAGAAAGACAGAAGGTATTTCCCTAATTCAAAGTCAAACCCTGTCTCTATGGCACTTTTCCTATGACTTTTCCTATTGTAACACAAAGTGCTTTGCATACACAATGAACACAATGATCGCTGTTGAGAACCAGGGACGGCTGAGGACGCTGTCATTACGTTGTCCTGAGGAAACACAGGTCGTGTTAAAACCCTGAGAGAAGGAGGAAAACCCAGGAGTTAAAGCTTATCCCTGAAATAAAATACAAGACAGTCCTAATATGTAATTGATATCAATAAATGAGTGAATACAAACAAAGATTTCTAACCAAATGGATAAACAAAATATGAAATGGCGTACAGTGGGGTTTATATAAAGTCGCATTAATTTGTAGTCCTTCTTGGTCTGAACAAAACTTCAGTGTATTTTCAGGACGGTATTGACAATAATTCAGTGTTTTTAGAGTTCAATGATTGTAATGTGATCACAAAGCTCTGGGATCTAATGTCATGACTACAATCAAACTGGAAAGATAACTGGCTGCCAAACTTTCTTAAAGGGACATCGCGTCATGTTTTTGTTGTTGATCATTGTGTGTTACAACCTTCACTATTAATCTGACACATTATCACATCATAAAGAATTTGAGATGACAGGAGAGCACCATGACGGTCGGCCATCTTGAAACTACAGCTTTTTGACAAGTTTGTCTTGTTAATCCTTTGTGTTTGTTCCACAGTGGTTAAATCTGAGGTGCTACAGCAGCTTAGAAATAACTGGAGTGAGGTACCTTGATCCTGGGCCGTTCAGCCATGGGAGAGACTAAAACCTATGACTCACCGGTCCAGGTTCATATCCACTAGTGGTAATCTACATGATTATTATAAACTAACCTATGCACTCAGCACTGAATGGATATCAAGTTTGACATCAATGGGCCTAATAGTTCTGGAGATATAAACACAAATATATATATATTTTTTTAACAAAGTGCTGCTCCCTTGCAGCTGTAGCAGTACAATCCAAAATGCATGAAAATCAAATCAGTTCTTCCTCTATGAGTGATGAATCTGTCTGCCAAACATCATAGTTCTAATCCAGATGTTCGAGTCATCGCATTCACTAGAAAAACATGTGGCGGCCGTCGGGCCAAAAGCATAGTATCCCTGACATTTCACGTTCAGGGATACAATTATAGTATTATACATTGTTGGGAAAGAAATACTGAGTAAAGAGGAGTGTGTAGCTGAGCAGTCTGATGGTCTGTGGGGAGAGACCTTCAGACTCCTGGCTCCAGGAGTGAGGACAGGTTGAGTTGTGGATGTTCAGTGTTGTTTAGATTGTTGAGGGACCTTCTGATGACTCTGGATGAGGAGGAGCAGGATCCCTGCTGTCACTGTCAGGGAGAAGCTGTTGTTGGGCTCCGTGTTGGTCTTCATCCTCCTCTACCTCATCCTCATTGTTGACTCTTAGGTTTCTCTCTACTACAGAAACGTGTGGGTCTCCATCCTGTCCTCCACCTCCTCTCAAGGGTTCCAGTACAACTGGGTCTGGTCCTTCATTCTCTTCTGGCCTCTCTCTGCAGCATCTTCTAAAGTCTGTTAACACAGAAAACACACATTGACTTCACACTCGTTATATTCACTAAACTTGACAAACTGGTGGTATCTTCTGATTGATCTTCATCACATGACAGCAGAGTGTTTGTGATTTGACTGCAGAGACATGAAGTTGTGTTTGATGGAAACACCTCAGTTCAGGTAACATGATGGAGAGAACAGGTCTGTAACTCACTGATCATCTGACGTCTCCTCCGGTACAAGATGAGACCAGCAACACCAGCAACACCAGCAACACCAGCAACAACAACAAGACCACCAACAACTCCACCAACAGCAGAACCAGTAGAACCAGCAGAACCAGTGGGGTCAGTACTGGGGGTTCTGTCATGGTTCTGGGACTCTGGACCTGAAGGAAGATGGAGACAGAAACAGTCAGAAATCAAAGAGGATTGAGACCCTTTTTTTGTATATGATATGATGCGTTTTCTCTTTCTCTCTCTCTCTCTCTCTCTCTCTCTCTCTCTCTCTCGCACTCTCTCACACGTGAGTTTTGACTGGTTGTTCACGACTGGATGTTCATTGTAATATGACAGAGATGTGTGTGGGCTGGCCCAGTGCATGCGCACACATGTTCGGGCTAAAGAGGACATTTTAGACTCAGTCTAAGTCTTAGTTTGGAATTCAGTCATTTATCTTTGAACCAGAGTCAGAAGTTGGTGTTATTCTGGTTTGAACAAAGCGTGCAAATCTAAAGAAATTAGCCACTTTCAAAGTCCAGATTTTCTAGACAAGTTTCAACTGAGGTCCAACAGCGATATATGTATGTTTTACCAAGGAAAATAACATTTCTGGGTGATGACACTTTTAAGGGATCAGGAAGGTTTTTCTCTACCTCCATCCACCTACAGAGACAGTTCCTCAGAGAACAGAGACACTTACCACCACCACCTGCTGTCGTCACTGGAGTTGCAGTAGAGCTGGAAGCAGCTGGTGCTAGAGACAGACAAAGTTCTTCATGATCTGAACTTTCAATAAATCCTGAACCAACCTGCACAGTATCAAACCACTCACCTACAACTAGTTCTACATAGCAGGAGGTTTTGAATGAAGCATCATCAGGGTCTCTGATGAAGCATCTGTATCTTCCTTGGTCAGACAGCTCCACCGAGTAGATCTTCAGGGACAGGTCTCCAGTCTTCAGACCTTCTAGATCCACACTCATTCTGCCTCTGAACTGAGGAGCCTCAGACTGAAGATCCTCCTGCCTATGTCGGTATGCATAGGCCACCTCTGAGCCATCTCTCCAGTCCAGGGTGAAATTCACCAGGTTCTTAGTCGGATCTATATGACATGACAGGATGACTTCCTTGCCTCTTACTCCTTCGATGTGGTCCTGTGGACAAACAGCTTGATGTTCTTCTGAGGAAGCAAAAGGTTCAGTTACAGCAGCTGGACACCTCTGGAGGACTTTACAGACTCTTACAACTATTGGAATTACTGCTAATAATAACAATAATAATATACACACACAAACACACAGATCTTTGAGTTTCTGAGGAGGACTGATCTTGACTCTTGAACACATTCTCCACAGTATCAAACAGAAAACCTTCATCTCCATTGTTCAGGTTCCAGTCAGTAGCTGCAGGTGTCTTGATACTGCAGCAGCTTCCTCTCAGGTTCATGGATAGGGAGTTTGTAGTGTCCAGCATAACAATGACTGACAGTCATAACAGCTGTGTATGGGTGAGGACTGGCTGACTGGTTATGTGTTGTGACTTCTTCTTCTCAGCTGGTCCAGAAGTGAGAAGCTGCTTGGATCAAAGAACCAGATCACCTCAGTAGAAGAGATGCTGGGATGACTCCTCAGTTAACCAACCAACAGAGATAACAACTACTATAATAACTGGTTGTTTAGAGCACTACGAGGATTAGCTTGTTTCATGAGATAGATAGATAGATAGATAGATAGATAGATAGATAGATAGATAGACAGACAGACAGACAGACAGACAGACAGACAGACAGACAGACAGACAGACAGACAGACAGACAGACAGATAGATAGATAGATAGATAGATAGATAGATAGATAGATAGATAGATAGATAGATAAATAAATAAATAAATAAATAAATAAGAATCAAGCTTTAATAACCCAGTAGTAATAAAGTGCTAAGACAAATATTTCTCTCTCTCTCTCTACGGGTCGTGTTGGATCATGAAGCCAAGCTGATGTCACAGAGTGGGTCAAATTTCATAGGTGTCAAAATCGAAAGTAAAAACAGCGACAGTTAAACTTTCAAAGACGCCTCAGGATCGATAAATAGAAGTATAATAACTAGCCTTCATTGTCCCTCTCAGAACACGTGTTTTCACAGCCTGTCATAACAACATGTAGCTAACAAACAAGAACTAAACTCAGGACAGAGTCTGTGAGCGCTCAGCACAGAGCAGGGACAAACTCTGACAACTCACCGGCTCGGACGACACAAACTAGTCTGACGAGCAGGAGAGAGATCACAGGTAGATCCATGTCTGCCACAGATCAAGACGAGGGCTTCATCCAGGGAACCTGGACTCACTCATTAACTGTGGTGAAACGAGCCGTGGTCACATCTGTCTTCTCGATCCGCCTCTCAGGACTCAAATCACTGAATCCTCACAGAGTGAACCATCCTCTGACGTCAGCTCTAGTGCTGAGTGTGAGAGCCTACGAGGGCTCCAGATGCTCCTGTTATGATGTGTAATGACGTCATGTATGTTATGACTTTTGATTGACGGTTTCAGCGTCAGATTATCAGGAAATGGTGCAGTAGAAGAACTTGATCATCACGTAGGACAAGAATCTGGTATGCAGGAAGCAATTATTTTTGGTTTGTAGTTTTAGAAGTTGTTTGTAGAGCTTGATTTACTTGTTTTATTTCATTATATATTCATGTTCTTTTCTACTTCTCTTTTCCTCATTTTGTTCTTTACTCTTTGGTTCATTTGTTTCATCTTGTATAGTTGATGATATCTGAGGCTTGTGTGGTTGCCATGTGAATGCACCAGTATGCTTGTATAAAACTACGCAAGCAGAAAGAAAAAGAAATTGAGTTTTTTTTATAGTTTTACACTGAGGAAACATCTTTTGACATTTCTGAGAGATCAATCATTTTAATGCAAACAAGGATCCAGGTGACAGACCCTGGGACCCATCGACAGGCTAAAACTCAAGAAGAAAAAAACAGTGAAACAACACTTAAAAGTTTGCACACAAATCTGTCAAACTGCACACAATTTGCCAGGCCAAACCCGAGGCCTGCTCTGATCCGCCTAGTTGAGAATTTCACTCATGCACTGGTAGAAATGGGGTTGAGTGTGTAAACAGAGAAATAAAGAACAAACAAACAAAAAAGATGAGGAAAAAAAACAGAAGTCTAGTCCATCCCAAGGGCATTACGGCTGTCCCGCTATGAGCAGCCCATCAGGGAAACAGGTCCATGTGGTTTTGTCCTGAGGAAGGCCACCAGGAGTGAGGCGTCACAGACCTCACTCAGCCAGGACCAGACACACCTGGTTCCCTCTGCAGGTAACACAATGCACCCTCCCACTCCCTCCCACTCAGTTCCACATACCACAATATCGCTGCCAGAACTTTGCCCTTTAAGTCGAGGTAGCACTAGCATTAGCTACCGTCAACTGACGTAATGGTTTATGGTTAAGAACCACAGTGTGGAAAGCAAAAACCTGGTGAACAGATTGAAGCCAGAAGTGGCTTCAGGAGTTTGTTTGGGGATGCTATTTGCAGTGGCTACAACTGGCTTTTGTCAACCATCCTTACGACAATGATGTTATTAGTGACGACTGCTACTGCGATATTAGAATGGGTTGACATACTATCTCACATCCACGGACCTAGTGCTACAAGCTAGACTGATGATGTTTGTTGGCTCAGCTCTTGGGGGTATACAGGTTATACACCTTGGATAGTTGAAAGCATGTTGACTAGCGATCTGAGATTCTTTGAGCGGTAAAACTCGTCAGCTCACTAGTTAGCTAGTTAACAGCAAAGCTCTGATCAGCTTAAAGTGGATGTGAACACAGATAAATATGTTGTAACAATACAAGGCCAACATAAGAGAACTTACCCAGCAGTGCAAGAGCAGGACTGGTCCACAGGGCTATGTTTCTCCATTGACTGGTAAGCTCCCCTTCCTTTATTGTTTTCATGTTTTTAATACATCCCTCCAAAGCACCATGAACCCTTTTAGGCACTTCATACATGGGGGATTAGAACCTGCGACCTTTGGGTTACAAGGGCTACAGATTCTCAATCACTACACCACATCTGCCCAGGTATATTACAGTATTAGTGGTCATCAAAGTACTACACAGTTATTACATTGTATGTTATTAGAATTTGATAGGAAAGAAATAAAGTGACAGCAACATAAAGAGAGGGAGTGTGTAGGTCAGCAGTCTGATGGCAGGCGTTTGGATTGTTGTGGGACCTTCTGATGACTCTTGATGTGGAGGACAGTGGGACGAGTTCCACGCCATCACTGACAGGGCAGTGCTGTTGTAAAGCTCTGTCTGGGTCTTCATCCTCCTCTGCCTCACCCTCACAGTCTTCTCTCACGGGTGGAGGTGCAGTGCTACCTAGGTTTTCATTCCCTGTATGGCTTCTTCTGACATTTGTCTGTAAGTGTACACTTGTCTGTAAAACACTTGTCTGTAAAACACAGAAAGCAAAAATACACGTTGTGCACTTTGGTCCCTGGTGGATCGTACTCAGTCGAGGGAATCTGCATTCGTTCCTCAGAGCAGAAGGGGGCGCTGAGGTCAAGCTGCACAGCTTCTATGCTCCTGCCTAGGACTAAAACACTGGGATTTCAAGCTTTTCCTTTTTGATTTTTCCTTTTTCATGGTGTTATTTGCACAGATTTTCTCCATTCCTTCATTAACCAACATGTTCTGTGAGATGATGGTGCCAAAGCTCTAGGTATAGACCCAGAGCTTGGCTCTATAGAGGTTAGGGTTATGTAAAAAATGGAGACATTGTGTTAATGCTGATTGATTACAAATAACTTAAGTGCTGGGCTGTGTTGTTTTAATTCACTTTAAAGTAGATATTTCATTTCCTTTCACAGTTTGAGCATCTTTGTATAAAAAACACACGGTATCTGATCTGATATCAGGCTCCTTCCATCTCACCACTAATTGAATGCTCAACCCCAATTTAAAGCATCTGGACCTGCAACACGTGATATTCCACTGACCCCTAGTGGCTTGGAGGAGAAACAACCCAAAACAACCCTTTCACGGTTAGAACATTTTTATATGAAACACACAAACAAACAATTAAGTACAAGAGTCTGATGTAATTTGCATTGATTGATTGATTCCAGTTTGGAGGAGGGTACAGTATCTGACAGGAGTTATGTAGTCTGGAGTATTGTCTGCATGTGTTTTCAACGTAGAGACATAAAATGAGGAGTGTGCAGGAGAGCTGAGGTCCAGCCAGCATGACTGGTTCCTCAGACAGAGACAGAGACTCCGCCCAGCTGCTTCAGTCCCCAGCTGCGCCAGGAAAGTCACAGAGACTAAAGGCAGGAAGCCTTCTGCTCCTGGTCTGGGGAGATGGTTCGATGGACAGGCTCCTGGTCCTTACCTGTGACAGGGATGGAGCTACCTGTGATTTTATTCTCACTGATCGTCCTAGTTGATGTCGTCCAAGGCGGTGAGTTGTGAAAGTTGTCGGGTCTTTTGTCCCCGTTTCTAGTTGCTGTTCTTCCCTGTACTGTACTCAATTTACTTCCCGTTTGTTACATGTTGTTAGGACAGGCTGTGAATATAGATTGACCCATAAAGGGTCAATGAAGGCTGATTATCAGGGAGTCTGACGGTGACACAAACCGCTGAAAAACGATGTGTAATTTACTTTCGGTTTCTCGGCTTCATGCGCCCGCAAGAAGGGAGGTTGTTGTTCTGTCCACACCTCTTACGCTCGTTCACAGTCGGGATGTCCTGAGATATTTCTCCACACAAGACATGTTTGTGCTCTAAGCAACACGTTATTAGAACCGCTGTGAGCTGTAGTTCACGCAGCAAGTTGGTCGAACGATTGAGAAGTTGCGACAGCAGCAATGCT
This sequence comes from Karalla daura, assembly GCA_029224185.1. Lineage (NCBI taxonomy): Eukaryota > Metazoa > Chordata > Actinopteri > Chaetodontiformes > Leiognathidae > Karalla > Karalla daura. The sequence goes on from CM055189.1 coordinate 2,139,414, forward strand.
GAGGTGATCTGGGTCTTTGGTCCAAGCAGCTTCTCACTTCTGGACCAGCTGAGAAGAAGAAGTCACAACACATAACAGCCAGTCCTCACCCATACACAGCTGTTATGACTGTCAGTCATTGTTATGCTGGACACTACAAACTCCCTATCCATGAACCTGAGAGGAAGCTGCTGCAGCATCAAGACACCTGCAGCTACTGACTGGAACCTGAACAATGGAGATGAAGCTTTTCTGTTTGATACTGTGGAGAATGTGTTCAAGAGTTGCTTTATCTTAATATGATTATTACATGATATTTAGTGGCTGTGACTTTCTTTCTTCTTCTTTTCTTTCTTTCTTTCTTTCTTTCTTTCTTTCTCCCGCACGAAAAATGACCAAATTGTACACAAAGGTTCAGACTGTCAGTAGTCCTTGGATGGGGGTAGTGCTGTACCACATTGTTTGGCTTCTAAAACATGGTACAGAGCATCTTCAGAATGTCCTACACAAGCGATCTATGCACAGTGAATGTTATTTGAAACCTATATTTGCAAATTCTTACTTAATATATTTTCACTGTTCAAAAATGTCATTTTGAAACAGTTTTCACTTATGGAGCCAATGAATAATAAGAATGACAGAACTTTTGACAGCGGTTTGAAATCAGTCTGTACACGCTAACAGCTGCTGTGTGTCAGGTGACTGACTGGCTGAGTCAGTCTGTGAAGATACATGGTCCACCTCCACCTGCCACTGAGCTCAGGGAGGTAGAGGAGGGTACTTGAAGGTTGTGGGTCTCAGCTTGTGCAACATTTCCATTTGAGAAATCTGTTCAAACTCCTCAAGAAGCTCCAGTCTGATGGTGGCGCTACAGCAAGCCTCTGATCATAACCAATCAATGTGTGTTACAGTTTGTATGATTATTTATAGGTTTCACTGAGGTTATGTTCCAGTAGGTGGATGAATCTTGGGGAGGTTTTCTGTTCTGTGTCGTGAAAAACATAGTAATAAGTGAAAATAAGTCCTTGTGAAACCCAGACTGTGTGTGTGTTTAATACGTGGTTCAGAGGCTGTACAGATGGCCGTCCTTCAGAGGTGTCCAGCTGCTGTAACTCTACCTTTTATTTCCTCATTAGAACATCGAGCTGTTTGTCCTCATCGGCGGATCAAGACAGTTAACGGCCGTGCAGTCGTCCTGCCATGTCATATGGACCCAAGGAAGAACCTGGAGAAGTTCACCCTGGACTGGAAAATAGGCCCAGAGGTGGTCTATATGTACCAACACAGGAGGGAGGTTCATCAGTCTCAGTATCCTCAGTACAGAGGCAGAACACGTGTGGAGCTAGAAGGTCTGAAGACTGGAGACCTGTCCCTGAAGATCTCCTCAGTGCAGCTGTCTGACCAAGGAACATACAGATGCTACGTCATAGACCCTGCTGCTTCTTCAACCAGAACCTTTTGTTATGTAGAACTAGTTGTAGGTGAGTAGTTTAATGCCGTGCAGTGTGTCAGTAATGCAGAGTAAAGCTGTGCTTTATAACATGAAAGAGCAGTTAATGGACTTTGTTTGTCTGGGAAACAGTTGAATCAGCTGAAGAAGCAGGAGATGGTTCCAGCAAAGCTGAACCTCCAGTGAAGACAGCTGGTGGTGGTGGTGGTGGTAAGTGTCTCTGAGAAGCTTTTCCTGAAGGTGGATGGAAGGAAACTGTATTGATCCCTGAGACACGTTCCCCTTGGGATATGTAGGTTCCAGCTTTTGAAGACACCAAAAGTTGGAAAACCCACATTTTTTTAAACAAAGCAATAGAACCAGAATCAGAAAGATTTTATTAATCCTGGAGGACATTGTGTGGCCACAGTTGCTGCATGAGAGTTTAATAAGTTTAAGTTACATTGATAGAAAAGTACCAACTATTATATACCAAGCTTCCAGGAACAGTTCCAGGATGTGCTGAGGATCTTTGTGTCTGACAGAGAATAAATATCTATCTTGTTGTACCACAGTCCAGCTCTCAGGCCTCTAGTCTCCATCCTCTTTGATTTCTGACTGTTTCTGTCTCCATCTTCCTTCAGGTCCAGACAGTCAGATCCATGACAGTCTCTCCAGTGCCGACACCACTTATACTGCTGGTATCATTGGTGGTGTTATTGCTGTCGTTGTTGTCCTTTTCCTAACAAGACGTCAGATGATCAGTGAGTTACAGACCTGTTCTCTCCATCATGTTACCTGAACTGAGGTGTTTCCATCAAACACAACTTCATGTCTCTGCAGTCAAATCACAAACACTCTGCTGTCATGTGATCAGAAGATACCACCAGTTTGTCAAGTTTAGCTCAATATAAGGAGTGTGAAGTCAATGTGTGTTTTCTGTGTTGACACAGACAGGAGAAGAGGCAGCAGTGGAGGTCCAGAAGTGGATGAAGACCTAGTCCCTCTTCACCGAGATGTCGAGAGATTCCAGGGAGCCAACAAGCACGATTAGGTCGAGGAGGATGAACGAGCATGGATTGGAGCCCCTGTACTTTATGGTCCAGTTTGTTATTTTTATATCAGTTTCAGACAGGGAATGTTTCCAATGTCTTCCAGTCGATTGTGATGGTTGACAGGTCGGCGAGTCCTATGAACTCGTCCTGTTAATGTTGGTAAGGTAAGGTAAGGCAGGTTTACCTGTCTAGGAGTCGTGATACTCTTAATGACCTTATTACCAGAAGTGATCGAGTGGTTAACACCTGAATTTGGGAGCCGAAGGTCACGGGTTCTAATCCATGTGCCATAGTCCAACAGCAGCTAAAGCTGATTGGATTGATGATGGATATTAATCCATCGACTTTCTGAATTTACAAATCCATGTTTCTGAATTTTGACTCAAGGCAAAATACTCCTGAACGTTGAATAATGTATATATATTTTTGTGTAACTATTTATCAGATTTGCAGAATTAATAGATAATAATAATGATGATAATAGTGCAGTTAATAGGTGAACGCTAAATTGAGAGTGTTCTGAGATGCCAAGGCAAGAATATTTGTGTCATTATAACTTGACAAATTATTCACTATGATTCAACATTCTGGTGAATAAAATACTCCACTTTACAAAGTCAAGATCACTGTATTGATTTGCTTGCTTCTTGTACATGATTGCATGTGATGTGGCGTCAAATCATTTGTCCTGGTGATGCTCAGTAACTCTGCTGAATATCAGCAAGTTTCAGCTGTAACTCAGGTGAGTGTTTTACAGAGCTGCAGGGTGTCAATCACGTATCCTACACAAGCAGTTTATCCAAGAAAGTATGATTGTAAGAAAATCATTTCTCACAAACAAAATGGAGAATACCCAGCAGGTCTCATCAAGACAGAAATGTCTGCTTCTCTTCTCTGAAGGGAAGATGATGTAAACAACAACAAACCACTGCAGCACTGAGGAGATCCTGTTATCCAGCACCTCCAAGTGGGTTCAGGGCCTTAGAGACTTATTGACCGAATCAGTCCCCAATATTTCCTCTTCAAACCTCTCCATTACAGCTAGAGGTCCGACATTACGACGGAAGTAAAATTGCTCCTGCATGAATTCAGGCTGTGATCGATCCATTAAAGAAGTATGAATTCATATTTGATACTTCAATAAGTTTTACGTATCGTAACGGAGGTCCTCTCAGTCTCCATGACAGAACGTGAGAGCTTCTGATTGGAGAAGAAGTTTGCACATGTTGCTAGTTTTGCACGTAAAGAACTTAAGGAATGATGAGACAGATAGCTGCGAGAGGTTACCCAGTTCTTTATTGAAAAGTATCATAGTGAAAATGTTAGTCAAAGTTAATGCATTATTAACGTGTTATTACGCTTTATTGACATGTTATTATGCGTTATTAACACATTAATGCAAAATGCTTTTAACGGCACTATTTTTTTAAGGCACAATTAACGCGACCCTCCAGACACCACTGTCGACCGATGCTGGAGCTGAATAAAACATCCGACAGTGTCAAATAGCGTGTCAAACAGGGTCAAGCCCACAAGTACTGATTGCCTAAAGTAGATCATTAAAACTGATAAGTTGTTACATTTTGTTTTTGCATGTGCTTCAGGTAGAAGTTTAGTTTCTATATAAACACATATATTTGTTCTCAAATGTAAACAAGATACAAGCGTCCAGCAGGACATGAATAACAGCACATTCTGTCCTGCAGGTAATCCATGAAGGCATCATGAAGGTAATTGTGCATGTAAATTCCTGTCAGTTTCATTCTTGTTCTAACATAATCTAATTCAACTTTTTATTTTTTATTTTGGTCAGGCATCTTTCTATAAAATGAATCTTCCAAAAGACTGAAAGTCTGAAATGATTTGTTTCCCCCTGTAACTTTGCCTATGAAAGAGGGAACTGGCTCATATTCACCAGAGCTACTGAGTCTGACCTGAGTTATACACAGTGGTGGGTAGTAACGCACTGCCCTTACTCCGTTACATTTACTGGAGTAACTTTCTGTACTTCTGTGAGTAGTTGCAATGCAGCATACTTTTAACTTTTACTAAACCCCGCTCCTTCTTGTGAGGAAGCGTGTCGTCTCGTGGCGCTTTCTCCCCAGCAGGACTTGGTTCATCATCCCGTCACACCGGATGGGAGTGACCCTACTGACCGAGGTCTGCTACGGAAGCGAAACGAGAAGTATGTGCGTCCGTGGAAATGGATGGGCCGCCATCTTAAGTGCCGTATCCTGTTCTTATAATGCAGGCGTCGCAGATCGGGCCCCCACAGAAGGCCCTTCAAAACCCGGCGTGTGACGTCACGGAGGGCCGGGGAACGATTACAGACATTGCTGTACAGTTGTAAACATGTGCAACTTTGCAGAGGTTACACATGATATTATAAATCGAAATATGTTATGAGATATGGAAAAGCACAATAGGTCCCTTTCAACTTTTCAACGCCTTTCAAGGAGCTTTTTTGTATTTGTACAAAATACAAAAAAAACTGTGAGCAGTTGTAATGCCCACATGTAGCGCAATGATAATCAGAAGCAAATTGCACATTTGTCTTAAGAAATCTGAGGGACGAGGCTCCACCCACTCGATCCGGTTCCTTTGCCTGTCGCTGGAATGTCAGTGGGGCGCAGGACGGACTCCTCTCTGCTCCTGCTCTGAAGCGATGGAGTGATGGACTGACTCCTCTTCCAGGTGTGACAGACATGGATCTACCTGTGATCTCTCTCCTGCTCATCAGCCTAGTTAGTGTCGTCCAAGCCGGTGAGTTTGTCCCTGTTTTGTTCTGTGCGCTCACAGACTCTGTCTTCCTCTATTTACTCCTTGTTTGTTCGCTCATGTTGTTGCTGTTATGACAGGCTGTGAAAACAAACTTCCATAAAATTACATTTAATTAATTAATAAATAACCTATTTTTAGAACGTGGGGCGTCTTTGCATGTTGTTCATAACACCGATAGGCCTGAACGTCCTTACTTTCGATTTCGACAACTAAATGTAACAAGCCAAGCGACGCCGAGCGACAATGGATAGAGATGAATCAGACGGAGGGCACACAGATCTTAATGTATCTGTGCAGAAAGAAAACAAGAGGAAAGGAGAAGAGTTTTGAGAACAGATTTGGTCCTCTCTCTCTCTCTCTCTCTCTCTCTGCGCCAGGTGCAGGGACGCACCTTGTTCTGTCCTCAGGTCAAAGGCTGTAGGTTTGATATCATAGAGGACTGGGGACACCTGAATCGACTCCCTAGTTCGATCTCCAATAAACCCCTGTTTTCACCGAGGTCCATGTGTGAGTCCTCCTGCTCACAGCAGTCACACCGACTGTAACAGGACGTCCAGCGATTAAATACTAAATGTGATTTTGTCAGATTGAACTCCAAAACTTTTCAGAACTCACAGCACATTTTCAAAGATGCCTCCTCACCGAGGTTGTTTTCTGGTAGGTGGATGAATCTTGGGGAGGTTTCTGATCTGTGTTGTGATAAACATGGTAATAAGTGAAAGAGTCCTTGTGAAACCCAGACTATGTGTGTTTAATACATGATTAAAAGGCTGTAAATATGACTGTCCTCCAGAGGTGACCAGCTGCTGTAACTGAACCTTTTGTCTCCTCAGGAGAACATCGAGCTGTTTGTCCAGAGGGGAAGATCAGGGCAGTAGAAGGCAGTGAAGCCATCCTGCCATGTCATGTGGATCCAAAAGAAAGGAGGAAGAACCTGGAGGAGTTCACCCTGGACTGGAAGATAGGCCCAGAGGTGGCCTATGCATACAGACATAGGCAGGAGGATCATCAGTTGCAGGATCCTCAGTTCAGAGGCAGAACACGTGTGGAGCTAGGAGGTCTGAAGACTGGAGACCTGTCCCTGAAGATCTCCTCAGTGCAGCTGTCTGACCAAAGAACATTCAAATGCTCCATCATAGACCCTGCTTCTTCAAATAAAACCTTTTGTTATGTAGAACTAGTTGTAGGTGAGTAGTTTAATGCCGTGCAGTGTGTCAGTAATGCAGAGTAAAGCTGTGCTTTATAACATGAAAGAGCAGTTAATGGACTTTGTTTGTCTGGGAAACAGTTGAATCAGCTGAAGAAGCAGGAGATGGTTCCAGCAAAGCTGAACCTCCAGTGAAGACAGCTGGTGGTGGTGGTGGTGGTAAGTGTCTCTGAGAAGCTTTTCCTGAAGGTGGATGGAAGGAAACTGTATTGATCCCTGAGACACGTTCCCCTTGGGATATGTAGGTTCCAGCTTTTGAAGACACCAAAAGTTGGAAAACCCACATTTTTTTAAACAAAGCAATAGAACCAGAATCAGAAAGATTTTATTAATCCTGGAGGACATTGTGTGGCCACAGTTGCTGCATGAGAGTTTAATAAGTTTAAGTTACATTGATAGAAAAGTACCAACTATTATATACCAAGCTTCCAGGAACAGTTCCAGGATGTGCTGAGGATCTTTGTGTCTGACAGAGAATAAATATCTATCTTGTTGTACCACAGTCCAGCTCTCAGGCCTCTAGTCTCCATCCTCTTTGATTTCTGACTGTTTCTGTCTCCATCTTCCTTCAGGTCCAGACAGTCAGATCCATGACAGTCTCTCCAGTGCCGACACCACTTATACTGCTGGTATCATTGGTGGTGTTATTGCTGTCGTTGTTGTCCTTTTCCTAACAAGACGTCAGATGATCAGTGAGTTACAGACCTGTTCTCTCCATCATGTTACCTGAACTGAGGTGTTTCCATCAAACACAACTTCATGTCTCTGCAGTCAAATCACAAACACTCTGCTGTCATGTGATCAGAAGATACCACCAGTTTGTCAAGTTTAGCTCAATATAAGGAGTGTGAAGTCAATGTGTGTTTTCTGTGTTGACACAGACAGGAGAAGAGGCAGCAGTGGAGGTCCAGAAGTGGATGAAGACCTAGTCCCTCTTCACCGAGATGTCGAGAGATTCCAGGGAGCCAACAAGCACGATTAGGTCGAGGAGGATGAACGAGCATGGATTGGAGCCCCTGTACTTTATGGTCCAGTTTGTTATTTTTATATCAGTTTCAGACAGGGAATGTTTCCAATGTCTTCCAGTCGATTGTGATGGTTGACAGGTCGGCGAGTCCTATGAACTCGTCCTGTTAATGTTGGTAAGGTAAGGTAAGGCAGGTTTACCTGTCTAGGAGTCGTGATACTCTTAATGACCTTATTACCAGAAGTGATCGAGTGGTTAACACCTGAATTTGGGAGCCGAAGGTCACGGGTTCTAATCCATGTGCCATAGTCCAACAGCAGCTAAAGCTGATTGGATTGATGATGGATGTTAATCCATCGACTTTCTGAATTTACAAATCCATGTTTCTGAATTTTGACTCAAGGCAAAATACTCCTGAACGTTGAATAATGTATATATATTTTTGTGTAACTATTTATCAGATTTGCAGAATTAATAGATAATAATAATGATGATAATAGTGCAGTTAATAGGTGAACGCTAAATTGAGAGTGTTCTGAGATGCCAAGGCAAGAATATTTGTGTCATTATAACTTGACAAATTATTCACTATGATTCAACATTCTGGTGAATAAAATACTCCACTTTACAAAGTCAAGATCACTGTATTTATTTGCTTGCTTCTTGTACATGATTGCATGTGATGTGGCGTCAAATCATTTGTCCTGGTGATGCTCAGTAACTCTGCTGAATATCAGCAAGTTTCAGCTGTAACTCAGGTGAGTGTTTTACAGAGCTGCAGGATGTCAATCACGTATCCTACACAAGCAGTTTATCCAAGAAAGTATGATTATAAGAAAATCATTTCTCACAAACAAAATGGAGAATACCCAGCAGGTCTCATCAAGACAGAAATGTCTGCTTCTCTTCTCTGAAGGGAAGATGATGTAAACAACAACAAATCACTGCAGCACTGAGGAGATCCTGTTATCCAGCACCTCCAAGTGGGTTCAGGGCCTTAGAGACTTATTGACCGAATCAGTCCCCAATATTTCCTCTTCAAACCTCTCCATTACAGCTAGAGGTCCGACATTACGGCTGAAGTAAAATTGCTCCTGCATGAATTCAGGCTGTGATCGATCCATTAAAGAAGTATGAATTCATATTTGATACTTCAAGTTTTACGTATCGTAACGGAGGTCCTCTCAGTCTCCATGACAGAACGTGAGAGCTTCTGATTGGAGAAGAAGTTTGCACATGTTGCTAGTTTTGCACGTAAAGAACTTAAGGAATGATGAGACAGATAGCTGCGAGAGGTTACCCAGTACTTTATTGAAAAGTATCATAGTGAAAATGTTAGTCAAAGTTAATGCATTATTAACGTGTTATTACGCTTTATTGACTTGTTATTATGCGTTATTAACACATTAATGCAAAATGCTTTTAACGGCACTATTTTTTTAAGGCACAATTAACGCGACCCTCCAGACACCACTGTCGACCGATGCTGGAGCTGAATAAAACATCCGACAGTGTCAAATAGCGTGTCAAACAGGGTCAAGCCCACAAGTATTGATTGCCTAAAGTAGATCATTAAAACTGATAAGTTGTTACATTTTGTTTTTGCATGTGCTTCAGGTAGAAGTTTAGTTTCTATATAAACACATATATTTGTTCTCAAATGTAAACAAGATACAAGCGTCCAGCAGGACATGAATAACAGCACATTCTGTCCTGCAGGTAATCCATGAAGGCATCATGAAGGTAATTGTGCATGTAAATTCCTGTCAGTTTCATTCTTGTTCTAACATAATCTAATTCAACTTTTTATTTTTTTATTTTGGTCAGGCATCTTTCTATAAAATGAATCTTCCAAAAGACTGAAAGTCTGAAATGATTTGTTCCTCCCTGTAACTTTGCCTATGAAAGAGGAAACTGGCTCATATTCACCAGAGCTACTGAGTCTGACCTGAGTTATACACAGTGGTGGGTAGTAACGCACTGCCCTTACTCCGTTACATTTACTGGAGTAACTTTCTGTACTTCTGTGAGTAGTTGCAATGCAGCATACTTTTAACTTTTACTAAACCCCGCTCCTTCTTGTGAGGAAGCGTGTCGTCTCGTAGCGCTTTCTCCCCAGCAGGACTTGGTTCATAATCCCGTCACACCGGATGGGAGTGACCCTACTGACCGAGGTCTGCTACGGAAGCGAAACGAGAAGTATGTTCGCCCGTGGAAATGGATGGGCCGCCATCTTAAGTGCCGTATCCAGCTCCTATAATGCAGGCGTCGCAGATCGGGCCCCCACAGAAGGCCCTTCAAAACCCGGCGTGTGACGTCACGGAGGGCCGGGGAACGATTACAGACATCGCTGTACAGTTGTAAACATGTGCAACTTTGCAGAGGTCACACATGATATTATAAATCGAAATATGTTATGAGATATGGAAAAGCGCAATAGGTCCCTTTCAACTTTTCAACGCCTTTCAAGGAGCTTTTTTGTATTTGTACAAACACTGTGAGCAGTTGTAATGCCCACATGTAGCTCAATGATAATCAGAAGCAAATTGCACATTTGTCTTAAGAAATCTGAGGGACGAGGCTCCACCCACTCGATCCGGTTCCTTTGCCTGTCGCTGGAATGTCAGTGGGGCGCAGGACGGACTCCTCTCTGCTCCTGCTCTGAAGCGATGGAGTGATGGACTGACTCCTCTTCCAGGTCTGTGACAGACATGGATCTACCTGTGATCTCTCTCCTGCTCATCAGCCTAGTTAGTGTCGTCCAAGCCGGTGAGTTTGTCCCTGTTTTGTTCTGTGCGCTCACAGACTCTGCCTTCCTCTATTTACTCCTTGTTTGTTCGCTCATGTTGTTGCTGTTATGACAGGCTGTGAAAACAAACTTCCATAAAATTACATTTAATTAATTAATAAATAACCTATTTTTAGAACGTGGGGCGTCTTTGCATGTTGTTCATAACACCGATAGGCCTGAACGTCCTTACTTTCGATTTCGACAACTAAACGTAACAAGCCAAGCGACGCCGAGCGACAATGGATAGAGATGAATCAGACGGAGGGCACACAGATATTAAAGTATCAGTGCAGAGAGAAAACAAGAGGAAAGGAGAAGAGTTTTGAGAACAGATTTGGTCCTCTCTCTCTCTCTCTCTCTCTCTCTCTCTCTCTCTCTCTCTCTCTGCGCCAGGTGCAGGGACGCACCTTGTTCTGTCCTCAGGTCAAAGGCTGTAGGTTTGATATCATAGAGGACTGGGGACACCTGAATCGACTCCCTAGTTCGATCTCCAATAAACCCCTGTTTTCACCGAGGTCCATGTGTGAGTCCTCCTGCTCACAGCAGTCACACCGACTGTAACAGGACGTCCAGCGATTAAATACTAAATGTGATTTTGTCAGATTGAACTCCAAAACTTTTCAGAACTCACAGCACATTTTTAAAGACGCCTCCTCACCGAGGTTGTTTTCTGGTAGGTGGATGAATCTTGGGGAGGTTTCTGATCTGTGTTGTGATAAACATGGTAATAAGTGAAAGAGTCCTTGTGAAACCCAGACTATGTGTGTTTAATACATGATTAAAAGGCTGTAAATATGACTGTCCTCCAGAGGTGACCAGCTGCTGTAACTGAACCTTTTGTCTCCTCAGGAGAACATCGAGCTGTTTGTCCAGAGGGGAAGATCAGGGCAGTAGAAGGCAGTGAAGCCATCCTGCCATGTCATGTGGATCCAAAAGAAAGGAGGAAGAACCTGGAGGAGTTCACCCTGGACTGGAAGATAGGCCCAGAGGTGGCCTATGCATACAGACATAGGCAGGAGGATCATCAGTTGCAGGATCCTCAGTTCAGAGGCAGAACACGTGTGGAGCTAGGAGGTCTGAAGACTGGAGACCTGTCCCTGAAGATCTCCTCAGTGCAGCTGTCTGACCAAAGAACATTCAAATGCTCCATCATAGACCCTGCTTCTTCAAATAAAACCTTTTGTTATGTAGAACTAGTTGTAGGTGAGTAGTTTAATGCCGTGCAGTGTGTCAGTAATGCAGAGTAAAGCTGTGCTTTATAACATGAAAGAGCAGTTAATGGACTTTGTTTGTCTGGGAAACAGTTGAATCAGCTGAAGAAACAGGAGATGGTTCCAGCAAAGCTGAACCTCCAGTGAAGACAGCTGGTGGTGGTGGTGGTGGTAAGTGTCTCTGAGAAGCTTTTTCTTAAGGTGGATGCAAGGAAACTGTATTGATCCCTGAGACACGTTCCCCTTGGGATATGTAGGTTCCAGCTTTTGAAGACACCAAAAGTTGGAAAACCCACATTTTTTTAAACAAAGCAATAGAACCAGAATCAGAAAGATTTTATTAATCCTGGAGGACATTGTGCGGCCACAGTTGCTGCATGAGAGTTTAATAAGTTTAAGTTACATTGATAGAAAAGTACCAACTATTATATACCAAGCTTCCAGGAACAGTTCCAGGATGTGCTGAGGATCTTTGTGTCTGACAGAGAATAAATATCTATCTTGTTGTACCACAGTCCAGCTCTCAGGCCTCTAGTCTCCATCCTCTTTGATTTCTGACTGTTTCTGTCTCCATCTTCCTTCAGGTCGAGAGAGCAAGAACGCTGATCGCTGGCAGCCCATCACTGCTGGTGTTATTGTTTTTGTTCTTGTTGTTTCTTTCTTACTTTGTGTGACACAGAGAAAAAAATTTACGTGAACTTAGTAAATAGTTAAATATACAGTATTCCCTGGTTTCTTGCGGTTAATGTGTTCCGGGATCCCCCGCGAAAAGTGAAAATCTGCAATATTCCGCTATATTGTCTACATATATTTATGCCCCGTTTCCACTGCATGGTGCTGACTTGGCTCGACCCGACTCGGCTCGGCCTTGTGAGCGTTTCCACCACCTGGAATGTGTAACCCGGTACTGTTTTACTAGTACCCGCTGGCCTGCCGGGCCTGGCCAAGCTGGACCAAGCTGGACCAAGCCAGGCCGAGTAGGGCCGAGTTGGGCCGAGTAGGGCCGAGTAGGGCCGAGTAGGGCCGAATAGGGCCGAGTTGGGCCGAGTAGGGCCGAATAGGGCTGGGTGTCATCAGAAACACCAGAGCATCAGCGCCAGTTACAAAAACAAACAAGGAAACTTTCCTCCCACCGTGAAGTTGGGATATACAGGAAGGTACATGCGTCACCATGTATCCCGACTCATTTCGTCCTCTGATCTCTGTAGTATTTCCCCAACTCCCCTTTGTTTTTCCACATTACTTCATGCCTTCTTGCCTCTTGTGGAACAACTCCTTTCTCCTTGCTGTGGCAAACAGCCACATACCCAGGATCAAATTTATCATCCTGACGGCCGGGTGCTCTCGAGGTGGCACGGCTTTGAAATGGAAAAATGAAATAAAATAAGTTGAAAACCTGCGATGCACTGAAGCCGTGAAACATGAACCACAAAATAGAGGGAATACTGTGTGTTGAGTGTTTTCATTGTACAGAATTATCTCTCACATAACCAAGAGAGATCCTCTCAGGCTCCTCATAGGAATAGCAGGGTGTTTGTTGCCACAGCTTTGTTTTGTACTTTTGGCGAACTGTTACTCTGCCTGAACTGAATCTGAAAGTTTTTTTTTTTACTGTAAAGTGAATAAACTCAACAAACTGTGACTCTTAATTCAGACTTCCTGTTGTTGTCTGGGGGTGAGGGGAAACTCACTGTGGTGAATATCCAAGATGAAGCTCTATTAGTCACTCTATTAGTGGATTGAGGATTGAACCTGACTTGATTCCAGGTAAAACAAAGAACCGTGCAGCGTTGTTCTCATACTGGTGACATTTCCATTCACCAAAACAATGAAAACAGATTGTGACAAACACATAATGTTACCATGAAAGTCGATGTTGACTGGAGCTCAAGAAGACCTGGTTTTCATCTGGAGGTTAGGAGCTGTTGCTCTCCTCCTCCACCATCTCACTGATTTCCTCCAGTTGACCAGACACATAGCTATACTGCCCCTAGTGGTCAGATACGGCACAACATCAATGAAGAACGACTCCTACAATACTGACACTAAAAATACAGACAAATTCAATCTCATCTGGGTCCGGGGACGTCCAAAGTATAATCCTTTTTTCTCTGAAAATCACCCTCCCACTCTATCTGCCATTATTTGTATGAATACGAAAAGAAAAAAAAACATTCAGAAATGAATTTTTGGCCGTTATTTGTTTTGGGTTTTTTTCTCGTTTTTTGACACTGATCGCAAAAACTTTTTTCCATTTTTTTTCCCCAAAAACGAATAAAGTAAAAGGAGACAAAAAAAAGCATTATCCTTTGGTACACAGACTGTGGAGTTTGGACAAAACAATAGTGAGAGTAGTAATGATTTAGTAATGATTTTGACCTGATGTTTTATTTAATCATTTTAATTTAATCATATTTTTTTTACTTCTCTTTTTGCCACCTTTTACATGCAAATGTTATTTATTTCAGACTTTTGCCAGTGTATAACCCCATACTATGAACCATATAAACCGGGTCACTGGTGTAGTGAAGGGTGAACCCTTCTTAGCTGATTTTACCACAAACCAGTGAATGGGAACAAAGTGGTTCAACTTTTTCACAGTTTACCCATCTCCACATTCATCATCACCACAACACTGCCTAACAGTGAATACCGGCGTTTCCCCTTTAATAATGTATTGCTACCCATTCACAACCAGAGGACAGATGTGCTGCTTTAATGAAGCAGTCACTAGAACACAAGCAGTAGGAGAGCAGTACTGGGGAAAGGCACCAAGCTGACTGCTGACAACTTCCAGCAGATGTGGCGGCATAACTCAGTACCAACACAAACACAATCTGAGGTAGGAACCAGGCATGTAGTGGAGTTTGAGTCTGTGTTTTTTCTGCTACATGTTAAGCTGTTTACAGTGTGTTTTAGCTGGGTTTTTGCCTTGAATTAAGTTATACACTGACACAAACACCAGAAAGAACGTTGTTACAACAATGGTCAACAAACTGAAATACTACATGTACTATACCTGCTCAGTACTACACATCCCCCACCTAACGTAATCAGAAGTGGCCCAAATGTGCAGAATACAGCCTAATCTGGCAACACTGAGCTTGAGTTGTTAGCATGCTCCTCACACAGCAAACAGTGAAATGATTATGATGTTATGATGATCCCGTTAAAATGTGTGTGTGTGTGAGTGTGTGTGCCCCATCATTTGTTGACATGCTAAAATCCAACTCTGTAGGTATATCAGGAAAAGAAGATAAGGAGATTTGACCAGATTGACCACCTGGTCCTCCTGAAAGTCCAGAGCTACAGTCCACCATAGATAATCGTCCAGGTATGAACACATTTGGCCTTCTAATTAACTGTCAAGGTTTCTGTACTTGTCAAATTCCAGGAGTTAAGACTAAGTTAAGACAAGTTTAAAACTTCTACATAGATAAAAGGTTCAGCACATGTACAGCCTAAGTGTAGCTGGTGTGTCAGACCACCTCCTCTGTGTAGGGATGGACATGCTGAACGGACATAGACAGCTTTGGTTACTTCTCTCTCAGGCGATCTGGCTTCTCTGTCCAGAGTGTAAACACTGGCTCCTCAAGCGAGGAGTCTTTTCCTGAGTCGTATCAAACACTCAACTACTCAGATTCATAGCTGATATTGTCCATCCAGTCTGCAATTCTTGTTTGAGAAGTAAATTAAACTGGAAACTGCGGTTCCGGTAGCAGCCAATGAGTGAACATAAGAAATAATGATAGTGCAAACAATAGTAATGAAGGGAACATAAATAAGACAGATGAAAGCTGATGCAGATAAGATCTCAATGCAGTGGGGATACAAATAAAAATCCAGCACACTATATGAATGATGATATGCAAATGTGGGACCTAGGAACTATGCAAAATTACATGATAAGATACATATCTACTTAATGAGTACATGTTGTGCTAGCATAACAAGTTGAACAAGTTAAATCACAAAAAAGAGGGTAGAAGATGCTTCTCAGATAGTCACTCTCTTCCAGATAGATAATGAAGATACTAAACCAGTGTTTTGCATTCTTAACACTTCACCATTACTTCTGTCTCCTTGAAGGTAAACCAGCATGCAGAATGAAAATCTCTGATCCTGACTGGATCCATGACTGGAAAAAAACAACAGCACGAAGTGAAAGAGATCAAAGTAGATATGAAGAGGAAGACTGGTTGCCAGTTACTTTCTTTCCACTTTCTACTGTCTTTCTTGCTTCCCACAAAAGTTGTGTAATAAATGTCTGTTCTACATAATAAACCCCTGTTTACAGTGTTTTTTATGCTACAAAGTGTTGTTGTAAAAGTCTATTTTTTACCACCCCATCCTCCCCAAATTGTCAAAGAATACATATAATCATTTTCAAAATGGAAGAAGTGCAAACTTATTTGATTATTCTGTATATCTCTCTGTATATAAACATAGAAAACTGACAGTACTGATAAAAAACAGTCCCAGGTTTTACATTGGTGACCTTTCTGTTGCCAATGATGGAGTAATGGTATCAACAAGTAAATTCCTGCTGTACAGGAAAATCCAGGATTGACTCAGGAACCACTGGAAAACCCCACATTTGCTGAGAGGAAAGGTTTTCACTTCCACCGTGTGGTTGAACTGTGTAACACCACCTAATGATATCGCCTGCTGGCACAGATCAGATGTGGTTTATAAACAAAGCCCCAGGTCTCAGGGTGTTGTCTTCAGGAGCTTGTAGTCCAGCTGTACTCAGACTGGACACCACAGGCCCTGGAAGCACAGCTGGAGGTGACTTACGCTAAAAAAATGGCATTTAAGAAGCTTGAAGTAAACAACATCAAATGCCACAATATTCCCCCCTCTGTCATACACATACAGAAACAGCTGCACAACACAGGCACTTCTTCTGGATGTTGTATCAAGTGAAAGAAATATTTGAGAGGTTTGACGTAAAGATCACAAAAATAAACCAGAAAAAATGCATTTCCTGCTGAAAATGCGTGTGAATGCTGATTGCTGAAGGAGTTTATAGGGCAGAAAATTAGCTGGAAATAGCAGAAGGAATGCCTAAAGGTCACCCTCATACTCAGGATATTTTTTAAGGTCTATGGTTCGAACCTCGTGACGTCACTTCCCGGGCAACGCGCTGCCCCGTTGCTAGGGAACCCCTCCCGCTGCTTAGTAACCACAGAGCTGTCAGCACGCGGACAGCGGCTTCCCCCCGGAGTCTGCGCCCTGTCGGTTTTGAATGTTTTTAAAGCAATATTTCCCACTACAAATTGGATTGAACACCGCGAAGTTATGGCGAGCGCCCACCGGGCCAACGTGCTGGTCACTTCGTGCCTGAAAACGCCGGTAGACCCGCACAGGAAAACCCCGTTAGCGTCGTACGAGAGGGACCGAGCTCTGCCGTACACGGCCACGGCTCATCTGGACAACCGGGACTACGAGAAGGAGGTAAAGACCATCGAAACATCAGAAAAACTCACATTAATGGACAGTGTCTCACAAAACAATAATACTGTAGCGATTCATCGAAGAGGCTCGGTCAAATGAAGACGGTGAAGGTAGTCCATGAGGTCAAAGCTGTCCTTAAAGCAGCCATTTAATGTTGCAGTACTAAGATAAAAGATAAAATACTACAAGGTAGATATGACCAAAGGAGATCAAAATCAGATTAACCTTTATTGAGTTAGAAGTTTATTTTATCGCAGACATTGCAATAAACCAAAATCAAACAAGTTTGAAACGGCTATAGAAGAAGCTCATTTTAAACCCCATTCATCACAAATGAGCAACAAAGTACAACAAAGATGAAACCACTTTAGACCTTGCGGATGCATCAACAGGAAGCCTCACAAATCCCAGGTAATCACAGGTTAATTAGATCTGAACACATGCGTCAGGACCTGATGTTGTTTCGGGAGTCCAGTCGAGACTTAATTGTTTAAATTTGACTTGTTTTCCTGGTCTTTTCCTGCCTCACAGGCCGTGACCTGGCACCTCCAGGTCCGCCCGCATGGTGGGATGGATTTGACCTGTATAAATTGTTGGCACGACTATTTTTGGACTTCCGTCTGGGACTAGATTACCAGACGCCACACCCAGGTCATAATCCCAGACCCTTAAATTGTCTGGAGGACAGTGACGGTGCGGAGTCCCTGTATCTGTCTTATTTCTACAAAGTTTCTGGGAAAATCTCATCACGAAGTGACATGTATGCCTGTCTGTTTGTCTGATGAGCCATGTGGTGGTTAGACGCTCTCAGGTCTCCACCATATGGTACATGTCACTGCTGCTCCGGGATAATAGGCTTAGTCCTGGGAGGGGGGGCTTGAGGGCCAGTGAGCAGGGCTGCTCTTCTCCAGGAGGCCTGGAGGTTAAGAACCTGCAGCCTCACAGCTGAGAGTCAGACCACGTTTCACCTCATGTCACAGCAATTCAAGCACCTGCTCCACGTCCTCGTGTCATGCTTTTAAGTGCAGCTACAGAACGTGTGAATCTGAAGTCAGGCAAAGGTAGTTGCTAGGTAGGTAGTTGCTTAAAGTTATGTCATGTCCCCTAGTGGGGACGGCTGGAAAGCAGATATGCAGCAGTAAACAATTAGTTTATATTTCTTTGACCTTTGACCCTCTCAGCTGGAGTACGAGGACTCTGGCTCTGATTTCTGTGATGAGGAGTGTCTGGGGAAGGCCGGTCCTCTCTACAGCGCCGCTGGAGATCGACTGGACCTGAGCAAGATCTTCTTCTCAAACGAGGAGTACTACGGCAAGCTGGAGGAGCTCAAGAAGGCCCACCTGCGCACCATGGCCGAGCTGGAGAGCATGTACCGCCGCAAGCTGCAGCTCAGGTCAATGGAGCCCCTGGACATGGACGGGCTGGAGGCGGGACACAGGTGGACAGCATTATGTTGACACTTTATAATGTATTCGCACGTGTGTAGGATTGTCTCTGGGGCTTCAGCATAGAGGCAGCTGCACTGAGCAGGTAAATAGTGATCACAGTCCATGTGTTGATGTTCCTCCTGTGGCCTGAGGGCGGTGCTATATCACTGCTGTTTGAAAGGTCACCTCAGGTAAATCACAACAACCTAGTTTCAATTTGGTCACAGCTATTTCTGCACCTTCCACAGCCTCGTGTTTAAAGAGAGTTCATTCTGTGCTGCTGAGAACCAGGTGTTTAAGACACACTGAAACAAACTCCTATCGACTTCTTCTGCTGCCGGTTCAACCTCTTTAGTCCCTGTAGTTCTTCCTTTCACATGATGGACTTGACGTTCTCGTCAGTCTCAATAACCATGCCCCCAGCCGCTGACTTAGCTGGCTCTCACCTGTGGCCCAGTGAAGAACTGGTGCTACTCTGGAACCAGGATTTGGGGGCCAGAACCAGTCTTTGCCTGTGGAAACAGTTGTAAATTCAGAGGACATCCAGTGCCAGCGTTGGAAGTGAAAAAAGCAGTACAGACAGTACACATTCTAACTCCAAGCTACTCTGAAACAATCAGTCTTTGAGGGATAGAGTGTTGTCAAGTGAATAACAGAAGGACCATTAATCTGGTGACTTTTGCCAGTTTTCTCTGACATCTTTCATGTGTTTGCCAGGCTGGCCTGGCTCACCAGCAGCCCTTCAGACCCACGCCGCCTGAGGAAGTCGCACTCTGCCGTGGAGCTCCACAGAGGCTCCGACTCCTCAGACGAGGAGGAGGCGGCCACCAATGATGTGGAGAAAGGCCTCCTGGCCTCTCCCAAAGAGCACATCAAGAACATGTGGCTGGACTTCAAACTGTCGCCTGGCCGGCGCCGGCGCTCCCTCGGCTCGCTGCGCAGTCCAGCCGCAGAGCAGCCAGGGGCGAAGGGGACACCGAAGAAGAAGAAGCGGGGGAGTAAAGATGGCGTCCAGGATCAGTGGAAACACAGGGTGACCGTCCCCAAACCCTTTCAGATGACGCTGCGGGAAGCCGAGAGGCGGAAGCAGGGCATCAAGACGCGCTCGGAGATGGAGCTGGAGAACGCGGAGCTGCGCAGGCAGCTGGAGGAGCTCACCGAGTGCCACAGGAAGTTCCGCGCCAGCCCCGTCCCAGCACACGTCCACCTCCCCCTGTACGAGGAGCTGCAGGACCGGCAGCGGAGGGCGAGGCAGCGAGAGGACCTCCAGACCAACCAGAAGCCCTTCAGCTTCCTGGAGAGGGAGCGGCTGAAGAAGGAGCAGAGGCAGCTGCATCAGCTCCAAACCTCCCAGCAGGAGAAGGTCAAACCCTTCAAGGCCAAGCCTGTGCCCAAGGCGGTGTATGCGGCGGCCGCCGGGGAGCAGGTGAAGGAGGAGCAGCTCTACCGCTCCATCAAGATCCAGATGCGGGCGGAGGAGCTGCTGCACAGCGCCTCCATGCCTCCCAGCATGCTGGCACGGCGGCTCAGCCAGCGCAGCAAGTCCAGGGACCGAGCCTCGGAGCAGTTCTCCCACCGGCCCCAGATCAACAAGGAGGTCCCGGACTTCGATGCCAGCTACCGCCGCTTCCAGAAGCACCTGGAGAAGCAGAAGGAGGTGAAGCCCACCACCGTGTGCGAGCCCTTCGAGCTGAAGACGTCGCAGATCCCCTCGCACCGCGAGCGCATCCTGGCCGACATCGAGAAGGAGCAGAGCAGCCCCAAGACGCTGCGCTGGCCCTACCTCAGTCCCCGCTTGTCCCGCACGCCCAACTCCAGCCTCTGCTCGTCCCTCTCCGGCAGCCTGGAGCTGCTGCCCGCCAAGGTCACCGATGCCACCAAACTGCGCCACGAGGCTGTGAGGTACCGTCTCGGGATCCCAGAGACTCTGTAGCTGTGCCACCGTAGCTGAGAGAGAGGATGTCCCGACTAGCTGCTCCCTGTGTGTGTGACAGTCCCTGTCCTACCACCTCACCCTCATACCTACAAACCTCCACCCAAGGGTTGAGCTAACCCCGCCCCCAACCTCTGACATAACCCCGCGCCCAGCCTTTAACTGTGGCTGGTTCTTTTCTCTGGTACAGCAAAGAAGCGTTGCTTTTATCAGTGGGAACAGAAAGAACAGTTCCAAATTAACACCTGCATTAGAACTGCGTCAGCAGAAAAGGGGCCACCCAAACTACAAACCCCACACCCACAGTCCTCCGGCTGCCCCACCCCACCCAGACCTCCCTGGATACGCCTGTGACCTGACTGTCTTCCCCGAGTAGAAAGGCTCTGGAGCTGAGGAGGAGGGCGGAGGAGGAGGAGGAGCGCTGGCAGGAGAGGCAGAAGCAGAGGGAGAGGAAGCTGCAGAAGGTGGTGCTGAAGAGAGCCCAGGCCAACGACCCCCATGTGGCCCTGGCGCAGACGCAGCCCACCAAGCTCAAGGAGTTCAGGTACCCTCACGCCCCCACACAGGTCACAGGTCACGTCCTGGAGGACTGGAGGATGAGGACTTGACCTCCTCCTTCTCTGCAGGAAGCAGGAGCTGCAGCGCAGGAAGGAGTACCAGCTGGAGATGAAGGAGATGCAGCAGAGGGTGAAGGGGAGGCCGCTGCTGCTGGAGCAGGTTGCACAGGTGAAGACATCATGAGCATTAGTCACATTAGTCATTGTTACGATACTACACGTCCACTTACCTTCAGCTCCTCTCTGGTCAGATCTATGATTGTTTTTCTGGACCACTATTATCATACACTATAGTAGACCACTCATAACCATGGCAATAAGTCACTGAGCAGGAGGTTTTACTGTGTGTCAGCCTCTCATGTGGAGCTAAGCGGCCCTAACGCCTCCATCTGAACAGTCTGACCTAACGCTGTGAACGTTCTTCTAACGTCAGATGAACGCCAAGCAGGCGGCGGAGAAGCGCTACACGGCCGCCCTGCGAGGCTGCGACCTGCCCGAGGACTTCCTGAAGATGAAGGTCGGCCAATCAGGACCCGGACGCAGGGCGACGCCCTCCAGCGACGGCAAACACAGGTGAGACTGAGCCGGCCGGGCCCGAGCTCTGAAGGAGGCCTGGGACGGTTGCACGGAGAGCTTCTCCCTGCTCCGTGTCGGGATAGAAGCTATGGAGAGCTGGTTGCATCAGAAGAGCTTCAGGGCATGTTTTAAAGCCCTTCCTCTGTGGGAATACCACACTCCAGGACCACTCTACGTGACTTTATGTTTCTTATTAAACAATGTAGCCAAACGCACATACGCTCGACTGTGTCGAATCTGATTTTCACCAACTGCTCTTTAGTCAATTATATTCTGTGATCATTGCTCGATTCATTGATGAGTTGAAGAAAGAACGTTGTTGAGTTAAAGCAAAGTTCTCCTATGAGAGTAAATTTGTTCATTGTCATTTGTTTCATCTGGAAACCCGTCATGGCTTTACTCATCATCATCATCATCATCCTCTCATGACTTTGTGTTCCTTCCCCAGAGCGTAGCTTCTCAGCTTGCTCCTGGGCTCAGGCGTACCTGGAGCTGGGCTGCAGCTCTGGAGTGACGCGTCCACAGAGACGTTTCTCCAGAGACTTGCAGACATCTTTAGCTGGATTCCAAAAACTTTCTACATGAACGAGGATGTGATGATGCCCCGGGACCTGTTTGTTACTGTTGCTGTGTCTGTTTCCTCTGTGACAGTGACCAGGATGATCTAGACCTGGGCTTTGAGCCCGTCCACTACAGGAAGGTCTTCCTGGACGACGAGGACCTGGAGGTGGACCCTGGGGATGTGGGCGGAGCCAGCGACGAGGCGTCTGTGGACCGCGGCGACAGCGCTGGGAGCCGGCGCTCTGACCGGGACACGCGTGGCGAGGATCAGCACTACTCCGATGGAAGTTACCACTACTCAGACGACCACGAGGATTACTCTGAGGACAGCGAGCACGACGAGGACACCCGGCAGCAGAAACACTCCAGCGACGAGGAGAGCCAGAGTTGAAGAGTCTGGCGCTCCTAAAGACATTATCCTCTGTAAACATTGTTTACTTTGATCTCCTTAAAATGTGGTTTCACTTCCTTGTTCACATCTTCACTAGACCATACGACAGATCTACACAGTGTACAGAATATACACAATGAACCAGCCAGCTTCTTTTCTATGGATGCCAACTGTGTGATTTGCCTGTGTGTTGTATGTCACAGTGCGAGGCCATAAAAGAATCAGCTCGGTTTAGTTCCACGTTATTCAAAGCAACAGGTCATCACAATGTTATCTCAGGACACTACATCAACAAACAACGTCAATCAGTCAATCAGACTTGATTTGTATGTTATACGTTTTGGTCCATCTGGGAGAAAACCCAGAGCCAGACCCTGCAGAGATGATGTCTCGGGACTGGTTTGGGAATGACTCAGGATCTTCCAGGAGCACCTGAAGGAAGAGCAGTCTGCAGAGCTGGAGGAGCCGTGGAAGTGGAGCTGATCATAATGCAACAGCCTCTTCACTTGATATATCACCATGTGAAGTAGTCCAAGGTCGTGGCAGCTGTTTCATTCTCATCCAAGAGGTTTCATTCTTCAGGAAGAATCTACGTAAGTCCAGTTTCCATGACGACGACAAGCTCCTCTGATCTACACTATGTGAAATACTTTAGTTTTTTTCCATGGTCTCGATTATGTCGCACCGAACCATCTACAATAAAACTGCATGTATGCATAAACTATTCAGTTGTTCTAATTGTGAATTTAAGTAGTTAGTCAGTATTTGAAGCCTGACTGTTGCCTTCATTTACCTGGCGACCAGGTTCTCTTTGGGAGGGAAAGTGATGGATCAAGAATAAGAATGAGGGAAAGGGCACGGTTGATGTGTTGGACATAATGTAGACTGAGATGGTTGATGTGGAGTGAATGTATGTGAATGGAGGATGCTGAGGTTGGCGCTGCCAGGCAGGAGGCCAAGAGGAGGACCACAGAGGAGATTTACAGTGTGAATACAGTGAAAGCATATGAAGTCAGCTGGTGGCAGAGAAAAGGATGCAGGAGAGAAGAGGATGCAGGAGAGAGGGTGTCAGTGAAGGTAGATGAATCACTATAGCAACGTGTGAAGGGAACAGCCGAGAGGAAGAGAAAAAGACTTGACATAGATTGAGACTTGACTTTATTGTCATTCACGATTTGTTCACAACAATACTTCCAGTAAACAAACAGCAAAGTTTCATTTCAGTGACTTCAGAACAGATATATGCAATAGCATAAGCACTACTTCAGTAAAAAAGTGTAAAAATCTAACATATTATATTGGAAATATTTGTTTATTCAATTTAAGAAGCTGATATTGGAGAAATTTTACTTAATTTCTTAAAATCATTATCAAAATTATTTGTATTTTTTGTACATTTAATTCGATGTATACATCATTTAAATAGTTTGATTATTCTATCATTTAATTAACATTTCATAATTTGATTAGTTGATGCAGGTCTAAATAATAATCATAAAAATAATGATCTATAAAGAATTTTAGTAATTAATTTCCACAAACATTTAATTGTTAAAATAAAAATGAATCGAACTAATGATAGGGAAAACGGTAACAAATAGTCAAATACTGGAGAAATAACATTATATACGCATAAATTATTATCAATGTCTTACTTTTTTAGGGAAGGTCAAACAGAGCAGAGGTTGGGCCAGATTGACAGCTCGAACGAGCCTGTGACGCAGATCGTCAACGTCACCGGCTCGACCAATCAGAGGCGAGGTGGGCGGGCACATGGTCCAAATTTTCCGCGGCGCGCGGCGGCCGGAGCTGTGAGAGTGAAGATCCCGGTCTGAACCGGTTCCAACCGGTCCGTGGACTGAACATGAGCCCGGAGGCTGAGCTCACCGGCGGCACGCACTAAAAACACGTCCTTCTCAGATCCTGCTGTGTGTGCGAATAGAATCCGAAATAAAAAACCGAATTCTTTTCTCTCTCACTCCGGGATTATGACCCGGAATACTCCGTGAAATCTGTGCTGTTAGCTTAGCATAGGGCTCATTTAGCCTGTTGGGACTCTAACATCATTGACTTTTCCATTAGCATGCTAACTCGCCGCTAGCCTGTTGGGAGTCGACTCACAGCTTTAGCAAAGCTATCTTTAAAGCAGAAAAACAAACACTGCGGGAAGCTTTTTACTTGTACCTCGTGCTGGTTCGGTAGACGCGCTGTTTCTTTTTAAAGTCCCTAGCAGTTGGCGTGGAAGCTAACGTTAGCTTGTGTGGGAGCGGTGCAGCGTCCCTGTGCCATGAGATAACCCCGCACGCCGAGGCACCGACCCCCGCAGACACACCCGAGACCTATCGGAGACCTACCGGAGGCACACCGACTCCAGCATACCTCCAGTTCCCGTGGGGAAGACACCACACACCGGGTAAGTCGACGCAGCCCATCTCGCGTACCCACCCACCCGCCGTGCTACCGTTAGCATCCCCCGGTGTGTCCAGGGCTAACGGGACCGAACACACGCACGGGACTCGGCAGCGGGGACCGGGAGCGGGACCCGTGTCCACCCCCCGGGAATGTTTCCATCACCAGGTCGGTGCTCACAGCTCTAAAGCCGCAAACGGCTCCATCAGGGCGGGTTGAAGGGACAGCGGCTGTACGTTCTCGGGTCATCCGGGTGGGGGCGCTGTTTCCCGGCTGCAGTTTGGTCTGTGGCAGGACCACGAGGACTGGAAACTTCCATCTCCTTACCCTGGACCAGAGGAGAAAACACGACTCACCTCCTCTTCAGACTCCTCCAGGTTGATCCTGGGATGTTGCTAGGAGAGATTTGACTGTTCCAGTATATCCTGGAAAGGTCCTTCTCCATGATAGACATGCCTGGGACATCTGGAGGTTTGGAGTAGGAGCAGCAGCTCTACTTTGAGCTGTGACTTGTCTCGGGTGTAAGAACGAGTCTGAGAAGAAATCTACTTTCAGTGGCTTGTATTTGTGGTCTCACCACATCTTCAGCTGTCTATCCAGCTGTTCAGAGAAGAGACGCCCAGCCTCTCCTCAGCCTATCCTTCAAAGTTCCTCCTTCCTCCCTGAAACACCTCAGCTGGTCCACATGCAAAGGAGCAGCGGCTCTACTTTGAGCTCCCCGCCCTATCTCTGAGACTCATTTCCGCCGCCTGTACATGTGGTCTCGTCTTCAGCCAAGAGAATCCTAGACCAGCAGAGAGGTTTACTTTTTCCAGGGTGTCTTGGAGATCTTCCATGATAGACATGTGTCTTTGAAGCATTCAGATGCTGAACCACCTCCCTGGTTCCTCCATATACAGAGGAGCAGCAGGTCCACTTGGAGACTCCTCTTGGCTATCCACCAACCAGGGTTGAGGGTTGGTATGAAGTTAGACCCTCACCTCACAGATTTGCTCTGTTCTCATCATGACTAAGACACCCATCATGGATAGTTAATCTCTGGAGAAATGTCTCATTACTGTGAATCAAACCTTTATCATGCTGAATCGACCCATTTCCAAACTATTCAGTTCATTGTAATCTCAACACTTGAATGGAAACCCAGTAACAGGCTTGTTTCTCTGTTATAATCAGAGCTACTGAAGATGATGCCACCAAAGAACCTGTGGTGTCCTCTGTCTGTTCTGCACCTGCCGTTGTGGTTGAAGTCTAACAGTCTCTCCCCTCCTCCTCCTCCTCCTCCTCCTCCTCCTCCTCCTCCTCCTCCTCCTCAGAAGCTCTATGCCAGCAGAAATGACGATGTTGGCCGATCACCCAGCCAGACAGCTGCTGGACTTCAGTCAGAAACTGGACATCAACCTGTTGGACAATGTCGTCAACTCCATGTACCACGACATCGGGTCCCAGGTGAGGACGCTGAAGCTGTAGGCTGTCCATGGACTCAGTCAGTATCACCTAGTCTAGATAGTGATCCAGGTATTAGATGTAGTGTGCACCTACTTCCAAATGGTTTGACTGTAAAACATCTGGTGTATTGATAGTGAATAACTGACAGTCAGTCACTTGTTGTGACCAAAGGTTTACTTAAATTGTCTTTGGTTTACTTTATTTTTGGGGACTTTGCTCCCTCCTAGCTGATCTGAGGTCAGTTCTATGGTTGTGCTGTATAGACTTAATTGCAAACTGGGGCTGTTTAGTTAAAGTTAAAGACGTGTTAATAATTACTTTGCTTGATATGGCGACAATGCCTTTAAGTTTATTATGGAAGGCCTCAAAGAAGACTTGAAAAGGTGTTGAAATGAGCTAGAGGATTCCTGCAGAGTCCCTGTCATGGTAGAATACATAAAAACCTCAGTTTGGAGTACAACTTTATAAGTAAACCCAGCAGTTTTAGTCTCATGTGTCTAATCAGACCTGAGGTTATTTCACAAACCAGGTAGCTTGTTCTGAAAACCATGTTCCTGACAATTGTAAGTATGTCACACATTTTTTGGAGTTAACCTGGTTTTGGTGTTTGATGGCAAAATGAGACACAAACATACACTTTCACACATGGTCTGGGTGGGACACCGCCTCAGGGATGCCTTAACGCGGACCACGTCTCTCTCCTGCAGCAACGGGTGGCTCAGGAAGTTCTGACCAACCTGAAGGACCATCCAGACGCCTGGACCAGGGTGGACACCATCCTGGAGTTCTCCCAGAACATGAAGACCAAGGTAGGTCAGAGCAGAGGGCAGCAGCTGGGCGGAGGCTGTCTCAGCGTTCTGCTCCTTTCTGCATGTTGAAGATGTCAACTGAAGCTCTGCTCCCTCTCTGTCCCAGTATTACGCTCTGCAGATCCTGGAGACGGTGATCAAGACGCGCTGGAAGATTCTGCCCAGGAACCAGTGTGAAGGTGGGCCGCACACACACTCAGGTCTCCTCAGCTGCTTTCACTGGTCAGGGTAGCCGTGTCATCCTCTGTGGTGTGCTCCTCAGGCATCAAGAAGTACGTGGTGGGGCTGATCATCAAGACGTCGTCCGACCCGGCCAACATGGAGGTGAGTGGGCTCTGAAGGTACCACCTAGCTTCACGTGTGTGGGCTCAGTGCTGACGGCTCTGCTCTGCTGCTCCTCACAGAAGGAGGGCGTCTACATCTCCAAGCTCAACATGATCCTGGTGCAGGTGAGCCGCTCTCCTCCGGGGTCCAGTTAGTAGTGGGGTCCAGTAGCAGTACGTACACCAGAGTTTAGAAATACTCCTGTAAAGGTTGAAGTATCAACTGAAGGTCTTTAGTCAAGTACAAGTAAAAAGTGTACTGGTTTCTAAACTACTTAAAGTATACAAGTAAAAGTAATCAAAGGAAGAAAATTTATAGTGTGCTATATGTGTATGTATATATATATATTTATATATATCTATATACACACAAAATATATGATGGCTAGTTTAAGTATTGTAGTGGTGTAAAGCTTCATACCTCAGAAGCATGTTATCAATAGCTTTTATTGATCAATGATTCATTTTGATGAATGTTAACATTGCGCTGCTTCACATCTTGAGCCACATTACATTGCTCTGCATCAGTGATGAAGGCCTGATCCTCCTCCTCCTCCTCCTTTAGATCCTGAAGCAGGAGTGGCCCAAACACTGGCCCACCTTCATCAGTGACATCGTGGGCGCCAGCCGCACCAGCGAGAGCCTGTGCCAGAACAACATGATCATCCTGAAGCTGCTCAGCGAGGAGGTGTTCGACTTCTCCAGCGGCCAGATGACCCAGGTCAAGGCCAAGCACCTCAAAGACAGGTCAGAGCCCGCACTTTCTTTACAGTGCTTTTTTTGTCCTCATCTTAGACTTTGTGAAACATCAACCATTTCTTCAGAATTTCATCATCAGACAGCCAATGAATACATAGAAAAATAGTTGACAGAGGATAATTGTTTGCAGCAGCCCTAACCTATGGTCATGTGATGTCCTATGAAGTCAGGTAACGTCGCCTCACCTTAAGTCATGTGGCTTTACATTAAGTTTTGTGGATGTGAAATCCTGTTAAATCCTATTAAATAGTTAAGTAAAATCTATGAAAATGAATGGAGGTGAACTGGTACAAAGTACACATTATGTTAGTGACAGGCCAAGCAGCCAGTCAGAGTGAAGCCTACGTGTGGTTGCCAGATCAGGATGAAACCGGAGCTCCATAGCTTCCAGG
>CM055189.1:2172873-2192239 GCA_029224185.1 Karalla daura
TATAGGAGAGAGGGAGGAACTATAGGAGAGAGGGGGGAAACTATAGGAGAGAGGGAGGAACTATAGGAGAGAGGGAGGAACTAGAAAGAAGCTGACTGTACTGACTGAACTGTAAGGGATAAATAGAGGAACCGTAGGACAAAGGTGACTGTCTGGCCTGTCTTGTTTGAACAGATATTGATATATGCAGTTCATTTTGTGTTTATGTGACTAGAAGAAAGGGAAGTGTTGCTACGTGACTAACTGGTGTGTGTGTGTGTGTGTGTGTGTGTGTGTGTGTGTGTGTCTCTCAGGACCTGCTGGGCCTGTGTGAGCAGAAGAGGGGGAAGGACAACAAGGCCATCATCGCCTCCAACATCATGTACATCGTGGGCCAGTACCCTCGCTTCCTCCGAGCTCACTGGAAGTTCCTCAAGACGGTCGTCAACAAGCTCTTTGAGTTCATGCATGGTGAGAGAGACACACACACACACACACACACACACACACACACACACACACATGCATATACACACATCCAGTCCAGTCCAGTCCAGTGTGGCCGGCTCGTATTTAGAGTTTTCAGACTCATCTAGAAATGCTTTCATATTGTCTGATTCCTCTTCCTCCTCCTCCTGTTTCTTCTCCTGCTCCTGCTCCTCCTTCTCCTTTCCCTCCTCCTCCTCCTCCTCCTCCTCCTCCTCCTCACAGAGACCCATGACGGCGTGCAGGACATGGCGTGCGACACCTTCATCAAGATCGCCCAGAAGTGTCGCCGTCACTTTGTGCAGGTGCAGGTCGGGGAGGTGATGCCCTTCATCGACGAGATCCTCAACAACATCAACACCATCATCTGTGACCTGCAGCCCCAGCAGGTCTGGCCTCGCACCGCCTGCCTCTGTGTGTGTGTGTGTGTGTGTGTGACCTCTCTGACCTGTATGTGTGTGTGAGAGAGACCTCTCTGCCGTGTGAGTGAGTGACCTCTCTAACCTGTATATGTGCGTGAGACCTCTCTGACCTGTGTGTGTGTGTGTTTGTGTGTGAGACCTCTCTGACCTGTATATATGTGTGTGTGTGTGTGTGTGTGAGACCTCTCTGACCTGTATATATATATGTGTGTGTGTGTGTGTGTGTGTGTGTGTGTGTGTGTGTGTGTGTGTGTGTGTGTGTGTGTGTGTGTGTGTGTGTGTGTGTGTGTGTGTGTGTGTGTGTGTGTGTGTGTGTGTGTGTGTGTGTGTGTGTGTGTGTGAGACCTCTCTGACCTGTATATGTGTGTGTGTGAGACCTCTCTGACCTGTATATGTGTGTGTGTGAGACCTCTCTGACCTGTATATGTGTGTGTGTGAGACCTCTCTGACCTGTGTGTGTGTGTGTGTGTGTTTGTGTGTGTGCAGGTGCACACCTTCTACGAGGCTGTGGGCTACATGATCGGAGCTCAGACGGACCAGTCTGTGCAGGAGCTGCTGATAGAGAAGTACATGATGCTGCCCAACCAGGTGTGGGACAGCATCATCCAGCAGGCCACCAAGGTGAGAGCTGCCCTCCTGTCTCATCTTCTCCTGGATTCATCTCGTTGAAATGTATGAAATGTAGCCCATCCCTTCCTCTCTTTTCTCATCCTTCCTTCTTCCTCTCTCTTTCCTCCTCCCATCCCGTCCCCAGAACGTGGACATCCTGAAGGACGCGGAGACGGTGCGTCAGCTGGGCAGCATCCTGAAGACCAACGTGCGGGCCTGTAAGGCCGTGGGACATCCCTTCGTGGTCCAGCTGGGACGGATCTACTTGGACATGCTCAACGTCTACAAGTGTCTGAGCGAGAACATCTCCTCTGCTGTGCAGACCAACGGTCAGTCCCTGCTGCTCCCACTGACTGGTCAGTCCCCACTGGTCAGTCCCTACTGGTCCCACTGACTGGTCAGTCCCTGCTGCTCCCACTGACTGGTCAGTCCCCACTGGTCAGTCCCTGCTGCTCCCACTGACTGGTCAGTCCCCACTGGTCAGTCCCTGCTGGTCCCACTGACTGGTCAGTCCCTGCTGGTCCCACTGACTGGTCAGTCCCTGCTGCTCCCACTGACTGGTCAGTCCCCACTGGTCAGTCCCTACTGGTCCCTCTGACTGGGTACTCAGTCCCTGCTGGTCCCACTGACTGGTCAGTCCCTGCTGGTCCCACTGACTGGTCAGTCCCTGCTGGTCCCATTGACTGGTCAGTCCCCAATGGTCAGTCCATACTGGTCCCTCTGACTGGGTACTCAGTCCCTACTGGTCCCTCTGACTGGGTAGTCAGTCCCTACTGGTCCCTCTGACTGGGTACTCAGTCCCTACTGGTCCCTCTGACTGGGTAGTCAGTCCCTACTGGTCCCTCTGACTGGGTAGTTACCCTGGTAGTCAGTCAGTTAGTCGTAAGACTCACTATGGAATTGTAAATGAACTCATCCAGTGGGACCTGGATGGAGTCAGTGATTATCTGCAGTCCAGAGGCAGATTCATGTTGTTGTAGGACAGGGGAGGGAGGTCTGAGTGAGGGATCCCAGAGCGGCTGCTGGTGGACTTGCTGTGTTTCCTCCTCCAGCCGAGATGACATGTCTGTCTGTGTCTCTGTCTGTCTGTCTGTCTCTGTCTGTCTGAGCAGGAGAGATGGTGACCAAGCAGCCTCTGATCCGCAGCATGAGGACGGTGAAGAGAGAGACGCTGAAGCTGATCTCAGGCTGGGTCAGCCGCTCCAACGACCCCCAGATGGTGAGACCAGCCCTCCCAGCTGTTTACTTATTGTTAGTGAGCAGGTCTGAGACGGGACAAAGCTGTGAGGACACGGTTAGAGAGGACAGGAGGGGCCTGGACTGTCACCCTGATCAGACTGGTCCATGAGGAACCTTTCCTCTGTAGCTCCAGCAGCATCTGTTCAGCAGTTCAGGGTTTAGACTGGTCCAGGTCCAGGTCCAGGTCCTCGTCCTCATCCCTCCAGTACCAGGCTCCTGCTCTGTTCCTGCATCAGTCTCTCAGTCGTCCTCTTCCTCTTCCTTCCTCGTCCTCCTCCTGCAGGTGGCTGAGAACTTCGTCCCCCCGCTGCTGGAGGCCGTGCTCATCGACTACCAGAGGAACGTCCCGGCCGCCCGCGAGCCCGAGGTCCTCAGCACCATGGCGACCATCGTCAACAAGCTGGGCGTGCACATCACCGGGGAGATCCCCAAGATCTTCGACGCCGTCTTCGAGTGCACGCTCAACATGATCAACAAGGTGCGAGTAAACCCATCAGCTGCCTCACTAAACGGCCTGTGAATGTGGCGGCCAATCAGAGGGAAGCATGCCCGGGTTCTGTTGCTTAGCAACCAGCAAAGTCATGCTAAGCCTTGTCAGGTGATGTAAAAATACATGAAGTCATGCAAAGTCCAGGACAAGTCTTGAGTCTGTGGGGGTGGGGGACAGCCAATCGGAATGAAGCCTGTGTGTGGTTGCCAGATCAGCATGAAAGGAGCAGAAGTTCCATAGCTTCTATGTTAACACCAAACAACCCCCCCCCCCCCCCCTCCCCCCTCCTCAGGACTTTGAGGAATTCCCGGAGCACAGAACCCACTTCTTCTACCTCCTCCAAGCGGCCACGTCCCAGTGCTTCCCGGCCTTCCTGTCCATCGCTCCGGCCCAGTTCAAGCTCATCCTGGACTCCATCATCTGGGCCTTCAAACACACCATGAGGAACGTGGCCGACACAGGTCAGAAGCTGCTCCCACTCCCACTCCTCCTCCTCCTCCTCCTCCTCTTCTTCTTCTTCCTCTTCTCTTCCATCAGACTGTTTTCATTAAGGCACCTCAGCTCCTCACCCAGCAACTGAAGGGGCTCAGCGCAGTGTAGACTGTAGACCTGCAGTACATCTGCCAGGCCTGTGAGTGGCGCTGTGACAACAGGCCTGTACTCTACCGTTGTTGCAGGGTTAGAGAGGCGGGGCTATGATGTCACCATTTCACTAAAGATCTGATTTGGGTCTTTGGAAGGTCTTTAAGGAGTCTTAAAGGTGTTGAGCTGAACTTGAGGCCTTCTGCAGGTCCCCCCTGCTGGTCACATGACCTGTGTGTGTTCCTCTGGTCTCAGACGTGTCTCCGTGTGTCTCTGTGTGTCTCCGTGTGTCCCTCAGGTCTGCAGATCCTCTTCACCCTGCTGCAGAACGTGTCCGGGGAGGAGGCGGCGGCCCAGAGCTTCTACCAGACGTACTTCTGTGACATCCTGCAGCACATCTTCTCGGTGGTGACGGACACGTCGCACACGGCCGGCCTGACCATGCACGCCACCATCCTGGCCTACATGTTCAACCTGGTGGAGGAGGGCAAGGTGAGCGTGGCGCTGAGCGCCGCCAGCGCCGCCAACAACCAGGCCCACGTGCAGGAGTACATCGCCAACCTGCTCAAGACCGCCTTCCCCCACCTGCAGGAGTGAGTACTCCATACATACTGTTTATATGGAAAAACATACGACATTTATAGATAAAACGTTTGAGTAAATTCAGAAAAGCTGATTCTCTCTCACTCTAATAGATAACCTACATACAAGGTAAACAGGAAGCTGAGATGAGATTCAACAGCTTTCAACAGTTTTGGACTTTATAGAAATTTCAGAAATATCACTTTTATGTAGCATAAAACTGTAATGGAACCGCGGCCACTGACATCATAGTCATTTCTTTCGGGGCGAGTGGATGCTGAGCTGCCGGTTACCGTGGTTACGGCGCGATCTCTCCAGGAAGGAGGAGCCGTGGTGATGAACTAACAGCATATCTGGATTAATTATGAGATCAATCACCGTGACGAGCCTGATGCGAGGAGCAGCTGCAGCTGTCAGAGTGTGACTGTGTGTGTGTGTCTCTCCCCCCACAGTGCGCAGGTGAAGGTGTTTGTGACGGGGCTGTTCAGCCTGAACCAGGACATCCCGGCCTTCAAGGAGCACCTGAGGGACTTCCTGGTGCAGATCAAGGTGAGTGAGGCCAGTCTCAGGACCAGGAACTGGATAGCTGTTAGATAGTTGGATGGAAGGAAGGAAAGAAAGCCTGGACTCAGCATGTCCACTGGACAGAACCAACTCCCCGAGGATGGTCCGTCTGCTTGGTGATGTCATCGTCACAGCTCAGATTAGAAGTTATTAAAATTACTTTGTCACCTTGTGGGTAAAAAAAACAAAAAAACAAACTACATTTATTGACCCCAAAATGGGGTTACAATTGTAGCTTGCAGTTGTTCAAGAACACCAGTTCAGAGGCATGGGGTCCTCCAGGCCTGTGGGGGCGCCACTGAGCGTCTACACTAGGTGTTACCAGACAACTTCCCAGCGACTGATAGAATGAGTCAAAGAAAAGTCTAGAAGAGTCTACCTACGATGCCACACATGACACATGTCCGCTCAGAGCCAGCTAGAAGCCAAAGAGTGAACACGGGTGTTGTGGTAGGAGGCGTCAGATTAGTGACGGCCCCCGCTCTGCTCCTCTGTGCGTCTCCTGCAGGAGTTTGCCGGCGAGGACACGACGGACCTGTTCCTGGAGGAGCGGGAGCTGTCCCTGCGCCAGGCCCAGGAGGAGAAACACAAGCTGCAGATGTCTGTGCCCGGCATCCTCAACCCCCACGAGCTGCCCGAGGAGATGTGTGACTGAGCCGCGGACGCTGTCCACAGACACATCTGTGCATGTGTGCGTGTGTGTGTGTGTGCGTGTGTGCGTGAGTGCGTGTGTATGCGTGTGTGTGTGTGTAAATGAAATCAGGGGCCAGTGGACGGACCCCAGCACTCGGTTGTACGTCGACCAAATCAATGTCAATATGTAAATGAGAATCAGCCCCTCACCCGCCCCACCGCCCTGTCCCCCACTGGCACAGGTGTTTTCTCCCCCACAAACTTATTTTATACACGTTCTTCTTTTTGTGTGTGTGTGTAACGGTCATGCCATCTTTTTTAATACTCCTTGCTAATTAAAGCTTTGTTTGATCACACACAGTTCTGTCCTGCCCACGTGAAGTTAAAAGAAGTCAAGGATTATGTTGAGCCCCCGCTCCTCCTCTCCTCCTCCTCCTCTCCTCCTCCTCCTCCTCCTCCTCTCCTCCTCCTCTCCTCTCCTCCTCTGTTTGTTAATATGTAATATATATAACAATGAGACACTTGCAGTGGTGAGCTGGTCTGCTTCCAGAAGTGCCGTGTGCAGTGGCGCAGGATGAATGTGATGCTGGAGGAGTCGACTCGTGCTTCCTTTGTCCTCTCGTTTTGTGTGTGTGTGTGTGTGTGCGTGCGTGCGTGTGTGTGTGCGCGCGCGTGTGTGAACGTTTAGTTTTCTGTTCATCTTTTTTTTTTTTTATTATTTCAGTCCGGCTCTCTGGCGGGAGCCGGAGCTTCAGTCGGGTCACTCTGCGTTTTGGAGGAAAAGAGGCTGTGTGCATATCCTGTTTGTAAAGCTGTCTTAGTACTCTGAGAAGATAAAGTTGGCTATTTTTACAACTCTGTGTGCCGGTGCTTTTTCTTCTCATGGATGCAGCTCTGAACCGCTGCAACGCTGATGTATCACATCTCAGTAATTACACCACGGATGCTTTCATCTGAGAGCCTGTGGTACCTCCCACTATATCGAGATGATTTTGGGTTGTTTTGCGCTGTGGCGTCAGTGCCAGTGCAGTGACAATAAACAGTGTGGTGAGGAGCAGGGACGAGGCTCCACAAGCAGCCTCTGGGTTTGGTTTCAGAAAATGGAGACGACGGTTTAGCAACTTTTCAAGGGATCCACAAAACTTTTTGAAGTCTGTGAGTCAAGATAGGACAACTTAACATAGGGATATTAGCATATATATGAGCACAGATAAAAAACAACACATTGAAAAATAGTTGAGTTTCAAAAATAGAAAAGGTTGAGATAATTTCCATCTGAATGGTGTCAAGGCAAACAGCTTCTCATGTTAGATTATGGGATTAGATTAGGAAACTGAAATCGGGCTTGAGGTGATGACGCCACTCATATCAGCAGAAATGCAATTTAAACAAATGTACACGGACTCACTTATTGCTTAATCACCTTTCTGAGAAAGTGTAAAAAAAATGTATGTTCACACCGCATAGATGCTGGTAAACAAAGCCTGTTTGTCATCACCAGTTGGCAATCTTCAATTATCAATACCCCTTGAGGTATTAGTTATATTTGAGTATATGTATCTATATTTATAAGTAATCCGATTTCAAAATAAGTGTTTGTATATATAACACAAAATCTCGATCAAGGAATAACCTATCAATATTATCAAATGAAGGATCATATTACCTTTGTTTTGCGTCAAAAGTTTTTGTTTTTTTACTGCACTTTGTCCTTGACAGGCGAGGTTGTAAACATTACTTCACAGCGAAGATCTCGCGAGAGAGCCGAACACTTCCGAACGGGCGGAGGAGAGACTTCCGGAAAGAGCCGAGGCGCTGCGCCCTCGCAGTGTGTCGCCCCCCCTCCCTTTTCATCATGGCCGCCGTGTCTGCTCCCTCCGGTGCTGCTCCGCTCGGAGCCTGACTCGGTCCTTCTTCGTGCAGTTGTCTCGGAACTTTGGGCCCCGACGGCGACTGGAATCGGATGCAGATCACTGTGGACACGTCGTGTGTTGTTGGTGCTCAGCCAGTGGAATAACCTTCAGCAGTCCCTCCCTCCTCCGGGCCTGATTCCTGATTTTTTACCCCTTTAACCCCGTTAAAAACAAGCAGCCGAGGAGCAGCTAAGCAGCAGCCTCCGGTGCGATGGTCTGAGAGGAGGCTCCCGGTTCTCCTGCTGCAGGAACAATGTGTGAAAACTGCGCCGAGCTGGTGGAGGTGTTAAATGAAAGTGAGTTATTTTCTTTTTTCTGACGGAGCAGCGTGATGCTCGGATGGGAGCAGGCTAGCTCAGCGGCTGCTACAGCTCCTCCTCGGGAGTTTTCCTGGGGGGAGACAGCGGTGACACAGCCGCACTGGGGGTGCTGCCCCTCCGCCTGTGGTGGGACTCGGGGTCGGGTGGACGTGGATCCATGCATTTCATTCCTTTCCCCAGGTGTTGTTCTAGAGGCCTGTCTCACTGTCAAACATTCTTCATCCCCGGACTCGAACCTGTTAGCTCCGCACACCGAGCCCCGAGACCTCCGCTCTCCGGACCGGTCTGCGGGTGACATCGCACCCGGGGACGTGGATGTGGCCCGGGCCGGTGCACACGGTGCACGGGGCCGGTAAAAGTGCGTGGCTGGGAGAAGGCATCCAGCTGTCGAAGTTACCTAGAGTTAGCTGCACTTAGCTGGAGTTAGCTACAGTTAGCAGCTCTTAGCTGGGGTTAGCAGTGTTTAGCTTGGAGTTAGCATCTCAGGAGTTGGCTGGGTTAGTCACAGTTAGCATTGGATAGATGGAGTTAGCAGGGGTTAGAACGTGTCAGCTGTATTTTTATGCAGTTACTTTGAGTTAGTAGCAGTTAACAGTCATAAGAAGCATTCAGAGCTACGTCCAAGCCAGTTGGGTTTAGACGTAGAAAGAAGCTGGAGTTTGGAGGTGTCAGCTGCATCTGCATACAATTAACAGTTGGCTGCACTAATCTGGAGTTGTACACACTCATCTGCACTTAGCAGCACTTATCTGCCCTTAAAAAGCATTCTAGCTCGGGTTAGCTACAATTAGCTGCAGGTAGTTTGGGATAGGGGAAGATAGAGCTTGTTAGTATGAGGGTGTCAACAGTAGTTGCTTGCACTTAGTCACCTAAAGTTAGCCTGGGCTCGGCGTAGATAGTTTGGACGTGTCAACTGTAGTTGCTTACAGTTAGCAGGAGTTAGCGAGACTTGGCTGGGGATAGCCACAGTTAGCCGCAGGTAGCTGGTGTTAAGTATAGATTGAGTTAGCCCGAGTTCAGGTGTCAGCTGTCGCTGCTTGCAGTTGGCAGGAGTTATTTGTAATAAGCAGGAATTAGTTGTAGTTAACAGGAGTTAGCCAGGTATATGCAGATATATGGAGTTGAAGGGGTTATGAGCAGTTGGTTAGACTTGGTTGTGGTTACAGGTTATCCATAGGGTCTTAATAAGTATTGAAAGTTGACAAATCAAGTAAGGCCTTTAAAAAGTATCAGTTATCATTTGGTATTCAAATACCCTGAC
Organism: Karalla daura; assembly: GCA_029224185.1. Classification (NCBI taxonomy): domain Eukaryota; kingdom Metazoa; phylum Chordata; class Actinopteri; order Chaetodontiformes; family Leiognathidae; genus Karalla; species Karalla daura. The sequence continues at coordinate 2,181,954 of CM055189.1, forward strand.
ATAAAAATGTCTGGTGTATCACTTGTGACCAAAGGTTTATTTTAATAAACTTTGCCTTGGGTTCAGTTCATTATTCTGAGCTTTGTTCCTGCTCAGCTGATCTGAGGTCTGTTGTTTGGTTGTGAGATGAAATTGCAACCTGTTTAAGTTTGAAATGTGTTTACGTCCCAGTTTTTGAGTTCTTTAATTAGTCTTAAAAAGGTATTGAAACAGATTTGAGGATTGCTACAGATGTCTTGTTATTGCATCGTCATACTGTTGGTGTAATAATCCTTGACACATTTTCTCCTGAGAAGTGTTCTGAAATCTATTGTGGGATACACAGAATAAATGTACATTATTACACTGAAGTGTCATGGGTATTGCTATAATCCTAGTGATTTTGGCCGGGTCTAGGGTCTTGAACACCCTGAATTGTTTGTATTGTTGCGTTTTGTAGTGCTTTTGTACTTGTATTGGGATTTATTTTAGGACCAAACGCAGCACCTTGGCTTAGCCTTTGTAATTCCGTTGTACTTGCAACATGCCTTGTTGTTGTTGTACAATGACAATAAAAGCTTTATATTGTATTCTCGAAGGATGAAGTTAGACGGAGTGAGCTGGAGTTATAACGTGTTATAACTCGAGTTGAAAGGTGCTAGCCGAAGCTCGACTAGTTAGTGTGTGTCCCCCGAAGTTAGCCGAAGCTCGACTAGTTGGTATGTGTCCCCCGAAGTTAGCCGAAGCTCGACTAGTTGGTATGTGTCCGCCGAAGTTAGCCGAAGCTCCAGTTGTTAGAATGTGTTAGCCGAAGCTGTAGTTAGCTGCCGTTAGCCGAAGCTAGCTGGTGTTAGCCTGGCTGCAGGTCGCTGGTGCTAGCCTCCGCAGCTATCCGCAGCCGGGCTGACTTTGTCGGACGTGTTTGCCAGGTCAGTCCGCTGCTGCTCTCCGCTCCTCCTCCTCCCATTGTCCGCCGTGCGGGCCTCGATCACCTCCCCCCCCGGGGCCTGATCACCTCCCCCCGGGGCCTGATCACAACAACCGCCCGTAGCGTGGTCACTGTCAGGGAGACGGGCCGTCTGGACTGTCCGATCATGTGTGGTTTGTTTATTTTAGCCACTGTGGCGGGGTGACACACACCGTGCTCCAGTTGCCAGGCTGGACTGAGCTGAACCCGGGATGTGGTGGCTGCCCAGGGGGTGCAGGGGGCTCTGGGTCGGCCTCAGCTGAGCGAGGTGGAGGCTGTTGAAGGGTCTGGTGCTCTGTCACCATCCAAGCTTAAGGTGCAGACTTCTGTAGTCCTGCTGGGTTCTCTTCAAACTCTGTATGTTATAAGGCAGCTTCTGTAGAGTGATTGACACTGCCGTGTGTGAGAGAGAGAGAGAGAGAGTGAGTGAGAGAGTGAGAGAGTGAGCGGAATGATGCACCTGTCTACATCAGCACAACAACAATAGCCAACGGTGAGATTATCTCTCTAAGTTTGGGGAGTTTACAGGCCTCCATGTCAGTGTTTGGTTTCCTCTCACTGCCATAAAAACAGCCACACTTAGGTCCTGTCCATTACAAAGATCCAAATGAGGATGTAAAGTCTTGTAACACTGTAGATTATAAAGCAGCCTTAACCTAAACCTTTCTTGTAGTGATGCAACCCCCGTACAACAACAAAAACAACAACAGTGATAATGCTGATTACCTCTCTTTAGTCTCTCCAGGCAGGGTGCCTCAGTGTGTGAAGCATTTCCTCCCACAGTCCAAAACATGCACTTAAAGTATGATTGGAGGCTCTGATCTGCCCCTAGGTGTGGATGTGAGAGTGAATGGTGTGTGTGAGAGAGAGAGTTGAAGACGTGGACCATCAGACTGAGTGTGCGACCATTAGCTACAAAGCAGGTTATATGGTGGATGTATGCTCATTATTATGGCCTCAGACTCTTTTGACTCTTTTTTTTTTGTATTAATGCTAGTCCATCCATCTATTATAGTCACCCTCACACTACCAGCAACTAATTGAGAATGTGGTAGACAGATTAATTGACTACAGAAGTCATCATTTGTTGCAAACGATGAGGCCAGAAACACATAAGTACACATAAGTTACATATCTGGAACCAGATCTGCTGCATAGAACCTGTTAAAGTATCCTGAAAACAAAGTTCTGGAGATTGTTCAGGAACTTGCAATATGAGCGCTCACACACAAACTCCTCTCAGAATCAGCTCCCTTTCTGCCCGGGACTCGAAGCGGGGTGGGAAGACGACAGACACTCCGGGTGTTGTTGCTTTCAGCCTTTATAACTCCACTGTAACCATAGCAACTGTGTAGCTGTGCTCTGGGATACCACAGCAACCGTCTGTATTATGTGACATAAGTTGATAGTAATCAATAAGCCATCAATAGCATGATTCCCTTGTTTTGAGGTGGGGGCATGGGTGGACGGAGCAGCTGAAGCAGAGGAGGGTCAGAGGTCGGAGACGCCGATCCTCCAGGTTCGTTCCAGGCGTTCTGCCTTTGTTTTGACGGGAGCCGTTGCTCAGAGAGGTCGAGTCGGGACAGACCCGTCTGTGTCTCCTCCGCAGAGAAACTGTGAGCAGGAAAACGGACAAACACAACGTGTTGACACACAGAGAAAGACGCCATTGTGTGTCTGGGGCATTGTGCGCTGGAGGACGGAGGTGTCCCCTGTCTGGACCCGGGGGACAGCCCCCAGCAGCCCTGCTGGGTCAGAGGCTGCTTGACATGTTAAACCAGATATTTAATATTACTCTACTCATAATAATAACTTCAGTCATAAAGCTAGAGTCAACGACTCTGAAAACAGTTGACACAGAGTACTGCGCATCACGTCAAAACAAATGTGAAAGAACATAAAACGTAGAACAAACAATACAAGCAATAAAAACAAGACAAAAAACAATAAACATCTCAGACTGTTTACAAAGCCAAGGAAATGAGGTGGCGTTCAGTTTCCTCAGGTTTTAAAATCATCAGCGTTGTTCTCTGCTGCTGGACATCACTTAGACACAGTCAGTTTTCTCTGTGTGTGTGTGTGTGTGTGCACTATGTTCACATAATGCTCTGCTTGGAAAAGACCTAAAACAACGTGTGAGGAGAGGTGAGAATGAAACTGCTGCAGCCAGACATTTTTCCGTTGAATGGAGCGTTTCTCCTCTTTCTCTGGTGTTAACATAGAAGCTATGAGACTCTGGTTTCATCAGAAATGCCTCAGTCTCTTCTACAATCCTGTTTGTAGCTGTGGGAATGTGAGGCTCAGGTCCTGGTCAGATTTAATCGTCTCTACGTTCCCTGCTAAACATCATTTTAACATGAATGTGGACGTGATGATGATTCAGGACGTGACTATTTATGAATTGATTTATTTTTTGGGACTTTATTTCCCTCACGCTGTCAGAAACATTTTGACATGTTGGAAGTGCTCAGACGATGGATCAACAAGTGTCTGTCTGCAGCAGTAGACGGGGAGCGTAGTCAGCTGTGGCTGCTCCGAGACTGGCAGCTCCATGTGCTGCAGCCGAGGCCGACCTCTGACCCCAGATCTGCTGCTCCAGCATGTGTGTGTGTGTGGGAGGCACTCACCAGGAGTGTGTGTGTGTGTGTGTTTGGGGGAGCTGGCTGTCAGATGAAACAGTTGGAAGATTTCTCATTGCCTCCCAGAAGATAAATGCAGTTCCCACACAATAACTGGAAAAGTTACCAAACCTAGAAATGTTACAGAGTTGAGTGAATGTTTTGGGAAAAGTTTTGATTTTTGTTATTTCCTCAGATGTGTTTTTTTATGATGTGGTATATAAGCTGTGGATCAGAGACAGATTCTATCTGTGGCTGTGTTTCCATCAGAGTTTCACAAAACTTGTCATTTATAGAATTTCAACATGTTTCTGTTGAAGGGTGTGTTGCATATGAGCTGTAACTCCAGGTAGTGGTCCTGCTCCATCCCATAATAACCCTGGTACCATGTGGTCCTGCTCCATCCCATAATAACCCTGGTACCATGTGGTCCTGCTCCATCCCATAACAACCCTGGTAGCATGTGGTCCTGCTCCATCCCATAATAACCCTGGTACCATGTGGTCCTGCTCCATCCCATAATAACCCTGGTACCATGTGGTCCTGGTCCTCCACTCTGAGGAAGATGGACGTCCAGAACATAGTTTTCTTAGATCTTTGAATCAGATTTAGAAACAGTTGAGTCTCCTCCTCTGTCCATCTGGTCTGAAGGGAACTGGTCATGTGACCCCTACGTCAGGTCACGTGACCTGGAGATGTGAACAAAGTGTTTCCATCACACTTTGAGATCAGCTTCTAGATGGACACCATCTGGTGGTTTCCACCACCAATTTTCTTAATATTTAGTGCATATCCAGAGGTGATGGACACAGCAGCTTTATTTAGCCATGCTAAATGGAAAAACAAAACAAGCTAAATGATGCTAAAGTTCATGGGATGTTTCACCTTTTCCAGGTGTGTGTGTATGTTTAGCGTTACCATGCTCCTCCTCTGACCTTCTCCTCCTGTCTCTTCCTCCTCCTCCTCCTCAGTATCGGATGCAGACAGCAGCGAGGGAGGCTTCCAGCTGAAGAAGGACCATGCTTTGCGTGTGCTGGCCTACATCAGCTCCTGGACACAGAGGTGCGTGGAGCCTCCTCCTGCTGGAGTTACGCACACACACGCACACACACACACACACACACACACACACACACACACACACACACACCTACACATACACCCTGTCTCTGTCTGGTCATCAAGTTAGACACGTCCAGAACTTCACGTCATTAGATAGGAGGGAGCCAGGACAGACTTCTTGCTCCAGTGTGTGGTAGAGGTCTCTGCCTGGGACCAGGTTCCAGTCTCTGCCTTGGACCAGGTCTCTGCTAGGAGACAGGTCTCTGCTAGGAGACAGGTCTCTGCCTGGGACCAGGTCTCTGCTAGGAGACAGGTGTCTGCCTGTGACCAGGTCTCTGCTAGGAGACAGGTGTCTGCCTGTGACCAGGTCTCTGCCTGAGACCAGGTCTCTGCTAGGAGACAGGTGTCTGCCTGTGACCAGGTCTCTGCTAGGAGACAGGTCTCTGCCTGGGACCAGGTCTCTGCTAGGAGACAGGTCTCTGCCTGGGACCAGGTCTCTGCTAGGAGACAGGTCTCTGCCTGGGACCAGGTCCCACCCTCAGGTCGGTCGGTTCCTTCAGGATCTTCAGGAAGGGCCTGGGACGAACAGCTGCTCTGCTCCGATCAGGTTTTGTGTGACCCCCGCTTCAACTCCACAACCACTCGTCTAATTTTAGACCAGTTGGAAAACCGCTCTAAAAGGGACAAGAAGTTCCTCACTCTCTGGAACTGAAGGAAGTCCCTGTGGTTTTTGTGAGAGAACCGTGAATCACTCTGTTACTTTCTCGATTTGTTGTTTGGTTCATAAAACAACACGATGACCGTGAAAATGGTCAGGACCTCTCCTCTATGTCCCCACCTCAGAAACTCTGACCCCAGAGAACTTTGACCTGATTTCTCACAATGATTCTCAGAAGTCTTTTTAATTGCTTAAATGGATTATTTTATCAGTAGACCAGTCACTGCAGGTCTGCTGTTGTGAGAGAAGAGAGGAACAGTTCCTGCTCAGGTTCTCTCTGAGCTTCATCTGCATCTTCAGCTCAGAACTAGCAGGAAGGTGAAGTGGACAACAGTGTGGGTCTGCAAACTGTTAAACTGATGAGCTTAACTGTGAACTGTGGCCCTGCTAGACTCCACTTTGAGGGAGGTCATGTGACCCCTACGTCAGGTCACATGACCTGGAAATGTGAATATCCATAGGAATCAAAGAAATATTAATCAGCCACGTAACTCCAGAAATATAAATCCCCTAGGAGGTTTTGAAATGTGAATCTAGTAAAAAAAAAAAAAAAAGAGGTTTTGGTGTGTCTACAGTAGCTGCTCACCCCAACATTAACACAGATAAACGAATGAATTAATAGGTACTAAAGCCGTTCTTCTACAGGGTCCCTGCAGGACCCTTCACACAGTCAGATTACGGGAAGTTGTGTTAAATCACGCTACGTTGTGTAACAAAGTCGTGCTTATGAAGTCTTATGAAGTTGCAACAAGACACAGGAAGTCACCTCCTGTGTGTGATGTCACATCTTCTTCTTCACATGCTCCAGATGTTCCACATGTTCCACCTCAGGACCAGAGACTGCTGGCTCATGCAATAGCATCAAGTCAGGTTAAGCCAGGATACTTTTCATTTAGTCAGGATAAGTCACATGAAGCTGTGCTAAGCTATTTCAAGTCACATAAAGTTGCAATAAGTCGCATTTAGCCTCAAAGTCACATTTAGTTAGTCACGTTAAGTCATGTAACTTCCTGTTCAAACTGTGAACAAACATACAGAGTAATTACATTCACATTGGCTCAATAGATGCTTTTATCCTAAACGACTTACAGCTGAGGGATGGTGTAAGTGCTTCCAGTGTAACAAAGAGGCGACAGTTGAGGTAGATAAGACAGATCAGATGAGATAAAGGTTGAATAGATAGGACAGAATTATGTATTTCTTCATATTGGAGGAGTTAGAGCAGTGTTTAAGGGAGGAGGTGCTTCAAGAGATTCTTGAAGATGGATGGAGAGCTTCCCACTCTGATGGTGCACAAAACTGGAAACGCCTTATAATTTTGCATGTAATTAGATACACACTGTGTGTGTGTGTGTGTGTGTGTGTGTGTCTGACTGTTCTCCTGTCTGGTCTGCAGACAGTGTCTCTGCTGCTTCAAGGAGTACAAGCACCTGGAGGTCTTCAACCAGCTGGTCTACGCCCTCATCAACCTGGTCATCGCTCAGATCAACAGCCTGAGGGACCGCCTCTGCAGCGCCCCGGGACACGCCCACCCTGCTGGGGTGGGCGGGGCCGGTGGGGCGGGGCCCGACTGGGCGGGGGCGGGGCCCGGCTCGGGCCAGCTCCCCCAGCCGTCCTCACCCGGGGAGGACGAGCACGTCAACGTGGAGAGGGACTCGGCGGAGGAGGACGGAGACGAGCCCGGCCAGGGACAGGGTCAGGGCCTGGGGGGCCACAGGGAGGCCCCGGGGGCCCACAGGGAGGCCCCCGGCCCCGGGGACCCCGTGGCCCTGGACAGCAGCGAGGTCCAGGACCCGTTCAGCTCCTGGAGCACAGAGGAGAGGGAGAAGCTGCTGCTGTGTGCTGCCAAGATCTTCCAGATCCAGTTCCCCCTGTACACAGCCTACAAACACAACACACACCCCACCATCGAGGTACACACACACACACACACACACACACACACACACACACACACACACGCTGGTCTTCTGGAGGTCTCTGACCGTTAAAGGCGGTTTCTCCCTCCACCGTATGAGTTGTTGGACTCGGCTTTGTTTACGTCGTTTGTTTACGTAAAGTTTCTAATGTTGTTGTGAACTGGCACTAAATAAAGCTGCAGTGGAAGGAGGGATAACTGTAAGATTACTTACAGTTATAGTCATAAGATGTATAGATACTTTGCTATAGATATATAGATACTAGATGAATTCAGCTTGAACTTCTTGTAATTCCTCATAAATCAACATAAAGTCCAGTTTGTTTGTGAATGAAATGATGAATTGATGATTTTTTTTGTTTTCTTCTCCAGGACATTTCTGCCCATGAAAGCAACATCCTGGGCTCCTTCTGCGACATGAACGTAAGCCGTGGTGTCCTCCCCCTCTTCCTCCTCTAAACTCACCCTAAACCTGAAGAAAATGTTGTTTTATCTCTCAGGAATCATCATTTATCGTAGTTAGGAGTCAACCCTGACTGAGTGATCATGGACACAGCCCAACTGTGCTGCATATGTCATGTTAGCATGTGGGCCACAGCGAGATGCTAATTAGCTGTTAGCGGCGTTTATGTTTTTATCAGCTCAGAGTTGTGATCTTGCCATCCATGAACGTGTCGTTCTTCACCACTGTGACCGTGTCAGATCAGAGACAGCAGCTGTGGAGGCCTGCTTCTCCACAGGCCTGACTCGCTCTGCTGAGGCGTTTTTCTGCTGAGTGCCGAGGAAAGGAGATTAGTTCCCGTCCCGTTGTCCCGCTCCCTCGTTCCTCCCGGATCAGAGACGCCGTGCAGACGAATCTCAGCAGATCCGAGGCAGAGGAGCGGGCTGGAGCCTGACGTGGCTGGGCCTGTGATTGGTCCGTCTAGCATGTGGAGGGACAGGAGGTTCCTAGTTCATAGTTCCTAGTTCCCGGTTCCTGCACAGTTCCCTGTCCCTGCACAGTTCCTAGTCCCTGTACAGTTCCCGGTTCCTGGTTCCTGCACAGTTCCCAGTCCATGCACAGTTCCCGGTTCCTGGTTCCTGCACAGTTCCCAGTCCCTGCACAGTTCCCAGTTCCTGGTTCCTGCACAGTTCCCAGTCCCTGCACAGTTCCCAGTTCCCGGTTCCTGGTTCCTGGTTCCTGCACAGTTCCCAGTCCCTGCACAGTTCTCAGTCCCTGCACAGTTCCTGGTTCCTGCACAGTTCCTGGTTCCTGCACAGTTCCCGGTTCCTGCACAGTTCCCAGTTCCTGCACAGTTCCCAGTCCCTGCACAGTTCCTGGTTCCTGCACAGTTCCCAGTCCCTGCACAGTTCCCAGTCCCTGCACAGTTCCCAGTCCCTGCACAGTTCCTGGTTCCTGCACAGTTCCTGCACAGTTCTCAGTCCCTGCACAGTTCCCAGTTCCTGGTTCCTGCACAGTTCCTGGTTCCTGCACAGTTCCTGGTTCCTGCACAGTTCCCAGTCCCTGCACAGTTCCCAGTATGAAGGTGGAGCAGTGGGAGTCATGGGCAGTCCCTTCCTCTCTTTGCTGCTCATTACATGGAGTGAAACAGATTTGGTTTCGTTTAGATGGACAGGTTGGTGTTCATGACTGTTACTGAGAAGAAGAATCTATCTCTGTCTCTCTCCCTCCTCTCATCTCTGTCTCCACCATGCTCTCTTGTTATTTATTCTCTTTAGTTTTGTATCTTTTTTCTCTCCATCTATCGCTCTCTCATGAGCGAAGTTACTGTCTGTAGCTCTTTCATTACTCTTTCTCTCCACCTCTTGATCAATCTCTCTCTCTCCCTCCATCAGTTCCCCCTTTTTCTTTTTGCTCTGTCTTTTTCCCATCCCACTCTGTCCCTTTCTCTCTTTGTCTTGTCTGTATTTCTCTCTGTCTCTCTCTCTGTCTTTCTCTCCGTCTCTCTCTCTCAGTAACAGCATGTACACCCCCCACACACATGGATGACACACACACACACACACACACACACACACACACACTGATGATGAAACAGAGACCAGCGAGAGATTTCCCAGTGACTGTCCAGAGAATGGAGGAGTGAAGTCCCGTCTCATTTATCTCCATCTCTTATACAGTATATCTTTATTTCAGTTTGTAGGCGAGCTTTACTGCCTGTTCCCTGCTGGAAGCAATAAGGACTGAACCCATTTAGCTTCCCTGCATTATCTGCCAGAGCTCCCCAGTCTCTCCTCTGGTGGAGAGCTCCTTCCTGGTTCTTCTGAGCTGGGATCAGAAACCCGACCCTGGGCCCGGCCGGCCGTCCAAATATAAACTGTGTGTAATGTGAGGTTTCGTGTTTCCAGGCTGCCGGCTGCAGGCCGCTCTGTCCTCTGAGCTGCTTTTGTTTGTCCCGTCGGTCTGGCTCCAGCAGCAGAACAAAGACAGAGCAACCGTAAAGACAGAGCTCCTTGCTGAGGCGGGAAGGTCCCCGCTGCGGAGGGGAACTGGTGTTTACTGGGTTTAATGGTGTTAGAGTGCAACAACGTCTGGTTTGTGTTGAACAGAGAAGACGGTGTTTGCCTCAAACAAACCTCAGAACATGAAAGCTTCTGATGTGCACTTTGATAGGAACCTTTCTTAGTTCCTCCTCTCTGAGGAACCTCCCCTCTGTTTACATGTTGTTCGATGTCAGTGCTTGGTGCATCTCAGTTTAGAGAATTCAGTGAAGTTGGTATAATTCTGTTTGTAAGAGCTCAGACTCAGATAGAACTTCACAGAGTTGTTAGAATCTTGAAGAATTGGTAGAATTTGTAGTTGGTAGGAACTTTGTAGAGCTGGTAGGAAGTTTGTAGAGCTGGTAAAACTTGGGTAGAACACTGTAACAGATAAAACTGTATCATGTCTGGTTTTGGTTCTACATGTTTGCATCTGCATTTTAATAATTACCTGAATGAAATTCATGAATGAATGAATGAATGAAATCATGTACAGTAAATGATTCTGGGAAGTTTTGAGATGACCTGACCAGTCGTGCTGCA
>CM055189.1:2192339-2194839 GCA_029224185.1 Karalla daura
ACACACACACAGATCAGCATGTATCTGTCTACTTCATAACTGTGTTTACTATGTGTGTAAACCTCATGTGTGCACTATGTTTACGTGTGTGCGTGTGGTATTCAGAGCAGTTTGTATCCCAGGAATCAGAGTAAAGATGGACTGAATTGTGTGTTTAAATACAGCCCAGCTGACCTGTGTATGTGTGTATTAATACATCCACAGTGACTTTAACTGTTCCAGAGGACCTGTCAGTAATGTCTCGTCCCCCCCCCCCCCTGCAGATGGTGTTTGTGTCTCTGGGCGCTCCTCGCAGGGAGAGGAAGGGCGAGGGCATCCAGCTGCCGGCCTCCTGCCTGCCCCCCCCCCAGAAGGAGCACATCCCCATGCTGCTGCTGCTGCAGGAGCCCCACCTCACCACGCTGTTCGACCTGCTGGAGATGCTGGCCTGCTTCAAGCCGCCCGGCCCGGGCTGCCAGAAGCTGCAGGACAACCCCGAGGTGACCCGCTGCCCCCCCCCCCCCCCCCCCCCCTAGACTCTACAGCTAGAAGCTAGAAGCTAGGTCCACTCATCCTAGTGGTGAATAGATGAGCAGATACTGGTTACTACTATGCATAAGCAAAGTATTTATGAAGTAAATATAAAATAAATGTGCATATACATACAATTTATATTGAAGAAATGTAATATAATAGAAAATAAAAAATACAAATTCCCCCCAAAATCTATTTTGGTAATGTGCAGAGAGACGAGTGGTCAGAGAAGTTAACTAGAATGTCTGTCTGCCTGCCTGTCTGTCTCTGTGTGTGTGTGTGTGTGTGTGTGTGTTTGTGTCTGCCTGCCTGCCTGTCTGTCTGTCTGCCTGCCTGTCTGTCTCTGTGTGTGTGTGTCTACCTTTCTGTCTGTCTGTGTGTGTGTGTGTGTGTCTGTCTGTCTGCCTGTCTGTCTCTGTCTGTCTGTCTGTCTGTCTGTGTGTCTATGTGTGTGTGTCTGTCTGTCTGCCTGTCTGTCTCTGTGTGTGTGTCTGTCTGTCTGTCTGTCTGTCTATGTGTGTGTGTGTCTGTCTGCCTGCCTGTCTGTCTCTGTGTGTGTGTCTGTCTGTCTGTCTGTCTATGTGTGTGTGTGTCTGTCTGTCTGCCTGTGTGTCTCCGTGCTGCAGAGTGCCCGCTGTGAGGAGCTCCACCTCCACGCTGAGAACTTGTCTCGCCGGGTGTGGGAGCTGCTCATGCTGCTGCCCACCTGTCCCAAGATGCTGCAGGCCTTCCAGAACATCTCCGACGACACGGTCAGTCCTCACAGGCGCCCCGCTGCTCTGCCATGCTGACCTGGCAACCTCACGCAGGCTTGGCTCTGATCGGCTGAATGATGGCGAGACCTAGTTTTCATTCACTAATAGTGCGATGGCTTAGATCAAGATATCACAACAATCGTTATTGCACAACAACAAATCTGGTCATTGGGCCATCGCAGCATCGCCCCCTAGTGGCCACAGCTCTCTCACCTGTTGTTACAGTTTGATAAAGCTATTATTATTACTTTAAAACGTCTCTAAATTGTGTTTGTGAAACAGCAGCTGTAGGGTAGCCCGAACACTCCATGCCACTGGCAGCCATTTTAAAAAATGGCCGCCACAGTCATCAGAATAAAAATGCTTAACGGCCTAATGTCCAGATTCATTCAACATGTCTTTAGCAATGGGTGCACCAAATTTAGTGATTGATTCACTGAATGAACCGTAGCTAAGCTGTGGACCGACCACCAGGGGGCAGCACCTCATTTCAGAAGTTGACTTGTTATTACCTCATTGACCCTTTACTTTCTGTGTGTGTGTGTGTGTGTGTGTGTGTGTGTGTGTGTGTGTGTGTGTGTGTGTGTGTGTGTGTGTGTGTGTGTGTGTGTGTGTGTGTGTGTGTGTGTGTGTGTGTGTGTGTGTGTGTGCAGACTGGCGAGGGACTGTGCTGGAAGGAGCTGCTGAGGATCAAAAGCCCTCACAAGCTGCTCTACGCTCTGGAGATCATCGAGGCTCTGGGCAAACCCAACCGCCGCATCCACCGGGAATCCACCGTGAGCAGCTGCATGACCTCTCACCTCCCTGGTCCAAACGCTCTGCAGACGCTCAGAGGGTCAGGGTCAGGGTCAGGGTCAGGGTCAGGGTTAGGTTCAGGGTCAGACAAGCCTCTGCAGCCTGTTTGTCAGGGGTTGTGATTGTGAAGTGATTTCACCTCAATGTAACGTTCCTAAAAAATGGCTAAAAATGCTTGAAACATGAAAAATGAATGTCTCTTCCTCTATGTTATTCAGGGCAGCTACAGCGACCTGTATCCAGACTCTGACGACTCCAGCGAGGATCAGATCGAGAACAGCAAGAACACCTGGAGCTGCAAGGTACAGCACGGTCCTAAAACATTCTCATCTTTCCCAAATGTTCAGACTAAGTTCAGACAAAAGACAAAATAGAGCAAAAAAATCCTCACATTTAATAGCATGACAGTGTTAGACTTCAGTGAAACCAGATGATGA
>CM055189.1:2199839-2204839 GCA_029224185.1 Karalla daura
GGTGCTGGAGACACTGGGACATCATGGACCAGAGATGGACATCTCCAGTCTGAGAGACAGGGAGTTGTTGTTGTTTTGACCTGAGACGTCCTCCTGACCCTGAGCGTTAACCTGGCGCTGCCCCTCCCCCCTGCAGCCTCTCACGCCCCCTACAAGTGGGACTACTGGCCCCACGACGACGTGCGGGCCGAGTGCCGCTTCGTGGGTCTGACCAACCTGGGGGCCACCTGCTACCTGGCCTCCACCATCCAGCAGCTCTACATGATCCCCGAGGCGCGGCAGGCCGTGTTCACCGCCAAGGTGGGTCCCAGCCTGAGAGAGCGCCACACGCTCAGCCCGAGAGAGGCTAACACTGTCTGTCTGTCTGTCTGTCTGTCTGTCTGTCTGTCTGTCTGTCTGTCTGTCTGTCTGTCTGTCTGTCTGTCTGTCTGTCTGTCTGTCTGTCTGTCTGTCTGTCTGTCTGTCTGTCTGTCTGTCTGTCTGTCTGTGTGTGTAGTACGCAGAGGACATCAAACACAAGACCACTCTGCTGGAGCTGCAGAAGATGTTCACCTATCTCATGGTGAGTGTTCCTCACTACAGCTGGAACAAAACACAACAGTTTCGTGCTCCTGCAGCTTTGATCCTGTCCGATGAAACACTGATGTGTGTGTGTGTGTGTGTGTGTGTGTGTGTGTGTGTGTGTACTATGTCTCCTCCTCTGCCTGTCATGTCCAGGAGAGCGAGAGGAAGGCCTACAACCCTCGACCCTTCTGTAAGACCTACACCATGGACAAGCAGCCGCTCAACACAGGAGAGCAGAAAGACATGACCGAGTTCTTCACGGACCTCATCACCAAGATCGAGGAGATGTCCCAGGAGCTGGTACCTACCTACACACACACACACACACACACACACACACACACACACTCATTCAACCTTTTTGATTTGTATAATTTGTCTTGTTGTCTTCACATGTTGAATCGTCCTTTTTCTTGCATTAATTCGTCTAAATAGAGCTCCATAAACCGAATATCGACTCTATTTCAGATTATTTACAGTGTTCCATTCAGAATTCTGAATCTGTCTTTATCCCTGTTGAGCTGAGTAGGGGAGACGGCGTTGTTGACCAGCGTCGGGGCGTAGATCCTGAAGCGTGTCTGTTTCGCTTCCTTCAACAGAAAAACACGGTGAAGACTTTGTTTGGAGGCGTCATCACCAACAACGTGGTCTCCCTGGTGAGCTCTACGTCCACTGTCTGTTCCTCTCCCTCATCACTGTGTGAAGGACGTGTGCCTGATGTTTCCAGAAGTGTGTCGCAGGCCTGGATCTGACGGTTATTGATGGATCAGCTGTTATTGATGGATCAGCTGTCATTGATGGATCAGCTGTCATTGATGGATCAGCTGTCATTGATGGATCAGCTGTTATTGATGGATCAGCTGTCATTGATGGATCAGCTGTCATTGATGGATCAGCTGTCATTGATGGATCAGCTGTCATTGATGGATCAGCTGTCATTGGTCTGTTAGTGACTGGACCGTTGTGGATGCTTCTCTCTGTGCTGCAGGACTGTGACCACGTCAGCCAGACCGCCGAGGAGTTCTACACGGTCCGCTGTCAGGTGGCCGACATGAAGAACATCTACGTGAGTGGAGCGCACACACACACACGCACACGTACACACACGCATACACACACACACTATCACGGTCAAACAAAGGCAGCTGGACTGAGTTAAAATGGTTCCATTCATACCATTAACAGACAAAAGTAATCTAAGCAATCGAAAAAACCTGAAACTGACAACTTAGTCCTGAAGGGAGTGTTAAACCACAGTAATACGGGTTCTGAGGGACATGTCTCTGTCATGTCCTGACGTGTCTCTGCCATGTCCTGACGTGTCTCTGTCATGTCCTGACATGTCTCTGCCATGTCCTGACATATGTCTAACATGTCTCCATCATGTCCCTGACATATCTCTGCCATGTCCTGACATATGTCTAACATGTCTCCATCATGTCCCTGACATATCTCTGCCATGTCCTGACATATGTCTAACATGTCTCCATCATGTCCCTGACATGTCTCTGCCATGTCCTGACATATGTCTAACATGTCTCCATCATGTCTCTGACATGTCTCTGCCGTGTCCTGACATATGTCTAACATGTCTCCATCATGTCCCTGACATGTCTCTGCCGTGTCCTGACATATGTCTAACATGTCTCCATCATGTCCCTGGCGTGTCTCCTACCTCAGGAGTCTCTGGACGAGGTGACCATCAAGGACACTCTGGAGGGGGACAACATGTACACGTGTTCTCAGTGTGGCAAGAAAGTGAGGGCGGAGAAACGGTGAGAGAGCCTCCTGACTGCTCCTCTGCTGCTCCTCTGCGGCTGCAGCCTGTGTAATAACCTCCTCCTGCTCCTCCTCCCGCTCCTCCTCCTGCTCCTCTTCCCCAGGGCGTGCTTCAAGAAGCTCCCTCGCATCCTGAGCTTCAACACCATGCGCTACACCTTCAACATGGTGACCATGATGAAGGAGAAGGTCAACACACACTTCTCCTTCCCGCTGCGCCTCGACATGACTCCCTACACCGAGGACTTCCTGATGGGGAAGGGGGAGCGCAAGGAGGGTGAGGAGACGCACACACACACACACACACACGCACGCACACACTCAGACACACACACACGCACACACTCACACCCACACGTCTGTTTTACTTGTTACATTTTAAAGATACAGTGGAACCTCGAGGTATGAAATTGATTTGTTGCGGAGGGGCTTTTCAGGTTCAGAGGACCATGTTCAGGTTCAGAGGACCATGTTCATGCTCAGAGGAACATGTTCAGGTTCAGAGGAACATGTTCAGGTTCAGAGGAACATGTTCAGGTTCAGAGGAACATGTTCATGCTCAGAGGAACATGTTCAGGTTCAGAGGAACATGTTCATGCTCAGAGGACCATGTTCATGCTCAGAGGACCATGTTCATGCTCAGAGGACCATGTTCATGCTCAGAGGACCATGTTCATGCTCAGAGGACCATGTTCATGCTCAGAGGAACATGTTCAGGTTCAGAGGAACATGTTCAGGTTCAGAGGAACATGTTCAGGTTCAGAGGAACATGTTCAGGTGCTGCAGGAGGAGCTGACCTCCTGAGCCTCAGTGAACAGGGCACTCAGCCTGCTCTGATGCCGTCTGTGCAGGGTTCCGGGATGAGGGGGAGAAGAAGGTGACGGAGAGCTACGAGTACGACCTGATCGGGGTCACCGTGCACACGGGCACGGCGGACGGCGGCCACTACTACAGCTTCATCAGGGACATCGTCAACCCGCACGCCTACAAGAACAACAAGTGGTGAGGCCATGCTGCATCAGCTGCTCCAGCTGCTGCAGCTGCTGCAGCTGCTGCAGCTGCTGCAGCTGCTCCAGCTGCTCCAGCTGCTCCAGCTGCTCCAGCTGCTGCAGATGCTCCAGCTGCTCCAGCTGCATCAGCTGCTCCAGCTGCTGCAGATGCTCCAGCTGCTCCAGCTGCATCAGCTGCTCCAGCTGCATCAGCTGCATCAGATGCATCAGCTGCTCCAGCTGCTCCAGCTGCTGCAGCTGCTCCAGCTGCTCCAGCTGCTGCAGATGCTCCAGCTGCTCCAGCTGCATCAGCTGCTCCAGCTGCTGCAGCTGCTGCAGCTGCTCCAGCTGCATCAGCTGCTCCAGCTGCATCAGCTGCTCCAGCTGCATCAGCTGCTCCAGCTGCATCAGCTGCTCCAGCTGCATCAGCTGCTCCAGCTGCTCCAGCTGCATCAGCTGCATCAGCTGCATCAGCTGCATCAGCTGCATCAGATGCATCAGCTGCTGCAGATGCTCCAGCTGCATCAGCTGCTCCAGCTGCTCCAGCTGCATCAGCTGCTCCAGTCTGACAATGAAATGACCAAGTCAGAATCTAAACGTGGTCGACGTTAAACTCAAATGCAAATGGGTTAAAAATGCACATGCACGTCTGCTATCACCACCCCACCCACCCAGGCTGAAAATGTCCTGGAAAGTCCTGGAAAATAGTTTCTGGCTAAGAGTGGGAACTCTGATGTATCTGCCTTTAATCTGATGGGTGACAGGTGAAATACGATGTGGCGTTTTTTTTTTTTGAAAATAACTTCCTGTGTCGTGTCAGCGTGACTTCCTGTCACTCAGACAGAGGTTCCTGCTGAGTCGACACGTTTCCACCGGGGCTCAGTGTTTTTACCCAGAGTTCCTTGCTGCTCCGCCCTGCAGGTACCTGTTCAACGATGCGGAGGTGAAGTCCTTCGACTCGGCTCAGCTGGCCTCAGAGTGCTTCGGCGGAGAGATGACGGTGAGGCCGCAGGCAGACACGCAGCTCAGCATGGAGCTCCTCCGGCTGCTGGAGGAGGCTGGAGCTCCTCCGGCTGCTGGAGCTCCTCCGGCTGCTGGAGCTCCTCCGGCTGCTGGAGCTCCTCCGGCTGCTGGAGCTGCTCCGGCTGCTGGAGCTCCTCCGGCTGCTGGAGCTCCTCCGGCTGCTGGAGCTGCTCCGGCTGCTCCTTACTCACTGAGTCTCCTCCTGTTTGTTTGTTTGTTTGTTTGTTTGTTTCTCTCTCAGACCAAAACCTACGACTCAGTCACAGACAAGTTCATGGACTTCTCCTTCGAGAAGGTGAGAAAAGTTAAACCTGTCAACTCCATGTGTCTCACACACACACACACACAGTCACACACACACTCATGCACACACATTCACTGATGCACACACAGATATACAAACGCATATTTGAGTTCTTGAGTTTTGACTATTGAATCAAAACTCTTTTTATAGTAGACTTTTCTGATAATGATGTTCAGCCACTCATTCTTCTCTACCATGTCTCTTCCGTGTCTCCACTTGTCTCCGTGTCTCTCTGTGTCTCTCTGTGTCTCTCCATGTCTGTCCTGTGTCTCTGCTGTGCCTCTACTGTGTCTCTCTGTGTCTCTCTGTGTCTCTCCATGTCTGTCCTGTGTCTCTGCTGT
>CM055189.1:2212339-2549839 GCA_029224185.1 Karalla daura
GAGGAAACTGGTGGATGTGTATTGTAAGACCTGGATACAGGACTAAACAGGCGCAGTAGAGTCACTGCTGAAAACAATGAGACATAGAAATGAATTAAAGAAATGTAATGCAAAGTAAGTGCTGCCTGACAGCGGTCCTCCCCATCCTTTTATCACTTATAAAGTCTATATTTTCATATGATGTATAAAACAGTTTGTACTGTTTTATTTACACCTCATGTGACTGTTTTTGGCATGATCAGGGTATGAATTTTTGTATTTTTATAATATGAAATATGATGGGATATGATAGGAAAGCCTCCCTGGAACTAATTGATTTCATATCATCAAGGTCCCACTGTTTCAGACTGAGCCATTGGGTTAACCCACCACCTCTTCCTCTCCTTTTCTTCCTCTCCTCCTCTTCCTCTCCTCCTCCTCCTCTCCTCCTCTTCCTCTCCTCCTCCTCCTCTCCTCCTCTTCCTCTCCTCCTCCTCCTCTCCTCCTCCTCCTCTCCTCCTCTTCTCCTCTCCAGCCCAAACTGTCGGAGCCGGCCATCGCCACCAACCACAACAAGCAGGCGCTGCTCTCCTTCTGGTACAACATGTGCGTGGACTGTCCGGAGAACGTGCGTCTGATCGTGCAGAACCCCGTGGTCACCAAGAACATCGCCTTCAACTACATCCTGGCCGACCACGACGACCAGGAGGTGGTGCTGTTCAACCGCGGCATGCTGCCCGCCTACTACGGCATCCTGCGCATGTGCTGCGAGCAGTCGCCCGCCTTCACCCGCCAGCTCGCCTCGCACCAGAACATCCAGTGGGCCTTCAAGAACCTGACGCCGCACGCCAGCCAGTACCCCGGGGTGAGCAGGGCGCCGTCCCCCGGCCCACGGGCCCTAGCTCAGCATCCACGTTACCCCGAGGAAATGCGGAGAGAGGTCTTAAAGGGACGGCGTGTGGGAAGTACCCCGTCTAGTGGTGGAGCCGTGTACTGCGTTCAAAGGGATTTAACGAGCCCTGTCAATGTGAGTGGCTCACTGGGTGCGTGTGTGTGTGTGCGTGTGTGTGCGTGCTGCCCCCTGCAGGCCGTGGAGGAGCTGTTCAACCTCATGCAGCTGTTCGTGGCCCAGCGAGCAGACATGAGGGAGGAGGAGCTGGAGGACATCAAGCAGTTCAAGAAGACCACCATCAGCTGCTACCTGCGCTGCCTGGACGGACGCTCCTGCTGGACCACACTCATCAGGTCTGCCCCCCCACCCCCCACACACACACACACACATGCACACAGCTCCTCACAGCTCCTCACAGCTCCTGGCTTCACGTGTGCTGCTGTCCTGTGTCTCAGTGCCTTCAGGGTTCTGCTGGAGAACGACGAGGACCGGCTGCTGGTCGTCTTCAACAGAGGACTCATCCTCATGACCGAGGTACTGTCAGGACCAGGACCAGGATCTGGATCTGGATCTGGATCTGGATCTGGATCTGGACCTGGTCTGATCCCAGTCCTGGTCCTTCACAGACACATCATAGAATGGATTAACTGGTTTCAGACTAGAAACGTGTTAGTCACACAGCTGTGGCTGTGCAGGTGATACTGACCCTGTGTGTGTGTGTGTGTGTGTGTGTGTGTGTGTGTGTGTGTGTGTGTGTGTGTGTGTGTGTGTGTGTTGCAGTCGTTCAACACGCTGCACATGATGTACCACGAGGCCACGGCGTGTCATGTGACCGGAGACCTGGTGGAGCTGCTCTCCATCTTCCTGTCTGTGCTCAAGGCCACCAGGCCCTACCTGCAGCGCAAAGGTCGGTCTGCCTGCCTGTCTGTCTGCCTGCCTGTGAGAAGTTTAGGTTTTTTTTGAAGATGTGTGTGTGTGTGTGTGTGTGTGTGTGTGTGTGTGTGCAGACGTGAAGCAGGCTCTGATTCAGTGGCAGGAGAGAATCGACTTTGCACACAAGCTGCTGACGCTGCTCAACTCCTACAGCCCCCCGGAGCTCCGCAACGCCTGCCTGGGTACCTGTCTCACTGTGTGTGTGTGTGTGTGTCTGTTTAGTGTGTGTGTGTGTGTGTGTGTCTAACGCTGTGCTCTCCTCGCCTCTCCAGACGTTCTGAAGGAGCTGGTTCTGCTGAGTCCTCATGACTTCCTGCACACTCTGGTTCCCTTCCTGCAGCACAACCACTGCACCTACCACCACAGCAACATCCCCAGTGAGTGCTGCTGCTCCTGCTGCTCCTCCTCCTCCTCCTCCTGCTCCACCCCCCCCTCCCCACCTGTCTCACCCCTCTCCTCTCCCCACCTCAGTGTCCTTGGGGCCGTTCCTGCCCTGCAGAGAGAACATGAAGCTGATCGGAGCCAAGAACAACATCCGACCCCCGAGACCAGAACTCAACATGTGTCTGCTGCCCAACATGGTGGAGAGCAGCAAGGTAGCTGCTCACCTGTCTGTCTGACCGCCTGTCTGTCTGACCACCTGGCTGCCTGTCTGACCGCCTGTCTGTCTGACCACCTGGCTGCCTGTCTGACCGCCTGTCTGTCTGACCACCTGGCTGCCTGTCTGACCACCTGGCTGCCTGCCTGTCTGTCTGACGGCCTGTCTGTCTGACCGCCTGTCTGTCTGTCTGACCACCTGTCTGTCTGACCGCCTGTCTGTCTGACCGCCTGTCTGTCTGACCACCTGACCACCTATCTGTCTTAACACCTGTCTGTCTGTCTTTTCACCCGTCTATCTGACCACCTGTCTGATCAAATGTCTGTCTGTTCATCTGTGCCTATCTGTCTAACCTATCTGTCTCATCGTCTGTCTGACTGCTTACCTGTCTGTCTGTCTCTGTCTGTCTGTCTGTCTCTGTCTGTCTGACTTTGAATCCAGACACCCAGTCAAACTTCTTCAGTGTTTCACTGATAAGTTGATCAGTTATTGACAGGATGTTCTCTGCCCCCCCCCCCCCCAGGGTAAGGACGAGGTGTATGACCGGATGCTGCTGGACTACTTCCTGTCCTACCACCAGTTCATCCACCTGCTCTGTCGCGTCGCCATCAACTGCGAGAAGTTCACCGACACACTCGTCAAGCTCAGTACGTGTGTGTGTGTGTGTGTGTGCGCGCGTGTGTGTGTGTGTGCAGACACACTCACTCCCTCGCTCCGTCTCTCCCAGGTGTCCTCATCGCCTATGAAGGACTTCCTCTGCACCTCGCCCTGTTCCCCAAACTGTGGACGGAGCTCTGCCAGTCCCAGGTCTGTGGCTGTATGCTACGGTTTCCTGTGTGTGTGTGTGTGTGTGTGTGTGTGTGTGTGTGTGTGTGTGTGTGTGTGTGTGTGTGTGTGTGTGTGTGTGTGTGTGTGTGTGTGTGTGTGTGTGTGTGTGTGTGTGTGTGTGTGTGTGTCCTCACTGTCCCTGTGCTGCCCCTCCAGTCCGTTCTGGCCAAGACGTGTGTGAAGCTGCTGTGTGAGGACCCGGCCTTCAGCGAGTACATCAAGTGCATCCTGATGGACGAGAGGACGTTCCTCAACAACAACATGGCCTACACCTTCCTCACCTGCTTCCTGCACAAGGTAGCGCTCCACACCAGCAACCAACAACATCTCAGGCTAGATGTGGACCATCAGAGCTCCATAGCTGCAGCAGAGCTCCAGTTACCACTCAGTGAAGGAGAACGATCTGAGGAGCTATGCTGGTTAGGAAGTCACGTCGAGTCACGTGAAGTCATGCAACGTCACAGAATGTAAAGTGAAATCATCCAGAGTCACATGAAGTGGAATAGTTGAAAGCACTTAGTCACATCACGTTATGCAAAGTTGGATCATGGTACTAAAAGCCTCCTGCCCGATGTTACTACTCAGGATCATAAAATCAGGGCTGTAGAAGGTTGTAAAAGGCTGTAAAATAGACAGAGGTGTTTCTGATTAAACCAGTCTCATAGCCTCTATGCTAACACCAGGGATGGTGTTATGCTAGGATAGGAGGATCATCCTAGGATGAATGCAGCATTCACCCAGTCTGTGTCCAGTTTGACAGTGACTCCTCCTTTGACTCCTCTGCAGACAGACTGTAGTGTGGCGGCCTGACTGTATATGGCACTGGTAGCTTCCTTTACTGTACCACCTCAGGCCTGTAAACTGTTAGTGGTGGGAAGATTAGATAATGAAGTGATTATTCCTCTGGGACTCAGCAACACGGCACCATAAACCAGAAGCAGCCCAACAGACAATACAGCGTCAGAGGAGTTACAGTAGCAGTTTCACAGACATAGATAACGAAGGAATTCCTCCAGTTTTATCAGTGACGTGTTGGCAGCTTCCATGAAACCATAAAAAGATAACTTCTACTACTGCTGCACCAGCTGCATGCAGCCTCTGGTTAATGTTACCATGGTGACAGAGCCTCTGATCCAGGTTGCCATGGTGACAGAGCGTCTGATCGAGGTTGCCATGGTGACGGAACCTCTGGTCGAGGTTGCCATGGTGACAGAACCTCTGGTCGAGGTTGCCATGGTGACAGAACCTCTGGTCGAGGTTGCCATGGTGACAGAACCTCTGGTCGAGGTTGCCATGGTGACAGAACCTCTGGTCGAGGTTGCCATGGTGACAGAACCTCTGGTCGAGGTTGCCATGGTGACAGAGCCTCTGGTCGAGGTTGCCATGGTGACAGAGCCTCTGGTCGAGGTTGCCATGGTGACAGAGCCTCTGGTCGAGGTTGCCATGGTGACAGAACCTCTGGTCGAGGTTGCCATGGTGACAGAGCCTCTGGTCGAGGTTGCCATGGTGACAGAGCCTCCGATCGAGGCTGCCATGGTGACGAGGCTGCCGTGGTGACAGAGCCTCTGATCGAGGTTGCCATGATGGCAAAGACTGAGCTGGAGATGTTTGAAATGGTCACATTCGTTTCTTCTGGGAAATCTTTGGCAGTTTTTGGCTGAATGAAGTTGGTCTGCTGGAGAAAAGGGAACATACACTGCACTCACAACATAAGGAGACTCTTGAGGATGACGTTGGAGATCATTCCTGACAGTTCCTTCCACAGAGAAATGTCACTAACGATCCTGGAGCTAAGCTCTGTTCTATGTGATGATGCCATAACCGCTGCTTTCTGTCTGTGTGTGTGTCTGTCTGTGTCTGTGTCTGTGTCTGTGTCTGTGTGTGTGTGTGTGTGTGTGTGTGTGTGTGTGTGTGTGTGTGTGTGTGTGTGTGTGTGTGTGTGTGTGTGTGTGTGTGTGTGTGTGTGTGTGTGTGTGTGTGTGTGTGTGTGTGTGTGTGTGTGTGTGCGCGCTCAGGTCCAGGTGCTGTCCGGACCCAGCTGCTCCAACCTGATCGGTGTCCTGGTCTCCAACCTGCTGAGCGAGCAGAGCAGCCTTCAGCCCGAGCTGGCGGCCCATCGGCTGGAGCTCAGCAAGACCAGCAGCCTGCTCAACGCAGTAGGTCCCCCCCCCCGACACACACACACACACACACACACCCACCCCCCAGGACCCGTGCTGAGTGTGTGTGTCCCTCAGGACCTGCGGGCCCTGGTGCTGCTGCTGTCGGTTCAGCCCCCCCAGGCGGTGGATCCGGCCCTGGGCCCCGCGCTGCACGAGCTGCTGGGACGCTGCAGGATGTGTGTGCAGCAGCGCAGCGCGCTGGAGCTGGAGGCCAAGGACCACAAGGCCAAAGGTGCAGCACACACACACACACACACACACACACACACACACACACACACACACACACACACACACACACACTCACACACTAACATAAACGTTTCAACAATCATAAACACATGCACAATTAAGACACACATATTAACGCACACACGTTTTCACACACACAAACGCATACACACACACACGTAAAACACCTAATGTACATCCAACAGACACACACGCATACACAACACATATGCATGCTTGCTTGCACACAAACAGATTAACACACGTGTTAATGTGCTAACCCTAATATATATGTACACATGCAAACACATGCACATACACAATTCACAAACATTCACACTATTAACACACATACATTAACATACACAGATATATTCACACACATCAGTAATGTTTGTGTGTGTGTGTGTGTGTGTGTGTTCCAGCTGAGGATGAAGGAGCGACCCCGGTGAAGCGGCGGCGGGTGAGCAGTGAGGAAGAAGCAGCTCCTCCTCCTCCTCCTCTCTGCGTGGCCTCCTCCTCCTCCTCCTCCTCCTCCGCCCTCCCCCCCTGCACCGACCCCAAACCCGACCACCAGGAGGCGCTGACGCCCACCAGCACCTCCGACACCGAGACGCGGGACTCATCCTCGCTCATCGACCCGGGCACCGAGCAGGACCCGCCCTCCCCTGACTCCGCCCCTGGCCCCGCCCCTTCCTCCCACCCGGACTCCTCCCCTAAGGAGGAGAAGATGGAGGCATCATCCTCCTCTTCCTCCTCCTTCTCCTCCTCCTCCTCCTCCCTGCTGCAGGAGGGGGGCGACGGCTTTGCTCAGGGGGAGGAGCTTGAGCCGTCACGGGGCGAGGGGGCAGGGCGGAGGGCGGAGCCTCCGTCTGCCGCCGCGCAGGAGGCGAAGGAGGAGAAGGAGGCGGGCGCCAAGAGCAGCTCAGCCCCGCCCCTCGCCGAGGACGCCGCCTTCCCATCAGCCCTGGGGCTGGTGGGGGAGGGGCCAGAGGGCTGTGGAGGCCACGCCCCCTCCACCTCCTCCTCCTCCTCTTCCTCCTCCACCTCCTCCACCTCGCAGGCGTTCCCCTGCCCCCCTCCCGACATGCTGGACATGCTGTACAGGACGGTGGAGGCCACCATCGCCATAGTTACCAAACTGTCCGTCAAAGGCCCGCCCTCTTCGTGACATCATCAACCTGCAGCCGCCAAGAGATCAGTTTTTCTTTTCTTTGTTCTTTGGGATTCTGAGGAGGACCCTGGTTTTCTCCTTCTTCTTCTGCTGTCCGTGTGCTGTCCGTTGCCTTCTGCCGGCCTCGCTCCACGTCTCCGGCTTCAGTGGCGTCACCGCGTCATCTCGCTCCCGCCCCCTGACCCCTGACCCCTGACCCCTGACCCCTGACCCCCCCCCCAACCTGAAGAAGAAAGAAAAAAAAAAAAAGCTACAGCACATATTTTTAAAAGGGCAAAAAAAACAGTTTTTCTTTCGTTGTGTGTTTTATACTGATTTGACTTTGTTTGGAAAGTGATTTTATTTGCTGTAACGGGGAAAGGTTTACAGAACTTTTGTCTCCTCTGTAATTTAATTTTATTGCATTTTTACTGTGTATAAAAACGGTCGTTCTCTGTGCCAGTTTTGTACTTTATGAACGAGGCAAAAGAAAGTTGCCTTGACTTTTCTGTGGTTTAATGATCCAGAAACTGAGTTTACTTGTAAATTAAGAACCACGAGAAACTTGATTCTGTAAAGAATCCTCTCTAGTCATGCCTGAAGGTGTATATGAAAACTATATAAATATATATATAAATATCTTTATATATATATGAATATATAAAAGCGGTGCTTTATTTGACTGTGGTTGAAATAAAGCCGCCATGTTGGACCAGCTGGAGCTTTTATTTTCTTCAGTTCAGACATTCCACGAGCTGTTGTTTAGTTTTGCTTCTTCTGCTGTTCTGATTTTTTTCTGATACTAATAGAGAATAAATTAATAAAAACAGTTTTAATATGAAGAATTATGACCTGACGCCTGCAGCTCTGGGGTTTTTCTTTCTTTCGCTCACATCTCGACGTTCCAAACTCCGAGCTGCTGCGCCACATTCAGGGAACCTCGGAAACCACAGCGCTGTGTGTGTGCGTGTGCGTGTGTGTGTGTGTGTGTGTGTGTACCACCACATACATTTTTGGAATAATACACTCACACAAGGAGCTTCCAATAAAAGTCAAACTTGACCCAAAACTGCACTTTAATTTGAAAGTTCCTGACTTCCTGGGTTTAGGATATGGTGCTATTTTTTTTTTGTTTTGGTAAGTTTGGTGTGATACAAATAAACCTCCCACCTGCCCAGGACACACTCTACTCTGGAAATGTGAAAACCTCTAGGGGGCACTAGAGAGCCATTTACACTAGACCAACGTTCAATACAAACCGTTATTTCAAGAACTTTTTCATGCAAGTCTAGGCCCAAAAAAATAAACTAGATTTACCAGGAATAATAACTGTGAAGAGGGAGGAGAGAAACGGTTTCAGTCGGCTCCTCTCGCTCTGAGTGCTCTGGGCCTTATCTAATCTGTGGCATGTGTAGGAAATATTACATCCTGATGAGAAGCTAACAGCTGTAGACCTGCCGAGGCCTGAACAGACGTTGAAACTTATCTCAACATTTAAAGATTCAAAGGTGAGTGGTGATAAAATGCAGGATCCATAAATGGGAATCTCTGCTCTACTCCAATCAACACTCAAAGACATTAATGAGTTACGAAGCTGTCCAAGTTGTTAATATAGATAAGATAACACATTCTTCTGGTAAGTGTCCCTATGTGACCAGAATGAAATGTATAGCGTTGCTAAGTTTGTGCCCGTGGCACATCTATCTATCTATCTATCATCTTCAACTTTATTTGTTTAAGTGCCCTATCATAACAGCTGTTATCTCAGAGCACTTTACAAGGAGAGCAAATGTGTACATAGTGAAAAACCCCCTGTCCTTAGACCCTCGCAAAGGCTGAGGAACAACTCCCAAGAAAAACCCTGAGAGGGAAAAAAGGGGAGAAACCTCAGGGTGAGAGACAGAGGAGGGGATCCTCACCCAGGACGGACAGGCGGGCACAAACAAAACATTATTGATGGCTAACAGTTCAGGATATAAATCAATGAATTGAATCAGTCCATAGTAGCAGGCAGGAGGAACCGCAGTGAGATGAGCCGGGTAGAGGTGGTCCTGGATCCAGCTCAGCGTTGATGGAAGTCGGGAGGGAAAAATAAAAATAATAAAAATAAAATGAAAAATAAAATGAAAAGTAAAATGAAAAAATAAAAATAAGAATAAAAAGAAAATATTTAAACAATAATAAATAAAATAAAATAAAATAAAATAAGAATAAAAAATAAAAATAAATAAAAATTGAAAGATAAAAAGGAGAGGGGGAGGAGAGGGAGGAAGACGAGGAGATGGAAAACAGACGGGGAGAGGCCAAGAGGAAAGAGAGAAGCTAGAGGGAACGTGAACCTGATTCACACCCACAGAGAAGGCAGAGAAGATAGAGCTCAATGTGCCGGGGACCCCCAGCAGACTCAACCTATAGCAGCTTATCTTGGATTTATCTGTAGGCTCTGTCAAAAAGGAGGGTTTTTAACCTACTCTTAAAGGTAGAGAGGGTGTCTGCCTCCCGGACTGAGACTGGTAGATGGTTCCATAACAGAGGGCCTTGGTAGCTGAAGGCTCTGGCTCCCCATCTAGACTTAGAGACTCTTGGAACCACAAGTAGGCCTGTATTCAGAGAACGAAGTCTCCTAGTGGGGCAATAGGGTTTTATCAGGTCTGAGATATAAGAGGGTGCCAGACCATGAAGACCTTTATAGACAAGGAGGAGGATTTTGAACTGGATCCTGAAAGGTACAGGAAGCCAGTGCAATGAGGCTCTCACTTTCATGGACACATTAATCTGATTTAATCGCTATCACCTGACTACTTACTATGGAGCGCCACTGGGTCCAAAATGTCCAAGAAACCATCCAAACCAGCCATCAATATGCCCCGCCCCTTTTTGGCACAGACGGTATACCTGTCTGTTACAGACAGGTATACAGGTATAGAGGAGTAGACGTAATGATCCCGTCAGAACTGCAGAAACTGAAGATCATAATGTGAACTTGTCCTCCAGGTCTGAGACGTACGGGGACGGATACGTTCGGCCTTATCTCAGCTGAGAGGACTCTGCACTCTGCTGGAGTCGAGCCAGCGGAGAGGTGAAGAGGCTGGGACGACTACTCACACATCTCTGCCGTTTACTGGAAGGACGACGGGTTTCTGTTCACGCTCCGGTCGGAGATCTGCTCCTCGCCCCCACACTGTAGCTAACAGCACGTCTGCAGTCTGAGGCGGACTGCATATACGACTCTCATTTAACAAAATGAGATGAGATAATTTATCTTGTTTTTTTTTTCTTGTTTTTTAAAGTGTTCAACTTTACAAGTGTTAGACCCTAACCCTAACTTTTAATCTCGTCAAGTGAAATTTCCTCGCTCCATCGACAGATAATCTCACTTGTTTTGAGTTTTTCTCAGACTCAAGTGTCTCACAGTATATCTTGTTTTTAGACCAGAGTTGTCCATGGAGAGGATCCTAGAGACTACATCCTGTTCTGGCTCAGGTTCTCCCTCAGCTGAGGAAGAGGAGTCGTTGGCAGAACATCCTGGTCCTTGGACCCTCAGAGAGAGGAGAACCTCGAGCAGCCTCAGACAACACAGGCTGGAGGCTCCAACACAATCAGGAGCTGGTTCTCAGAGAGAGCAAAACTCAACATGCAGCCCATGAAGTTCATTCATAACAAATGTGTGCTGATAGACAGCCTGGAGGTTCCTCTTCAGCCCAGTGCAGCACGGGGTTCAGCAGGAAGGTGGTGGAGCGTCATAAACCAGACTTTATGGGCTGATCTGAGGCTTTAAACTGCTGAGCTCCAGCTGATTGTGTCAGTGCCCCAGCTGAGGCTGGACTGATCCCAGCCACCATGGACACCAGTGGGTTGACTG
The DNA here is from genome assembly GCA_029224185.1 of Karalla daura. Taxonomy (NCBI): domain Eukaryota; kingdom Metazoa; phylum Chordata; class Actinopteri; order Chaetodontiformes; family Leiognathidae; genus Karalla; species Karalla daura. The sequence continues at coordinate 2,222,978 of CM055189.1, forward strand.
GTCTCCTTCTCCTGGCCGCCTGCCTCTGCGCCTCTGGAGGTTCACCAGGTGAGTGAAGCCCGAACAGATGAAGCTGAAGCTGAAGTTAGAGATCATCCCTAGATCAGATCATGCTAAAACAACCATCATATCTTTAAACAGTTATAGAAATATTAACATCAATAGTAACCATTAGTAAAATAAGGAAGTAAAGGCAGTTTTGCCACACTCACCTCTCTGGATATTTCCAATTTTACTGAAAGCTTAATTTAGCTTTCAAGCTGTAGGCTCACCCTGATCTGTTCTGTGTGTTTCAGTGTTTTTTGTGTGAGTATTCTGTTAAATTTATTATTATCAGGCAGTGTGGGCAAATTGTTGTTACTGCTATATGCAGGTTGAGTAGGGATGAAGGAAAATGTTCGTTTGTTACGTTTGGCCTTTTGAAGCCTGTACAGTCGTTCCAGAGGGGAGAGGAACAAAGCGAGTGGTCAGGGCTGGTCAGGTCACCCTAAACATCACATTGATGTACAGCATCATGCAGCTTCTCAGGTCTGGAGTGGCTGAAAAGTCAACTATGAGCTTTGAAAATTGTAAAATTGAAAATGTTTTGATCTCATGTAGAGACGCTGAGCAATTATCAGTGATTGATCATTCCTGTAAGTTCACTGAGTCACTGAGTGGACTTTGTGCATGTTATTTACACTACAATTAATGTAAACACTTGTGATAAGTGACGGCAATCAGACTGGCCCCTCACCTGGTGGAGAGCTGGATAAGGAAGCAGAGGAACACTGATAATTAACTGATCAATTATCACATTATCAGCACATTTCCCGAAAACAGGGTTCCAGTTCCGGTTCAGGACCTCAGAGTTTTTTTTTGTTTCTTTAGTTTCTTTTGCAGCTATTTCAATGCGTTCATAGCATAAAAAAAGATGTTGGTCTTGTTTGTTTTATGATCTTAATAGCCCCGCCCCCAGACACTGACAAGGCCCCGCCCCCAATTGCTAACATAACTGGTTCTTAGCTCTGGCCCAGGAGCAACTCTTTTTTGGTGGAAACTGAAAGAACCATTCAAAACTAAGTTCTGAAAGTGAGACAGTGGAACCATGGCCTGAGGTCTGAGTTCTTGGATCTCAGCTGAGGAACGCTCACTCTTGTTCGTGGACCGTAAGTGGTGTCAGAGTCTAACTTTGGCAAGTTAGCAGAGCGGTGGACCAGTGTCTGGCTTGGTGGAGGTGACTAGGTCTACACACAGGTTTATGGTTCTTTACCTCTTCTGGATGGACTGCTCTATGCTGACGGCAAATAACTGATGCCTAATGGTTTCTAAGGTGCTAACGTAAAATCAAACGTCAGCCCTTCAGCACTGGTTTGGTCCTTTACTTTGTTTTGACGCCCCCTACAGGTGGACACTCGACCCCCCCTGGCGTGGTGGTCATCGCTGTCAACGTGTCAGCAGATGTGGTCGAGGTCAAAGTCCCACAGTTGGAGAAGTGAGTGGAGCTCGGCTCAGGACAGAGATGGAATGTTTTTGTTTGTTTGTTTGTTTGTTTGTGTCACTGACGTGTTTCCTCTCAGGGCTCTGAGTGTCGTCCTGGCCTGGACGGTCACCGTCACCAACGTGTGGACGTATAACACCTCAGAGCCCGGGGAGTGGACGCTGGTCGGCTTCAGCGCCGTGGATGGAGACAGAGAGCCCGTCTCAACAAATCAAATCATGAAGTAGGGTTTAAATACTCCTCTAGAATACAAAAACCTGACAAAACTTTGATCATTTTCTTCTTTCATCACATCTTTCCACAAGCACACAAACATGTTTTACCTGAAAAGAGGAATTTTATAATTAATCACCAGACCAATCAGATGGAATCTGACCTGATCTGCTCTGACCTGATCCGGTCCAGTCCAGTCCGGTCCGGTCCAGTCTGATCTGCTCTGATCCGGTCCTGTCCGGTCCAGTCCGGTCTGATCTATCTGCTCTGACCTGACCCGATCCGATCCGGTCCGGTCCAGACCAGTCCGGTCTGACCTGATCTGATCTGATCTGCTCTGATCTGCTCTGATCTGACCTGATCTGATCTGATCCGGTCTGGTCTGGTCCGGTCCGGTTCGGTTCGGTCCAGTCCAGTATGACCTGATCTGTTCTGACCTGATCCGGTCCGGTCCGGTTCGGTCCGGTCCAGTCCGGTCTGATCTGATCTGCTCTGACCTGATCCGGTCCAGTCCGGTCTGATCAGATCCGGTCTGGTCTGGTCTGGTTCAGTCCAGCCTGGTCCAGTTCAGTCCAGTCCGGTCTGACCTAATCTGCTCTGACCTGATCTGGACCGATCCGGTCCGGTCTGATCTGATCTCTTGTCATCCTGCAGGAAACTGGACGAGGACGCGGACACCGTGCGTGTGACGCTGACCACAGTGTTCGGGGTGGACGTTCAGTTCATCGTTATATACAGTCACGACCCCGGGCCAAACCTGGGCGTTATGATCGGCGTCCCGGTGGGCGTGGTCTTGTTCCTGGTCCTGCTGACAGTGATCATCAGTGCCATGCTCTGCAGGTGAGACTGGAAACCATCAGCACCAGTGGACTCCAGTGGACTTCAGTCACAGGCAGCAGACTAAAGAAACAGTAACTGTACTCTGTACAGTTACTGTTCTACAGTTACTGTACTACAGTAACTGTCTTTACAGCTTGTCTGCGCTGCCCCCTGGTGGACAGAATGATCATCACTCGGCCTTAATACAACGTGTTTCCTCAGATTTCTAACTTTTAGCTTAAAATTCGTCACATTTGTTCCATTTGTTTTCTTCAACCGTTCAGCCATCCGTAATCTGATCCACACCCACTGGTGTCAGATGAGACTGTTTTGTGATTTGTGTTTAATTCTTTTGTGTTCTGTGACACGTCGTGACCTTTAATGAATGTTCTCCTCATTAGGAAGAACAACAGGGGAATCCAGGTCAGCTGTGACATTGACTTTGAGGTAACAACGATAGATGCTTTGTATAGTACGAGGACCCGTAAATACATGTGTGTAAATACATCAGAAACATAACAAAATTAACAATGAATGAGGCTCTATCTGTATTTGACATTTATTTCAATTTCACACTCCTGTATTTTCATAATTATTAATACTATATGGTGTGTGTATAAATTAAAACATTTATTTAGATTTATAAATAAAATATTAAAATAAATTAAATAAAAAATACATGAATAACTAGAAAAAATCAAAATATGAATATTAGTAAATTGCAGAAAGAAATCTAATGAAATGCATTAACTCATTCAATATAATACAGTATATGTAATATTCACTCAATAAAATAAAAACCTTTCATTACCAAAATGCATTTATTTATTTATATGATCTATTTATGCATTGAGACATTGATTTCTGCATATATTTATTCACTCATTTATTTGTACTTACATCACTTTGGGTGAAGACAGAATCTCTATGAGATTCTCCATGTTTGACCTGCTCCACAGTTTTATTATTTATAGATATCATTTTGTCTCAGAAATGTATCTCATTGTCTTTTTGTAACTGTGTTTCAGGATATCCATTGCTGCAGATGCTGCTATGGCAGGTGAATGAAAACAAAAGGTTTTGAACAGCGTTTTGAACTGAGGCCTGTGACATGTTGAGGAATGTTTTATTGGTGATTTGTTCCAGGTGAAGACGGTGAGATGGTGGCAGCGATCCAGCACAGATGGACCATGATGGAAGCTTCCTCTGATGGGAACCCTGCAAAATGTCTCAATGAATGGATGAAAATAAAAATGACCTGGGAAAACTCTGTGTCTCATCTCAGGAATGATCCTGTAGGAATGTCTTAGTATCCATGGAGGGTTATGGATAGGGTCATGGTCATGTTATGGAGAGGTTAGGGTTATGGCTATGGTGATGGAGAGGTTATGGTTAGGGTCATGGTTATAGTTATGGTTATGGAGGGGTTATGTTAGGGTTAGGGTTATGTCATTGTCATGGTTATGGTCATGTTATGGAGAGATTAAGATTATGGTTATGGTTATGGTTATGGTTAGGGTTAGGGTTAGGGTTAGGGTTAGGGTTAGGCATTATGCATTGACACATATGGATAATGTACTGTCAGTGGTGCAGCTGGTATGTTGGATGAAGGATTGATTGATGAGGAGAAACAGCCAACCTGAAATATACTGTCTGTGTACTGTGTGTTTGTTTTCTCTGCATAAAATAAATAGTCATTATTATTATCATCATCATCATCATTATCATTATTGTTATTATTATTATTATATACCATTATCTTGTATGACACTTGTACAATTGGCAATGAAAAGTATTCCAATAACTGTCATAGCATTTTTAGAACAATGTGGTAGCCATTTTGTATGCAGTTGTATGCAGTTGTGACAGAATCTGATGTGAAGATTAAAAGGTTGTTTAGGCTCCAGTTATTTTATCTGAGTGTGTGATGGGAAAAGCAACTGGGAGTTACACCTAGTCACTTACTGTAGGTGGTAAATAATACAATGAAGAGATAGTACTTGCACAGCACAAGAAAGTATCATAAAGTAATAAAGTAGATTACTTTTCACTAAGTAGTGCAGCCACTAGTTATGGCAGACACTCCATCATCGCCCGTGATGCTCTGGTCCTTAGTCCCCAGCACATCTTCTGGACCTTGTGACATTTTGTGTCGCCATCTTGCCCTGGTTGTCATGGTGATGAGGACGTTGTTGTCTTGCTGAATTCTGACTCAAAACTTTCTCATACAATATCACAGTAGCTCTGTGTTGCATCCCTCACCATCTTCTCCTTCTGATAATTCTGCAGCTTCCTCAGTAAAAATTGTGTCTGGAATGGTTGATTGTTGGGTCTGCAATTGTTTGAACTTTGATCTTTGAAAATTGTTTGGAGTTGAGAAAGTGTAAAGATTTAGGTCTGTCTAAGATCAATCAGCAGCTTCTGTGTGTGTGTGTGTGTGTGTGTGTGTGTGTGTGTGTGTGTGTGGATGTGTTTGTTCTGGAGTCTGTAACTGAGTTGAACTGAAGGGTTAAAAATGGCCTGAAGACAATCTTTGTAAACAAGTGTTGACCTGAGGCAAAAGAGGAGTGAATCTGAACTTTGTTACCTTCAGAGCCATCATGAAACAACTCAGAGGGATAAAACAGCCATAAATCAGACTTTATGGTGGGCAGGTGATTGAGCTGAGCCGAGGACACTGAACAGTTTCTGGTGATCACTTCAGTCTCCATGTTCAGAGTCAACACACGGCCCAGCCACCATGGATAACCACGGTGGTCTCCTCCGTCTCCTTCTGCTGCTCCTCATCATCTGGGCTGGTAACATCTCTGGAAGTTCAACAGGTGAAACAGGTGAGTGAAGCCAGGAGAAACAGCCAGGAGAAACAGCCAGAAACTGACGACTGTGGCAAAGATCAGAGTTTAGAATGGACGATAGAAAACCGAGGCTGGCGTTTTACAGTATGTCTCTGTGCTGGAGATCATTTTTATATCACACCGTACTGTTTGTGTCAATCTTTATGTAATACCGAAGAAAAGGAAGATCTAGTTTAACACCCTGGAAAACTGTAAGAAAAAAAGCTAAATAAATGAGGAAAAAGAGACAGCTGTGCCCTTTGTAGGGTTTTGTAACTGATGATGAAAATTACAAATATACATATGAATCAGCATGGATAATGATATTACCTCCAGCAGTGATCATTTTGCATGTCCTTCCTCCTGGACCTGTCAGTGATCATCCAGTGGATCACTTTGATCCACTGGATCGCTGGATCACAACAATGAACAAGCACAGGCGACAAATATGTTGACTGTCTGATTGCTGCTTCGGGAGACTAAGATGCTTCAATAATTATCAATCATTCAAGTCTCTTATTGATCAATCAATCAGTCAGACTTCTATAATCTATATAGCACTTTTCATACATTAAAATGTACCACAAAGTGGTTCCCACAATAACAACAGTAACTAATGCCATCACTGGCTATTATTAATCTATATAAACATTTATAAAGCTTGTGAAAAGTTGAGAACAGGGCTGGGAGACATGGGAGGAGCAGGTCCGCAGGTCGAAGGGCACAGATACATTTACCACCTGCTGTTCAGAGCAGGACTGGACTGTCTGGACTTATCATTCAGTAATGATGTTTGTGTCTTCTGAGGAGAACGAGTTTGAGCACCATGAGGAAGAGGCTGTATCTGCTGTGTCCTCACTTATCAAATCATAAATTCATAAAGCAAGTAACACACTATATTAAGTGGGATCAAAGTCTTTATCACCTTGAAGCTCAGCAGTTCATTTCCTGGTCATAACGTGCACGCAAGAGTGTCCACAGCTCTAATACACAGGTTGATTATCAGAACATTATTCCAACATTATCGTTATAAGAACATTATTGTCACAGCTTCATTCCTCCATATAGAGATGTCTGAACAATTTCCTGAAGATGAATGGAAACCACACTCACCTGAGTATACTCAAGTAAACTCAGGTTGATACTCAAGTTGTTGAGGTAGAATTCAAGTATCTTAAGGCTCTGGATGTTGTAGTGCGGTCAGGACTGACATGTCTCTGCAGTACACTATGGATGATAGAGCCTCTGGAGTGGCAGACCGGGGGGGAGGTTCCCCTTTTTAAGAGGGGGACCAGAGAGTGTGTTCCAACTACACTGCTCAGCCTCCCTTCTCTCTGAAGAGTCTGCCTGCTGGGTGAACCTCAGATCCAGGAGGAACTGTGTGGTTTTATGGAATGGATTCGTTGTTGTGGGCCGTCCAGTCTCTGTACGCTCTGAGTCAGAGTCTGGTTCACTTTGTTGGCTGGAAGTCAGACGAGTTTCTAGATGTGGTTGCTTCTTGTTACTGGTTCCCTTTACTGTGCTCTGGTAACGATTTTTAGAGGTAGGATAAAAAGCTCAGACATCCAGGAGAGGATCAAGGTAGCTCCTCCACATTGAGAGGAACCAGCTGAGGTGGTTCAGCATCTGGCCTCCTGGACAACTCCCCAGGAAGGTGTTCAAGGCATGTCCATCTGGGAGGAGACCCAGAGGCCGACTCAGGACATGCTGAAGCGGTTATATCTCACAGATGAACCGGAAACCCTTTGGGATCCCCTTAGAGCAGTTTGTGGAAGTAGAAGAGAAGAATGACCACACTTCCTGCTTAAAGTGCTGCCCCCATGACCGGGATCTGGAGGAGACAAGACTCTCATCTTGACACAAACGTCGATATTTTCAAACCTAGACATCCCAGGGAAGGCTTAAAAGCAAAGCTGAGCTCCCACTGGACCATCACCCCCTGCTAATGATGGTTGTTACAAAGCTCATAATGACACTGTGCAGTCCAACCTGAAACTCAGCAGGGAGGTCATGACTGATTCATTGTAAAATTCTTCTTCATTTCTACCCAAGTAGAGAAAAACAACCTGCCGACAGTGAAAAAGAACCCACCGAAGTTCAGTCAGGAAGACTACAACGCGACCGTACCTGAGGACCTGCGCAGTGGGTCGTCCATCCTGACCCTGCGTGTCTCTGATGAGGTGAGCCACTATCCTGTTGGACTTTGTGTCAGTGGTTATGTTAAGAGTCTTCATCATCAATATTAGGAGCAGCAGAAAGTTTGGATCCTGGTTCAGTCTGGTTTTAGAATAAATCATAGCACTGAGACTGCACTGGTTAAAGTCACTAATGACCTCTTCATGGCGTCTGACCAGGGTCTCATTTCAGTGCTTGTCTTGTTAGATCTCAGTGCTGCTTTTGATACGGTCGACCACCAGATCTTACTAAGGAGACTGGAATATCAACTCGGAATTAGAGGCACTGCTTTAGACTGGTTCCGGTCCTATCTTTCAGACCGATATCAGTTTGTTTGTGTTAACGATAACCAATCGCCACGTACTAAAGTCAGCCACGGGGTTCCACAAGGATCTGTGCTTGGTCCAGTTCTTTTCTCTGTATATATGCTCCCTCTAGGTGATATCATCAGGAGTCACTCTATAGATTTCCACTGTTATGCTGACGACACTCAATTATATCTATCTATCAAGCCGGGCGAGCTCAACCGTCTACAGCAGCTTCAGTCCTGCCTTGATGATGTGAAGGCCTGGATGACTAATAATTTCCTCCTTCTGAACTCTGAAAAAACAGAGTTGCTGCTCATAGGTCCTAAACACCTACGCGATTCAATATCTGATGCCATAGCATTACAAGGTAGTTTTGCGACTTCTTCTGCCACCACTGTTAAGAACCTAGGTGTTAGTTTTGATCCAGACCTGTCTTTTAGCTCCCACATAAAATCGATCTCACGGACTGCCTACTTCCACCTCCGCAATATTTCAAAAATAAGACACCTCCTCCCTCTCCATTCAGCAGAACAGCTGGTCCATGCCTTTGTTACCTCCAGGCTGGACTACTGCAACTCTCTACTGGCTGGAAGCTCCAATAGGTCGCTGAGAACTCTGCAGCTCATTCAGAACGCGGCAGCTCGTGTCCTGACTAAAACTAGAAAGAGAGATCACATCTCTCCTGTTCTGGCCTCATTACACTGGCTTCCTGTACCTTTCAGGATCCAGTTCAAAATCCTCCTCCTTGTCTATAAAGGTCTTCATGGTCTGGCACCCTCTTATATCTCAGACCTGATAAAACCCTATTGCCCCACGAGGAGACTTCGTTCTCTGAATACAGGCCTGCTTGTGGTTCCAAGAGTCTCTAAGTCTAGATGGGGTGCCAGAGCCTTCAGCTACCAAGGCCCTCTGTTATGGAACCATCTACCAGTTTCAGTCCGGGAGGCAGACACCCTCTCTACCTTTAAGAGTAGGTTAAAAACCCTCCTTTTTGACAGAGCCTACAGATAAATCCAAGATAAGCTGCTATAGGTTGAGTCTGCTGGGGGTCCCCGGCACACTGAGCTCTATCTTCTCTGCCTTCTCTGTGGGTGTGAATCAGGTTCACGTTCCCTCTAGCTTCTCTCTTTCCTCTTGGCCTCTCCCCGTCTGTTTTCCATCTCCTCCTCTTCCTCCCTCTCCTGCCCCTCTCCTTTGTTATCTTTCAATTTATTTTTATTTTTATTTTATTTTTATTTTCATTTTATTTTTATTTTCTTTTCTTTTCTTTTTCTTTTTCTTTTTTTTTTAAAATTAATTAATTAATTAATTAATTCTTATTTTAATTTTTATTAATATTTTATTTTTTAATTCTTAATTTTCTGTTTATTCTTATTTTACTTTTCATTTTTCATTTTGTTTTTATTATTTTTATTTTCCCTCCCGACTTCCATCAACACTGAGCTGGATCCAGGACCACCTCTACCCGGCTCATCTCACTGCGGTTCCTCCTGCCTGCTACTATGGACTGATTCAATTCAATTCATTGATTTATATCCTGAACTGTTAGCCATCAATAATGTTTTGTTTGTGCCCGCCTGTCCGTCCTGGGTGAGGATCCCCTCCTCTGTCTCTCACCCTGAGGTTTCTCCCCTTTTTTCCCTCTCAGGGTTTTTCTTGGGAGTTGTTCCTCAGCCTTTGCGAGGGTCTAAGGACAGGGGGTTTTTTCACTATGTACACATTGTTGCTCTGCTTGTAAAGTGCTCTGAGATAACAGCTGTTATGATATGGCACTTAAAACAAATAAAAGTTGGTTGAAGTTGAAGTTCGCCAGTCAGTGTAGCACACCCTCCAAGAACGGTTTGGGACAAAGCTGATGGATTTGTTCTTTATTTCTCTGACATGATCAGTTCAAAAAAGCAACGTGAGAACTAGTTAAAACAAAACAAAAAACAACTAAAACTGTCAGATTTTCTTTCTTATCAAGTGCAATAAATGTTATCAATATCAATAAATGTGCTACACATTGGCTGTCTTTTCTATGTCAGGCAGTGCAACTTACATTGGCCTTCAAAATAAAAGCTTATTTACAAAACCATCCATTAAAAAAATTGGTAAAAATACACATATGCACACATATAACATTTTCTTTTAAGAAACCTAAATCAGGTTAAATCAAATATATAGTGCAGTAAGTATACAGGCAGAAAAAAGGAAACATTTCTTTTTCAAATGTGCAAATTTTCAATCAATATAAGCTGCCCTTTGCTGGACAATGTTAGGAACAATCACAAACAAAAGCGCTTTGCTACAGTCAGGAAGCTCTACGTCTATTTGAATAGACACACAACAGAGTGAAGTTAAATGTCTTCCACTCAAGATCAAGTTGTCAAAGTCTTATCCTTATCACTCCAGGCAGAAACAAAAAAAATGTGGAAAGGAAATTGAATTAATTAAATTCTAATTTTAATACGTTTCTTAGCTTTGCAAAATCATTTTGTGTGAAAACGTGATGTACAACTTGCAGACAATCAAAACATAAATAACATCCCATAAAGCTTCTCCTTGTTTTGTTAAACATTTCAAGAACTTTGAACCGTGACACAAAGATTATCTTTTACATTGGCTGTAAACTATTAATAAAACCTGGCACCATCACCAGTCTTTGCCCTTTGCTTAAATCACAGTCATGATATGCTGCTTCAGTCCTGATGAGTTGGTGATGATGAAGATGATCGGGGCCTAACACATTTTCATTCATTTTCATCATTTTCAGGATGGACGTTTTGCAGGTCGTTTTGTGTATCCCATGGACACCTTTAAGATCGATACAGAAGGCGTGCTCTCTTTGAGAGGTGATGTCAGCCTGGACAGAGAGAGGAAGGACAGCTACATATTTCAGGTATAAACATTTGTTTCTGAGTTTAATTTTTGTCCATTTATATTCAGCTAGTTTTCCAAACCAAGCTCATGCCTCCAACAATATTATAGACCTCGTTTTACAAATACCATTAAATATTACCCAACACTGATTTGTTGTTTTGTTGAGCCCTTTGGATGAAACCGTCACATGTTATGTATGAGGAACGTGGAGGTGTGTTCAGCCGCAGAGTCTCTGACCTGGTCTGTGTTGTGTTTCTGTCCTTCTCTGTGTGTAGGTGGTGGCAGTGGATGGTGATGATGACAAACTGAGAGCCACAGCTGAGGTCAACATCATCGTTCTGGATGTCAATGACAATGCTCCACATTTCCAGCCAATCCCAAACCCACTACTGGTCCAGGAGGGGGACTACTCTGAGGACAGTCCAGGAGAAATTTACACTGTTGTGGCTACAGATGTCGACCTTGGCCCCAATGGACAGGTCACCCTGTCCCTCCTCCCCACTAATCCACTCTTCAGATTCAGAGAGGTGAACCAAACAGCCGACGGTGCTGATTGTTTCCTGCCTGTGTTGAGTCAGAGCTGAGACCATGTGCTGTGTTGCAGGATGGGACCCTGCTGGCTGTCCGACCTCTGGACCGGGAGAGCAGGGACACGTACGACCTGAAGGTGGTTGCCACAGATAAAGGGAATCCCCCGAGAGAGGTATGAAACAACTGTAGAAGACTGAAAAGGAATATTAATAACCAACATGAGACTTCGTAATAAAGTCTTACATCCAGTAAAGTATGTAAAATCTAGGGCCACATTATGACACAATGGTTCATCCTGAAACAGAGGTGATATGTTTTACTCCCACAGTCCCAAAGCATGCATCATGGTCAGTTTGAGACTCTGAATTGTCCTTAGGTATGAGAGTGAAAGTTATGTGTGTCTCCTGCGATGGACTGGAGACCTGTCCATTGTGTATTCCCTTCCTTCACCCAGTTGGGTATAAAGCAGGTAGGATAATAGATGGACGACTGTCAAATCAGGTCACCTATCTTGGACACTTGATCAGGCCGGGAAAGGGTGAAGTGCCCACTCTGGGTGGGGGAGGAGTTGAGATTCCAAGCCTAGGAGTTTTATGATTTTAAACAGTGAACTGAGCCAAACAGCAAAGTTTAGTGTCAGATTAAGTGTGATGCTACAGTTCCAGGTCTGGGTCTCTTACCATTGTTTATTTGTCTGATTCATAAACCAGAGTGCAACCAACATCAGAGTGAGACTGACTGACGTCAATGACAACAGACCTGAGTTCAGGCCCAGCAGCTACCTGAGCAGCATCATGTTGGAAGATGCTGAGGTGGGGCAGCTACTGCTGACGCTGTCAGCCACCGACAGAGACATGGGGGATAACTCTGTCATCAGCTACAGGTATGTCAACACCACAGCCTCCAAGTCCTTCTCAGAATCTGCAGGTTTGAAGGTTTTCTGTTTAGTTTGTGTCAGAAGGTGGTGAGTGTGTGTGAGCCTACAGTCAGCTCCCAATACTAGAACCAGACTCACAATGATTATAAGGAAGAGCAAGGATTGATGCTAAGAAGAGGACAAGAGAGGTTTAAAAAGCCTGATTGAAAAACAAATGGCTTTGGAGGAGGCTGCTGCCAGATATACCGAGCCACTATTTCAAAGGGACAGACACAGTTGGAGAATGAAAAGAGAAAAAGATGAGAAAAAAAATGAAAATAGGTAGCTGGCTGTTGTATTGTCAGCAATGCACAAGAAGGATTAAATGATCAATCCAATCATTGATAATGGAGTCCTTTGTCATATTAAAGTGCAATGTTAACTTGCTCCTTGATCTTTCAGTTTCCCAACAGGAAATTCCCCATATTTGGCCTTAAACAGTGAGACTGGGGCTGTGACCCTGACCTCTGCATTTGTCAACATCAGCGAGGACACGTTGCTGGAACTGACAGCGATGGCTACTGATCATGGCAAACCTCCCCTGAGCTCCACAGGTCAGCCTCACTCCCTGTCCTCCATTCAACTGGGCATGAACAGTTGAGAATAACCAACGCTAAATGCATGCTGCTATCTCATTGGCCTTGGTCTCTCTATTTAGACCACTCTATATACACACACACTTCACTCTATATATACCAATGATGAGGAATGGAAAAATGACTTCACTTCGTCACTTTGTCCCTTGTTCTGTTCTATTGTGTAGCCCAGGGTCGCTCAGGCACTACAGAAATGTAGCCAATAGAATAAGCTCCATGAGTGTAGGGAACAGGTTGGAGTTGGGTGCTAATGTCTCCTCTAGAGCAATGTGGCCCAACAGCTCTGAGACTCTGACTCTGCAGAAAGAAACCCAATGAAATAAGCTCCACATGGATATGCAGCTTGAGAAAGGAGAGGCGTGGAAACCAGTGGTGGTTCAAAGCGGTCTTTAACAGGACTCATTAAGAGTGGTTATAAAGAATGGCCCTTTGTGTTGGTGCAGTGATGCTACTACCTCAGTCACTTCAGTCAATCCAATCAGTCACTGTTTGAATGAATGTGTGTGTGAATGTGTGAATGTGTCTCTTGCAGCCTCTGTTGTGGTCAACCTTACGGCTGTGGACGGTGTAGCTTTCTCGAGCTCCGTCTATAACTTCACTATACTGGAGAACCAGGCCTCTGGGACGACAGTGGGGACGGTCCAGGCCTCCTCAGGAAGCAACCTCTACAGCATCAGCTACAGGCTAACAACACACACCGACCTGTTCTCCATCTCCAACACCACTGGAGTCATCCAGACCACAGCACAGCTGGACAGAGAGAAGCAGGACAGGTTCTCTCTGGATGTGGAGGCAGTGGACACAAGACCTTCACCTAAAACAGCGACTGCCATGGTATCTACTGTGGAAACTGCTTTGCTCAGATTGATGATCAGATGAGCCTGATATGAATGAACTTTAATCAATGTCATGATGATGTTGTACAGAACATGACTGTTTGGAGGAGGGTCACACTGCATGGATGAATGATGGCTAGATGGATTGATAGGTGGATGGACAATAGAGCAACAAGACAATAAGGCAACAAAGACAAGATACCGTTACTGTTGCTGTAAAAGATTTGTTTCTGAGTTTAATTTTTGTCCATTTATATTCAGCTAGTTTTCCAAACCAAGCTCATGCCTCCAACAATATTATAGACCTCGTTTTACAAATACCATTAAATATTACCCAACACTGATTTGTTGTTTTGTTGAGCCCTTTGGATGAAACTGTCACATGTTATGTATGAGGAACGTGGAGGTGTGTTCAGCCGCAGAGTCTCTGACCTGGTCTGTGTTGTGTTTCTGTCCTTCTCTGTGTGTAGGTGGTGGCAGTGGATGGTGATGATGACAAACTGAGAGCCACAGCTGAGGTCAACATCATCGTTCTGGATGTCAATGACAATGCTCCACATTTCCAGCCAATCCCAAACCCACTACTGGTCCAGGAGGGGGACTACTCTGAGGACAGTCCAGGAGAAATTTACACTGTTGTGGCTACAGATGTCGACCTTGGCCCCAATGGACAGGTCACCCTGTCCCTCCTCCCCACTAATCCACTCTTCAGATTCAGAGAGGTGAACCAAACAGCCGACGGTGCTGATTGTTTCCTGCCTGTGTTGAGTCAGAGCTGAGACCATGTGCTGTGTTGCAGGATGGGACCCTGCTGGCTGTCCGACCTCTGGACCGGGAGAGCAGGGACACGTACGACCTGAAGGTGGTTGCCACAGATAAAGGGAATCCCCCGAGAGAGGTATGAAACAACTGTAGAAGACTGAAAAGGAATATTAATAACCAACATGAGACTTCGTAATAAAGTCTTACATCCAGTAAAGTATGTAAAATCTAGGGCCACATTATGACACAATGGTTCATCCTGAAACAGAGGTGATATGTTTTACTCCCACAGTCCCAAAGCATGCATCATGGTCAGTTTGAGACTCTGAATTGTCCTTAGGTATGAGAGTGAAAGTTATGTGTGTCTCCTGCGATGGACTGGAGACCTGTCCATTGTGTATTCCCTTCCTTCACCCAGTTGGGTATAAAGCAGGTAGGATAATAGATGGACGACTGTCAAATCAGGTCACCTATCTTGGACACTTGATCAGGCCGGGAAAGGGTGAAGTGCCCACTCTGGGTGGGGGAGGAGTTGAGATTCCAAGCCTAGGAGTTTTATGATTTTAAACAGTGAACTGAGCCAAACAGCAAAGTTTAGTGTCAGATTAAGTGTGATGCTACAGTTCCAGGTCTGGGTCTCTTACCATTGTTTATTTGTCTGATTCATAAACCAGAGTGCAACCAACATCAGAGTGAGACTGACTGACGTCAATGACAACAGACCTGAGTTCAGGCCCAGCAGCTACCTGAGCAGCATCATGTTGGAAGATGCTGAGGTGGGGCAGCTACTGCTGACGCTGTCAGCCACCGACAGAGACATGGGGGATAACTCTGTCATCAGCTACAGGTATGTCAACACCACAGCCTCCAAGTCCTTCTCAGAATCTGCAGGTTTGAAGGTTTTCTGTTTAGTTTGTGTCAGAAGGTGGTGAGTGTGTGTGAGCCTACAGTCAGCTCCCAATACTAGAACCAGACTCACAATGATTATAAGGAAGAGCAAGGATTGATGCTAAGAAGAGGACAAGAGAGGTTTAAAAAGCCTGATTGAAAAACAAATGGCTTTGGAGGAGGCTGCTGCCAGATATACCGAGCCATTATTTCAAAGGGACAGACACAGTTGGAGAATGAAAAGAGAAAAAGATGAGAAAAAAAATGAAAATAGGTAGCTGGCTGTTGTATTGTCAGCAATGCACAAGAAGGATTAAATGATCAATCCAATCATTGATAATGGAATCCTTTGTCATATTAAAGTGCAATGTTAACTTGCTCCTTGATCTTTCAGTTTCCCAACAGGAAATTCCCCATATTTGGCCTTAAACAGTGAGACTGGGGCTGTGACCCTGACCTCTGCATTTGTCAACATCAGCGAGGACACGTTGCTGGAACTGACAGCGATGGCTACTGATCATGGCAAACCTCCCCTGAGCTCCACAGGTCAGCCTCACTCCCTGTCCTCCATTCAACTGGGCATGAACAGTTGAGAATAACCAACGCTAAATGCATGCTGTTATCTCATTGGCCTTGGTCTCTCTATTTAGACCACTCTATATACACACACACTTCACTCTATATATACCAATGATGAGGAATGGAAAAATGACTTCACTTCGTCACTTTATCATTTGTTCTGTTCTATTATGGAGCCCAGGGACGCTCAGGCACTACAGAAATGTAGCCAATAGAATAAGCTCCATGTGTGTAGGGAACAAGTTGGAGTTGGGTGCTAATGTCTCCTCTAGAGCAATGTGGCCCAACAGCTCTGAGACTCTGACTCTGCAGAAAGAAACCCAATGAAATAAGCTCCACATGGATATGCAGCTTGAGAAAGGAGAGGCGTGGAAACCAGTGGTGGTTCAAAGCGGTCTTTAACAGGACTCATTAAGACTGGTTATAAAGAATGGCCCTTTGTGTTGGTGCAGTGATGCTACTACCTCAGTCACTTCAGTCAATCCAATCAGTCACTGTTTGAATGAATGTGTGGGTGAATGTGTCTCTTGCAGCCTCTGTTGTGGTCAACCTTACGGCTGTGGACGGTGTAGCTTTCTCGAGCTCCGTCTATAACTTCACTATACTGGAGAACCAGGCCTCTGGGACGACAGTGGGGACGGTCCAGGCCTCCACAGGAAGCAACCTCTACAGCATCAGCTACAGGCTAACAACACACACCGACCTGTTCTCCATCTCCAGCACCACTGGAGTCATCCAGACCACAGCACAGCTGGACAGAGAGAAGCAGGACAGGTTCTCTCTGGATGTGGAGGCAGTGGACACAAGACCTTCACCTAAAACAGCGACTGCCATGGTATCTACTGTGGAAACTGCTTTGCTCAGATTGATGATCAGATGAGCCTGATATGAATGAACTTTAATCAATGTCATGATGATGTTGTACAGAACATGACTGTTTGGAGGAGGGTCACACTGCATGGATGAATGATGGCTAGATGGATTGTTAGGTGGATGGATAATAGAGCAATAAGACAATAAGGCAACAAAGACAAGATACCGTTACTGTTGCTGTGAAGGATTCACACATTGAAACCTCATCCTGCTGTGAACCTGAGTACAACCACTCGACCTTTGTGCTGCTCTGCAGAGACCTGATCCACAGACTGTGGTGTCATCACAGCTTTTCACTGCAGTGTTTTCTGTTTCTCCTTCTCAGGTGGTGGTTCAGGTGGAGGACGTGAATGAAGCTCCACAGTTTTCCTCCCAGTTTTACAACGCCTCGATATTCAGCATCGTCCCAGACAACTTCCCCGTGATCCAAGTCCAGGTAGATATACCGAGAGTCTTCTGAGGAAATATGAATAGGATGAGCTTCTTTATTTCATCTGTATGTAGCAATAGCAATGTTCACTTCCAGTGATGAAAGGTATTAGCTGAAGTCTAATCAGCATTTATAACTCTCTCTGAAACTTGGAGACTGCACGTAAATCATAATATGTATCAGTGAGTGAGTGTGAGAGAGACTCTTATTTATTGGTCTCTCTGCGCCCTCTACTGGTGTAACCGATCGCCAGGTGTTGGATGGTACTTCCAGCGCCAGTCTCATTTTTCCAGATTTGTTTTGGTTGTTGAACTTGCTGATTCCCATCGATCCCATCTGTGTAACTGTAGATCACAGCTGTGATAGTGGAAGTGTTCAGACACAAAAAAGAAAAGAAAGTACAGTTGTCAGCCCATTTTTTGGTCTTCAACGACAATAGGACTCTTTGTCCTTTAAAACTGCCAAAACTCAATGAACGTGCTCTTCCTCATCTTAGGGTTAGCATCAGCTTGTTGGTCAATGTCAGAGATCCTGACCTGCTTGGGCCTTCTTCACAGGCCTCTGACCCGGATGTAGGTGAACAAACTCACCTGGTCTACAGCCTGGTCACAGCCAGTCCTCACTTCTCCATGGAGCCATCCTCAGGTCAGCTCTATGTGGTGTCAGTGGCCAGTCTGGCAGGACAGAGGGTAGATCTGGAGGTGAAGGCTACAGATCCTAAAGGTCTTTCTGCTACAACCAAGGTGGAGGTGAGTGTGGAAGTCCATGCGTCATTAATAAGTGACCTTTGGCAAATGCCCGCCCCCAAACGGGCCATGTCCAGTCATACATCCTAGCAATCATTACAGTGTATATAAAGTCTGTCAAACAGCGAAGCAATGTGCCTATGGAATATAGAAGTCAGACAGTAGTAGGAAAGTAGGAGTGCTGCCTCCAATGGATCAAACAGTGTGGAAGGCCCCACTGCCAACTATATTTCACAAAAATAAACAAGCACACATAGTTCTGCTCCAAGACATGGCTAGGCTAGGCTAACACTGCAGTGATAGCTAACTGGCTAACAAGGCGCTGTACAAAACAGAATATCAAAGGTATGACTACGATTAGTTAATATTGTATATTAATATTATATCATTGCCAGAATAATACCCCCTAAGTTTAGCTAGCACTAACAATCTAGTTTGAAGCAGTAGCACCCCCCGCCACCACTCAAGGCTGGGTGTAGCATTCTGTTTGTTAGCTGTCTGTTTTGGACATGCCATTTGCAGTAACTATGAATGACTTTTGTCAACCAACTATCTTACTAGCTAGTTACTGCTACTGCAGCTAGAGTGCCAGCAAGTTGTAACAAGCTAGATCGAAGATGCTGCTTGTTAGCCCGGTTCCAGGAAAGGATATTAAAGGACATAGAACGCTTTTTATAAAAAAAGGGTTCTATGTTCCCCTGTTTCATACAAAGAGGGAACATAGACACGCTCCCAGATGTTGACTAGCGACAGTACAGTACAGCACAGTACAGTATTTGACCAGAGCTGTAACTCACTAGCTTGATCGCAAGCTTGCTAACCTACCTCTAATAGGCTTAAGGAAGATGTGGACACAGATAAACATGTTTTGACAATACTCAGCTGACAGGGCATGGCTGGTTCATAATGCTGTGTGTTTCTACATTGTCGGGTATGCTTTTGCCTCAAGAGTCATAAACTCCCCTTTGTTTCTTATTTTAATATTTTCAGTCGTTTTTCAGACATTTCAGACGTTAAATGAAATGGTGAAATGGTGAAGTTTTCTCTGATGAAGGAACAGAAGGACCTCTCATCTCATGTACATCATTCTGCCACCCCCAGGTGTTTGTGTCGGGAGCTGCGAGCAGCAGTGACCTGGTGGTCATCTCCCTCAACCTGTCACTGAACGCTGTGGAGAACAAAATCCCAGAGATGGAGAGGTGAGTGGAGCTGGGATCACGGTGGATATGATCTGACTTTACTGGCTCTGATGGTTCGTCTCTTCTCAGGACTTTAGGTTCAATTCTGAACCAGACCGTGATCATCACTGAGGTGTCCACAGCTCCAACCTCTGAACACGGGACGCTGAGAGCAGAGCAGAGGACTCTGGTCAGCTTCATTGCTTTGGATCAAGACGTCGTCACCTCCTCTGAAGAAGTCATAAAGTACGAGGCGCTTGAAATAAGTGTCTAACTCGGACCTGACTGATTATTTTGCTCTTCTATTTGACAACAACACAAACACAGAAACATTTACCAGAAACATTGAAGAGGAATGTTGATCTGGTCTCCTGTCGTCCTCCAGGAAACTGCAGCAGGAATCGGATGCTGTGAGTGAGGCGCTGTCCACAGTGTTTGGGGTCAACGTTGATTTTAGAGTAGAAAGCCCCAGTGACCCGGGTGGAGGCCCCAACACTGATGTTGTCATTTTCTCAGTGGGTGTGGTCTCAGGCCTGGTGCTGATCAGCGGTGCTGTCATGTCCTTCGGGTGAGAACCATCAAGCAGCTTCAGTTGAACATCACACAACCTCATTCAGTTAAATCTTCATCATCCTCATTATCAGTCCTCAGAGGACCTGAATGTGTGAACATGTGTTTGAACATCTCAGGTACATGAAGAAGAGGAAGAAGAAGAGGAGGAGGAGGCACAGACGGAACTCAAAGGAGTTAATTGCTGACTTCAATCAGCAGTCTAGTGAGGTAATGAGGAGCTTTGGATGTGCACGTTGGTGATTCCATGTGTTTATTCACATGTATTCACTGTAAGGATGAGTCAAGCTCCATTATTATTATTATTATTATTATTATTATTATTATTATTATTATTATTATTATTATTATTATTATTATTATTATTATTATTATTATTATTGTTATTATTATTATTATTACTATCATCATCATTATTATTATTATTATTATTATTATTATTGTTATTGTTATTGTTACTGTTATTATTATTTTAATAACAACAACAATAATAATAATTTTATTTCTTGACATTTGGCATGATTTAGAATGATCTCAGTGGAGTTCAGATCTTCTTCCATTTGTTCATCATGTGTGATGTGCTGGAGGGTTTACTTTTTTATTCTTTTTAGCTTTTCATCCATTCATTGTTTTTTAGGTGGTTACAAACCTAGAGTCCAAACCCTAGGCCTACCTGGCCCTGACAAAACATCACAACAGGTAAAAAAAAAGTTACAAAAATGTTAAAATGTTAAAAAATGGTGAAATGAATCTTTTGAGATCTTGAAGAACGCGTTACATGGTGATGATTTGTTACAGGAGAAGGTGGAGAGAGGAGGAATGAGGACAGTGAGATGGTGACAACCATGAGGCAGGGATGCACCGTGATGGAAACTGAAGCACAGAGAAGATCATGGAAACTTCAGGAACTGCAGGAATATATCAACATATCTGCACTATCTCTGTTGATGTTGACCCAAAAGACAATGCTGCTGGTTTTTGGACCCAGAGGACCACACACACACACACACACACACACACACACACACACACACACACACACACACACACACACGCACTGCCGTGAAGCAACAGCCTCGACCACAGCGCCACCCTGTGGCCGCTCATATGAACAGTACTAAGAAGAGGTTCCAGCACAGTGGGTACAATCTGGGCGAGATCATGGATGGAGAGATGGATGTTCACATGCCTGCTTCCACCAGCTCTCCACACATGTTGGATCTGGTCTAATCTGGTCAACTGGTCATCATCCACACATGCAGGTTTTGCTCCAGCTTCAAGCATCAACGGGAATTTGTTTCTGTTTTAAGTAACTTTTAAATCCCTTGTAAAACTCTTTTATGTAAATATTGTATATATGTTCTGTGTATGGTATATGTATTAATTAATCACCCCACAGGATGAATAAAGATAAATCTGAATCAGTGTTATGTAGTATGAGTATATCTTTAATTAGCGTTGCACTTTATCTGAAACATGTCACTTGGGAATTAGACCCTGTGTATCACAGAGATAAACTGTGTAATATCAATGAAAAAATTGATCATCCTCAGTGGACGTTGATCTGGCTGGTAGCATCCAGCCAGTGTTGGGAGGCTCACCTAAAAAATGTAATCCCACAGATTACTGATTACATGAATGTAGGCTAACCCTAACCCTAACCCTTGGATTCCTTAAGTATTGTATTGTAAATACTTTTGGATTACTGTTATCTTATTCAAAAACTGTCTAGCTGAGCGTGTTACTGAACACGCAGGTGTTGTGGAGTCAACACCTGCTTCAGATAATAATCTTATTACTGTCTGCAGATATAAAAGTTCAGCGAGCAAATGTAAAAATCAGGTTAATCAGGTTTGTCGCACTGAGATCAAAGATCAGAGCGGCAGCACGTCGAGTTAAAAAGATGAACCAGTTCAGCACATTATGCAATCAGATAACAGAAATGATATGATCAGGCAGCGATCAAATAAAACATTTAAAGCCGTCGATATGAGATGTTGAGACATCGTGGGCGTTCCACGTGAGACTCCTGGGTGGGCAGGACAGGCTGCGTCGAGGACAGCACTGTGTGGTGGTTTGGAACGGACAGGAAACATAAACGATGTATCATGGCAC
The DNA here is from genome assembly GCA_029224185.1 of Karalla daura. Lineage (NCBI taxonomy): Eukaryota > Metazoa > Chordata > Actinopteri > Chaetodontiformes > Leiognathidae > Karalla > Karalla daura. Next base: position 2,244,689 of record CM055189.1, read on the forward strand.
GTTGTCCGTACCCTTTCTGAAATGTGGTCGGTGATTTGACCTTCAGGGCCACCGTAATATTGAACAGCTGGCCGTGCACATCTGTGTGATTACGGCCCGTGACCCTGACACCAGCAGGCAGAAAACACTCGGCAGGACGGTGATGAAACAAGTTTTAATCAGAACAAGCACGACTGCAGAAAACAAAGCAGTTTTATCAATTCATAGCAAAGTGGAAACGGTGAAAACAGGACGCAAACTAAGACTCCGAGTCACGTGTGTCTTCTCCAGGTCGGAATTTAAAACACTGATTCAGAGGCTTACAACATATAAACAAAATAAAACCTTGTAATGTAATAAAACCAGGGAAGAGCGCCAAGGACATTTGTTCTTAGTACTAGATTTCTCGTAAGGACTTCAGGCAAATTATGCCAAATCATGCTTCTCGTATCTACAGGGGAAGTCAGAGCCAGGCCAGGCCAACGTGGTGCCTCAGTCCAGCAACAATGGACATGGGTCATTAAGACTGTAAGACTATGACTGATGTTAACAGACTGCCAGCCTTATCAGTTATCATTAAAGCACTGGTGCTCATAGTTTTAAAGGAAGAGCAGGAAATTAACTCAAACCTCGTAAAGAAAAAAAACGTATTTTTACTTTTGTGACAGAGACATCAAGTTGTCGTCAGATTGTCAGGATCCCACTGGCTCCTTTAAGAAGAAAGTGAAAAACTCTTTGACTGGTTTTAATTAGACGGAATGGTTTGAAACTGGCTCATATCATAGATTCGCTCAGCAACTTTTTGATCTTTTACTTCAAAATGCACAAGATTTTATACGGAAGAAAACACAAAGCGCAGCATTCATAACTGTTCTCATTCAGAACGATGGAAAATTCTGCAAAGAGTTGGTTGAGAGCACAGCAGCTGAAAATCTAGAATCTAGAAATGCTCCGGCTCCTCCAGGTCCTCCCCATGATCGACCTCAGCCCCTTCCTCCTTTTACTCCTCTTTGCTTTTTCATAGCTTTTCCAACCTGCCATCCACTTCCTCTTTGCTTCTTCCTCCCTTTTCCAAACTGCCTTCCACTTCCTGTTTGCTTCTTCCTACCTTTTCCAAACTGCTTTCCACTTCCTGTTTGCTTCTTCCTGCCTTTTCCAACCTGCCTTCCACTTCCTGTTTGCTTCTTCCTACCTTTTCCAAGCTGCTTTCCACTTCCTGTTTGCTTCTTCCTCCCTTTTCCAAACTGCCATCCACTTGCTCTTTGCCTCATGCTCGAGTTTCCAACCCGACATGCTCTTCCTCTTTGCTTCTTTCTCCCTTTCTCAACCTGGCTTCTATTTCCATACCTGCCTCCTCTTCCTCTGGCGTTGCAGCCTCCTCTACGCCTGCACTCTCCTCCTCCTGAGCTGACCTCCCCACCACCACCACCTTCACTCTGGCCTCCACTTGAACCTGACTCTGAGTCTGCTCCTTGATCTGCTGGCTGTGCTGAACTCTCTTCTCCACTTGTGTCCTGATCCTGATTGGAGGAGCCACTGGCAGCACCAGTGTCTTCAGCCTTGGGGCAGCTGCTGCACTGAAGCGGATCGTCTCCACAACAGAACAGGCTGGGGAAGGACGGGCTCAGCTGGGACACGTCTAGCTGAGACGTGGACACGTTGGAGAACACCAGCGCGTACCCGCTCCAGCCCTGAAGGCTGTTCTGAGCCGCCCGCGCTTTTCTTTGGCAGGCTGGGCCGCACAGGGATCCCCCTGAGTAGATGAGGAGGAAGTGGTCCTGACTGCTTCCTGAGAGGCTGGCAATGTTTCGTAGGACTCGGGACACTGCCTCTGATCGACCTGCCGCCACCACCTGGGTGCCCTGGTACACCTGACCTCCTGACACAGCCGACGCCACCTGGTCTGCAGGGTCGGCCTGGAGGAGGCGCTGGAGGTCGTCCGGGGCTTCGCCCTGTGGGAGGCTCACAGCCAGGCTGAAGGGTTCCTCCAGGGAATATCTGCAAACCAGGAACACACCCAGCATACCTGAAGACCCTGGTACACATGAAAGCCACATCTGATGGATTGACTGAATCTATTGCCAATGAGTGATGCAACCTTTCGTTGCACAGCTATGAGGAAGTTGACTGTTTGACACAAGACTGCGATGATGACTTGCAGGTCTTTAATGAGAACTCTGATATCTTGTGGTATCTCACAGTATCTTCCACTGTCAGGCGTCTCACGGTCCTTCTCTCTCATGCATTAGTCAGACCAAAAGTTGTGTTTAAGACGAGCCTTTTATGGCATATTCACATTCACAGAATGAGAGTAACTGAGGAATGAGTCACAAAGATATTCTTAAGAGGCAAAGAGCATCTTAACAGCAAAAGGACAGAGACTTACAAGTGACTGCTTGCATGTCACGTCCCAGACTCCGTACAAGACAGACTTCAAGGTCCAGATAGAAAGTTGTTATCACGGTAGAGATGGTGAATATTAATGGACTAACGACAACAAACTGTGATCAACTTTAAAATCTGTCCACTGAGGCAACTGAGTTTTATTTCACAACCTTTTCTCTGCACAAAACTAATGATGTCCAGTGTTTACAAAAACATATTCTGCATGTCATTGTTAAACAGAAACAGAATATTTAACTTTCGTGAAGACTGAGCAGTAAAGGGCTTATCAAGGCTTTGATTTGGTGGCCTGCAAATAGGGAAATAAACTACAGAAAATTGTCTCATTTTTCTCGTTCCCTCTCCTAGAGATCCACTCTTGGGACGTCTTATTGGCCCTTTGACTCTGGCTTCATGTCTTCATGTGTTGACACAGCAGCAGAGCTGTGAGGACTCACCGCTCCTGGATGCCTCTCACCATCCTGGTGATCCAGCTCTGGTCCACAGCCGCCCAGCTGCCTCCAGTCGGCAGGAGGAGGATCAGCACAGCGGGCAGCCAGCACACGCCTGCCATCTGCACACAGACACTTCAACGAGAACTCACAGGAACAAACAAACAAACTAACTAAACAACTAACTAGCAGAAAGAGAGAGATATTGAGATGTTGCAGCTGATCCTGCAGGTTTATTAGGAGTTTGACCTTCATTTCTTCCTTAATTTGTGAGATAATGTGCGTATAGATTATGCATACATATGTATGTACGTCATATACACATTGATATTTACTCAATTATTACGACTGTCTTTTATTATGTAGGTGTTTTTCATAAACTTCACATTTACTCACAGAGGGAACTCTTCAGTCTTCACTCCCAGCAGTCTGTAGCGAGGAAACACCAGCGACTGGATAAAAACCCAAAAGCACGAAAAGAAACTGGAGAAGGTAAATGAAACGAGACGATGACGACTCCACTGAAACAAGAACAAGCAGGATTCAAAGCTAATTCAAGGATGTACAAACAGTAAATAGACAGCCAATAATGTGTTACAACTCAACCCACCTGTGTGGGTTTCCTCCAGATTCTCAGATTTCTCTCCACAGTTAAAAACGTGTGTGTTCAGGTCCACAGGAGAGTCTGGACTGCAGCCAGGTGTGAGGGTGAGAAGGTGTGGAGGTACCTGTGACGGCTGCCTCCAGGCTCTGCTTCCTGCTCGCTGCCTGAAGCCAAGTATCTGCTGCATGGAGGCCTCAGAGGGAAGTCAGGCTTTTATAGAGAACAAGGAGGACGCGGCCAGAGCCTCAGCAGTGGCTTCAGGACCTTGTTTGACTTTGTTTCTTCTCCAGTGAGCAGCGAGGAGGACGGTCCCACAGCGCTGAACGGTTTTAGGAACCAAAGTGCAGTGTAACTGGGCGGCTGCCCTCAAAGCCACGCTTCCTTTTTACTGGTTTTAGGTTAGAGTTTCTCAGTGTACATGAACGTATGTACGTCTGTGTGTGTGCAGGACGAGTGTGTAGAGAAAATATAGAGAAAATATACACAAACTGTTCAGATGTGTGCTTGTAGAACACTTGAAACAAGGACATCAATGCTTGTACAGTTAGATCCAGAAATGTTTGAACACTGATACAATTCTCAGCATTTGGCTCCTTACAGCACCACAATGGAGTGAAACAGTCAAGATGAGTGCAGACTTTGAGCTTTGAGTTGAGGGTTTTTCACATACAAATCAGATGGACGGTGTAGGAATCACAACAGATTTAATACGTTGTCCTCCACCTTTTTAAGGGAGTAACTGGACACCAGGCTGCTCAGCTGCTCCATGGCCAGGTGAATCTAGTTACATTAGATCATTTCAGGTGTCATCACTTGCATTAGACATCTACTGAGGCTGACTTTCATGTGTTCATGACACTATCATCCCAGAGGCTTGGACCAGTGGAGCTCTGCTCCTAGTAGTAGGTGGAAGAGGCCGTTAGCACCCACTGCTAAGGTTGAGCCAATGGTATTCAACTCATGAAGTTTTTTTTCTTTTAGAACACTTTTTTTTTCACATGAACATTCAACAGAGGAGTTTGTGAATATAATTAAAACAATGCTTTTTATGCTACACAACATGTTGTGGCAGAGTTTACCAGGTCTCTGGCCATCCTATGAGCCTTGGGACCAAAGGTTCATCCACACTTTAAGTTCCTTTCCCTGAACCTCAGGTAACAAAACTGTAACCCAGGGTCTGAACACACCTCACACCTACACACATTGTGACTATTGTCTCAGAGGCCTCTCTTCTCTGCACCACAGCCCTCCCAAACAAGACTAAGGAGATTTCTGGAAACGTGCTATAAGACTGAAACTGTGTATACCATGTGTGCTTCAGTATGATAACTTCGTTCATCTCCTCTTTTGGAGTCCAGTGGAACTTCTCTTTCACCTTCATCTTCAACTTCATCTTCACAGACCGCTCCACAGCCAAGCCAGGAATTTGCTATTTACTCCATGTTTACACATTGTCGTCTACATTGGGTCAACTGTGCCTGGAGCATCTGGAGCCGTACGGATGAAGTTGTAAAAATAAAAATTGAACTTTTCAGGCAGCATCGTGCCGCGATCAGAGACCAAACACCAGTTTATTTGTTTCCAATTTTATTTCTTGCAACAAAAGTGATCAAAATATGAGGGAGAGGTTTCACGGTGTGACACCTGACTGTGCAATTACACTCCCAACCATAAAAGCAGTGTGCATAGAAACGGTTGATTAAAAGAGACACGATGACGGTCATGAGCATTTATCTGTGTGGGGCGTGCCGCATCAAGGTCACAAAGTTACGTAACAGAGGAAAGAAAACTTTACCATTATGAGAACAAAGCAGTAAAATCTGCTCACACCTTCTTATGGGAAATGAAACTCAGGAACATGGACTTTGGATTATGTAACATAAAGCATCATCCACACATGACACAACAGACATACAGCAGCAGTGATGGGAGGGAGGGCGCTCTGGCCTGAAGGTATTTAAGAGCCGGGACTCTGGGGTTCGGGGTCAGACTCCTCACCACCGCCCTGAGATGGACATGGCCGGGTTGACACCACCTCGTCTCCTCCTCCTCCTCCTCTCCATCCTCTCTGTCTCCACTGCAGACGCTTTAATACGTACACCAAGTGAGTGGAGCCTTTTTAACATTACAAAAAACATCTGATGTCATCTAATGTGAGAACAGGTTGCAACATATGGTAAAATTATTTCACCATGTAGATGTATTTAGTTATTTTATGGACGTGTGCAGTGATTCAACAATGTCCACAAAAGTTGTTTCAACCAGTGTTGGAACTGGTATATAGAATTAAAACATAACTTCTGAAATGTCTGAAAGATGAATGTGGTGCAGCTCTAAACCATGTGCCCTAATACCTATCTGTGGTGTAATTCCAACTTTTGTTTAAGTATATTAAATAATCTCCTTGATTCTTTTTTTGTTTGTTTTTTCATCCTGTCCTGTTTCAAGCGTTTGATAAACTAACTCTTACCTTGTGTTTGTTCTGATCCTGTAGTCTCGATGATAGATTGTATTTCTGGAGGCAATAAAGAACTAGATCCACTGGATGACAATTACAATGGTAAGATCATGTCCATGTCCCATCTATCTATCTATCTATCTATCTATCTATCTATCTATCTATCTATCTATCTATCTATCTATCTATCTATCTATCTATCTATCTATCGATCTATCTATCTATCTATCTATCTATCTATCTATCTATCTATCTATCTATCTATCTATCTATCTATCTATCTATCTATCTATCTATCTATCTATCTATCTATCTATCTATCTATCTATCTATCTATCTATCTATCTATCTATCTATAACAGAAGAACCAGATTTGCCATTATTTTAAGTTCAAACTGCTACATTTTTATTATCAATGATGTGACTGACTGATTGATGAGATGAATGGACACGACAGAGATGTTTCATCTCCGTCCTGATTTTCCAACATTCAACTGTTTGCATCACATCAGTGAGACAGAAAAGTTCATTTGTCACCTGATCGTTGATCTTCCATGATGCTGCAGGGGATGTGGAGCTGTTCACTGGTTTCCCAGACAGAACCAACTTCATGCTGGAGACGGAGCACCAGGACCTCCTGGAGCTGGATTTCACACCTGGAGATGGCCTCGCAACTGTCCGAACAAGGAAGCCGCTGGACGCAGACACCATGGTAGGACTCAGTGGTTCAGTGCCTACAAAACTAAGATGCTTCATTATAGATTAAGATCGTTGCTTCTTTGTCGAAATATGAACTGAACTTTGTGTGAATACTGGACTGAAGCAACACATGAGAGGTCAGCATTCATGAAATTCAGCTAAAGAACATTATTTGTTCTCCTCATTTGAGCTACATCGAGCAGCTGTAAATCGACACAAGAAACAATAAAATGAGAATTATGTGACATTGACATATATACACAAAGGCCAATATTGCAATGTGTATAAAGTGACTCTATAGAGACTTTTTCCTTATTCAGAAGTGTTTTTTTACAATGTCAGTGGCAGCATTGACAACTTATGCATGATTTATTATAAATATTTGTGAAATATTTTCTCCCTGAGAACCCTGAAGCACTTTATTAATAAATAAAGCCAAGAATTGACCTCTTTAACATTTAGTTAATTAGAAATTAAAAGTTATTTACTTGAGTTCATTGACAAATCACTGGGCTGTCAGTGCGTTTGTTGAGATGGAGGGAGCGACTTTATCAGATGAGCCCAACTTTATTTTTATATTGCAGAGCACGATAAAGTTTAATCTCCTCTGATCTAATCTTACTGAACTCTCCTTGATATCTCTGTTTTTCAGACCGACCTCACCTTAAGTTACTCAATCGTGTGTGACGTGCCAGACAAGGTAGGTAAAGAGTTGCAGTCTTCACTTACGCTACGAAACTACAGTAAGTACATATTACAAAGAGAATGATATACAACACAATGTGACAAAACAGTTCACAAAACTGCATAACATGACATAAAACGGAACAATACATAATAGTATACAATGTAATGTATACTGTGTAATGTAATGTATACAATGTAATGTACACTTAACTAGATGTAAATATAACACAATGAAAACACATCACGAAACATTTCTTGACACAACATGATTTTAATAACAAAACGTAACAAATGACGTAACATTGACCTTACCTCCTACCAATATATTAGTGGGAAAAGCTAGTCAATAGCCAAGTAATGGTAAATGATAGTTATGCAGACTAAGGTGTTTCTAATGACTAATAAAGAGCCAGATGTGACTAATAGTGAGAAGCTGGTTCCTGATTAATGTGTCAATGATCTGTCCTCTCCAGGTCACCTACACACGGACAGTGACAGTGACGCCCATCAATGAGCATGCTCCAGTGTTTGAGCAGGAGACCTACACAGTTAATGTGTCTGAGGTGAGTGCCACACACTGTGGACCAGAGGAGGACTCATTCAACACGTCTGACTGGGACAGTCTGTGGGTGAACATCTGCTGTGTCCTCTCTCAGGTGATGAAGGTGGGAACCAGAATCATTAGACTGACAGCTGTGGACAGTGACACCACCCCAGGACACAGTGAAGTCACATACAGCATGGTAAGAACACGCAACCATGATTTCTTGAGTTCACATTCCTCCTGAATGTTTAAAAATGGATCAACGTGTTTAGGAAACAGGCTGAACACTCATGTTGTGACAGCCCAGTGAAAGTCAGGGGATGCTTCAGTCTTCTTCTTAATTATAACTATATCCCCACGTCCGCATGTTCTTTGTGTTAATGCGATAACTCCAACACAATTTGGATTAGAAGTTTGATATTTGGCAGAACGATTCGTCACTCATAGAGGAAGAACTGATTCGATTTTCATGCATTTCGGACATAGCAGCACTTTGGTTGAAAACTACATTTGTACTTATATCTTCAGTACTATTCGGCCAAATGATGCTTACTTCAAGAAATAAAACATTGTACTGTATATCTACTCTAATACCCCACAAATACAAACTCAAATTAGGGAAATATGTGTTATACTTCATTACAGAAATGAAAGAAATATCATTACATGTCTGTTTTTCTATTTTTGAAAGGTTGTTCTCAACCTCTTATATCTGACGAATCCGAGTAAATGAAATTGAATGAATAGTTTGTTCCACAGTGACATTTGGAACCGTGACGCTGTCTCCCTTCTCTTCAGGAATATTCAGAGACCTTCAGGTTGACCCCTACAGGGGCTTTGATGTTGAAGAACCCTTTGAACTACAATGAGGCCAAAACACACAAGCTGACTGTGACAGCCAAGGTAAGTGAGCATCAGACCTCAGATTATTTTGTAATTCAGGAAACTTGGTATGAAGGTCTCATTGGTGTTATTGTTCCCTACAGGACAAGGGGGGGAAGAGTTCCACAGCCACTGTGTTGATTAACGTAGAAGACTTTGACAACTTCAACCCATATTTCAGTCACAACGTGTACCAGGCTTCTATTGAAGAGGGAAAGGTGAGTCAGCTCAGTGAGATCTTCCTCTTGTCTTGGCTTTCAAAATGCTGTTTCAACCATCTAGACACTCTAGCTCTGTTTCCACCACAGTTGACAAAATCCTGCAGATTGTAGCTGTATCCTGTTCACAAAATGAACAGGATATTTCTCAAATTATTCCCAGAGTTAATGCAGGACCTCCCACTGAAGGGCGTTTTACATATGAGCAGGAATACTATGTTGAACGGATAGAGTGAGTGACAGAGATAACTTTTCACCTGAAAAAATAGAGATTGAATGAGTATTTCATGATTAAAAATGGCGTTCTTTGACTGGGTGTGTAACAGAGACAGTGCTTTTGGAGGCAGGCGTAATGGATATCCCTGGTATTGCAATTCAAGTCACTACCATCACACTACATCCGTATTTTATATACAGTCCATGGTTCAAACAATAGATGGGAGCCATTGGTTCCACTGCTCTATCTTAGCAGTCAGCTGTTCCCTAATTCTCAGCATCATAGTTCCTCAGAAAGAACGATGATGCAAGACGTAGGCACAGGGGTGAAGCTTCTGGACAGTAGCAGACCTCTGAGAGAAGACCACTGATATCAGAGGCATCCACCTTCATGACAACAATACTTCAAAAATAGTCTAAAATATGTACAAATACAAAAACAGAAAAAGCAACTCAGATGTGACCATGTCTTAATAAATATAAGAGACATGGTGACCTGCAGTAACAGTGACTGGGTTATGACCTGTTCAACTGTCTGGAAGCTTGATGGATAGAGCTGCTGCAGAACCCAGCTGTTGTTGCTTATTTAGATATTAAACAATACATATTAATCCCATATTTCAGCGTGCGGTTTTATCAACTGAGCCTGAGGCGATAAAGGCTCAGGATGGAGACACTGGCATCAACGTGGGGGTGAAATACAGCATCAGTGCAGGTAAATGTGGAATTAACGTTTCAATGTAATACAACATTTAAAAGGATTCTGAAACATGTTGTAAAAACACTGAACAATGGATGCTGTCGTTGTTCAGTTTCTCCAGCAGAGTATCGAGGTTACTTGGCGATTGACCAGACAACTGGAGCTCTGGCCGTGATAAAAGATTTTGACAGGGAGGAGATCAGCTCCTTCACCATCAGCATCAAGGTATGAGCTTCTCAGGGGCATCACGGACACTAGATCACTGCATACCTGTCACCATAATAAGACTGTGGCTCATCCAACATGGGACCTCAAATGTGAACTGAACCTGAATTGTCATTGCATTCACAAAGCAAAAAGAATGGATTAAACCTGATATATCGTGTTATGGTTGTGGCAAGGCATTCTGGGAAAGCAGGGTTTTTCCATCAAATTCCACAAAGTTAAAATAAGTCGTGGACATGAATAATTACTGTTGAATGAATGTGATGTAATACATCCTATTCATTTTATTCTGCTGACTTCTATTCAAACTGGTCTTTCTGGAAAGCTCCAGGACACAGACACATAACTAGACCTATGCATTGAGCACTGAATGCAATGGACACACCCCCGAATGCCCAGAGGCATGATTGAACAGTCTGTGTTGCTTCATTTGCATCATGTTTGACATCAATGAGTCTAATAGTTCTGGAGATATAAGCACAAATCTAATTTTTCAACCGAAGTCCTGCTGCTTGTCAACTAACATACGATCTGAAATGCGTGAAAATCAAATCAATTACTTATATATATCAAAGTATATATCAAAGTTCTAATCCAAAAGGTGTTTGAGTTGTCGCCTAAACACGTCATTGACTGAACAGTGTTGTGAAGTTCACAATTGTATAACTAGTAAAACGTAGTATCCAGTGTGTTGTGCATTAATGTACAGATAAAATCATCCGATTGCATAACGTATCAATGAGTGGCAGGTGGAACAGCCAATCAGAGTAAAGCGTATGTGTGGCTGCCTGATAAGCATGAAAGGGCGCCAGATCTGTGCAGAAATCCCACCACGACAAACAGGATTGTAAAAAGACTAAAACAGCATCAGTGACTCCATTCAACCATCCCAGCTCTCCTTTAATATTCAGAGTCGATACAGTTTGACACTCACATGACAGAATGAAGACACTCTGTGCTTTTCTTTTCTCCGGCTGCAGGCGGCCCAGGTGGACAATCCTCTCAAGACAGCTGATGCTACAGTGTTTGTCACTGTGGAGGATGTGAATGATAATCCCCCAGAGTTTGACAAAGCTGAATACCCAGTCACCTTGTTGGAAAATTCTCCTGTTGACACTGTTGTGCTGAGAGTCATCGTCACTGACCGGGACCAGGTAAACACTGCTTTAAAACACACTGAAGACGTCATGATTCTGAGGAAACCTCCTCAATGAGTCCTCTACTCTAACTGACAGATAAGTTAGATAGATTAGTAGATGCCTCACTTATCCTGAGAAAAAGATAAGATGTTTTTTATATCATTGTCCAGGGAGGATTTGTGGGAACTTTGAAGATCATTCCAGATTCAGTTCCTTTCTCCATTGATGCTGATGGGACAGTCAGAGTGAAGAACTCCACAGCCCTGGACAGAGAGACCACTCCACTATTCACATTTCAGGTGATTTGGAACTCAGGTTCAACCTGATCCCAGAAGCTTTTTGGTTTCTATTGTTTAGTCTAGCTTGTTAGCTGGTATGCTAGCTCCACTGGTTAGAGTTGTCTTAATGGCTGCTGTTCAGCATAGATGTCTTTTGAGTGCCAATGCATTTGTAATCTGGACCTGTCAACATTTAAGACTTAACTGAACCACTTTTCACGTCTTGATTGAAAGATTCAAGCAGTGGAGGCAAACGTCACTGTCGCAGAGGCACAGGTCAATGTCACCATTGAGGATGAGAACGACAACAGTCCAACATTCACCCAAAACGAGTATGAGGGAGAGCTGACCACAGATCAAACAGTGGGGATGGAGGTGCTGAAGGTGGGTGATTACAACAATTCAGGAATTTATCATTACCACTCATGGCAATGTCATCAGTGCTGTCTGTAAATCTGTGGACCTTTCCTAGACCTCACATCATTTTGATAAAACCCTCTTTAATAATGTGAACGTTACAGTAGAAGCTAGTTGTGTGTCTCCTCCACATTCACCTTCGGGTGAACTGTTCTTGACGGGGTTTCACCTGCTGAGAACTCCACTCACTGCTGTGGCGAGTTCAGTTTGACGTATGTCACCCAACGTTGTCTCGGATGTTTGCACATGGGACGTGGCGCACATTCTGAAACGTCACGCGAAACGTTATACAAACGGCGCACGCCGTGATTCGCGGAAGTATACCTGAGGCTTAAGCCTAGAGGTGCAGCATGACCTTTGCCCTCTAATGTAACAGTCAGTCTATAGGAAAGCAGGTCAATGATTCATCTGGCCATGGGCAGGGCTTATCACTGTATTGTATAACAATATTGTATATTCATGTAACATTATCATGTGGCCTTTGCACAAGTAAATTAAAGATGATGACATGTGTAATCAAAGGTTCAAGCTGAAGATCCAGATTTTGGTACTAATGCAGTGATCGAATACTCCATTGACTACGGGAACGCTGAAGGCAACTTTGAAATTGACCAAAATGGATGGATCAAGCTGGCTAAAATAATCCCCCTGGAGCCAAAGAAGATTCTGGAGTTTCCCCTCTACATAAAAGCCACAGATGGTGAGCAGCATTTTCTCTGGATGAGCCTGAGACTCAAGTTATTCAATCACTTCCCCAGATGATTCACATGTTACAAAATGAAATCAATCAGCACTCAGTCTGAAACTTTTAAGGCAAGCAAACACTAAAGAAATACATTTTTATGACCAGAACACACTCACATTTAATTGGCAAAGGAGTGAATAAAAACTGAAGTAAAAAGAGATGATATTTCTGGCATAAATCCGTAAGTGATCAGCATGAAATCATCTTCAAGCTAGAACTTGAAGAACAAGCGTGTGTACTAATTTCACGAGCCAAGAGGACACCAAAGGCAACTGAAGCAGAGGAGAGTAGAGTGGAGTACAGTAGAGACATTTTATTGAGACTGTGTGAAAACACTGTGGAGGAGAGGAGCTGCCATCACCAGGACGCTGTGTAAACATCTTTTCATACGTGTGACCATGGGATGCTTTTAGCAGGGGTGAGTCCTGGGTGCATGGCCAGACGCCATATGCTGGAAGGGGCGCTGCTGCACACTCTTAAGAAATAAAACTATCGTCATAATAAGCAGCCCTAACTGGCACCCTTTGTCCTGAAAATAATAAGAAATCCTGCAAACTTATCCTGCAAAATACTCAGTCACGTGGTTATGTTAAAGAAGTTGGGAGGAGTTACTGTAAAACATCTTCGCAAGGCAGGTACTGGTTCTATTGAACTGATATCAAAGGGTCTGTGTTTGTTTGTGTCTTTATACTGGGTGCACAGTTCTATTTATTGCCATTCAGGATTATCACGTTGTCACTCATTATTATATTCTTCTTCACGTCTCCAGGGGGCAGCACACCCCGCTTCTCCACAGCACTGGTGAATATTAGAACTCCTGGTTCTGAAAATCCTGAATTTTCACAAAAAGTCTACAATGGTTCTGTAGAAGAAGGAACAGTGGGGACATTTCTCAAGGTATGGCAGAAAGGATGAAAAGCCAAAATATTGCTTCCATCTTAGTTGTTTATGTGTAAAGAGCTTCTCATCTTAATGTGTTCAGGTGGACTTCTTTGCAGTAGACCCAGTGACTCTGGCAGTTCTAACAGAAGCTGATAGATTCAACATCTCTAACACTGGTGAACTCAGCACCACGGTGGAGCTGGACTGTGATGATGGCCCAAAGACCTACTCTGTGAATATCTCCATCTCTGACGGGGTCACCACCAGCACTGCAGTGGTTCAGGTTCAAGTCATCGACATCAATGACAATGATCCTGTTTTCACCAAGGCTAACGTGACAGCACAGGTTGCAGAGAACACAGAGATAGGAGCCAATGTTACTGTAGTCACAGCCACAGACAAAGACAGTGGCTTCAACAAGGAGATCAGATACTGGCTGAGAGGAGGGGAGGGCAGGTTTGAAGTCCACCCTGTGTCTGGGACGGTGAGTGTGGCTGCTGCACTTGACAGGGAGACCACGTCACAGTACAGCCTGCAGATTGTAGCTGAAGATCAGGGTCGTCCAGCCAGAACAGCCACAGCCACCCTGGAGGTCCAAGTGACCGACGTCAACGACAACGCCCCCAAGTTCACTGAGGCTGAGTACCAGGTGGAAGTCTCAGAGACAGAGTCACAGGGGACAGTCTTGATCAGCATAACAGCTGTAGACCCAGATGAAGGTGCAAATGGAAGAGTCAGTTACAGTATTGTCCAGCAAAGTCCTGAATCAGACCCTCAGGTCTTTGAGTTGGACTCCTCCACTGGAGCTCTGAAGCTGGTGCAGCCTCTGGACTACAGTAAAGTGAAGGCGTACACTCTGAACATTTCAGCCACTGATGGGGGGGCTGAGCCCTTGGTTGGGTGGAGCTCTGTGCAGGTGACTGTGAAGGATGTGAACAACAATCCCCCTGAGTTCAGTCAGGAAACCTACGAGGTGAAGGTCCCTGAGAACCTGGCCAATGGGACCTCCATCCTGACCTTGGAGGTCACTGACAAGGACGAGGTGAGTGCCACTCTGCACATCATGACTGTCTTTAAGCTCGTTCTGAAACCACCCCGCAGAAGATTTCTTACCGTGTTACTAATGTTCCACAGGGAGGATTTTTAGGAACATTCAAGATCCTTTCAGATTCAGTTCCTTTCTCCATTGATGCTGATGGGACAGTCAGAGTGAAGAACTCCACAGCCCTGGACAGAGAGACCACTCCACAATTCACATTTCAGGTGATCTAGAACTCAGGTTCATCCTGATCCTAGAAGCTTTTTGGTTTCTATAGATGGGATAAAGCATCCCATCATCTGTAGCTTTTTAAAAAAAAAAATCAGGTAGTGTAGATTCACAGTTTCATTTTCAAGGGAAAAAAGCATTTTCAATGTCTTTATCAGAGCTCAGGTATAGAGGAATCTGATCACCTGACATGATGACATGCTGTCTCATTATTGTCTTGTTGTCCATTGACAAAGGTGGAGGCGAAAGAGACAGATTCACCCAACCACATCGGAACAACGAATGTGACTGTAACTCTTCTGGATGAAAATGACAACAGCCCAGCTTTCACCAAGAGCATCTACACAGCCAGAGTTTCCACTGACCAAACTGTCAACATGCCACTTGTGAAGGTAAGGAACCTGAACAATACGGGTTATTGTCTCTGAGTATATAACACCTAGAAAAAAGAACTCTGCATTTCAAGCCCAGCTTGGAACGCTTTTCATGACAATGTGAGAAGAAATACTGGACAAGGTAGCATAGGAACTGCACTGAACGAACATCCCAAAGAGTGAGGAAAACTAACACTTCTGGTTTTTAAGATACACATTGAACTGCATGAAAAAAGATCAGCAATCACAAATGCCCCAGACACAGATTCAACAATCTTTGAGTGAGTTCATGCTTCTGAATCCCAGCCTTAACTCTGCATTTGCCGACTGAGGTTCTCAAACTCTGCTCCGATTGGTGGACACATGGAGGGTGTCAGAGTTCATTTCTTGTTTCCTGGAGGACGATGCAGAACTCCTAGAGGTTATAATTGAAGGAGATGTTTGTGGATATACAGAAACACTGCAGTAAACACTGTAAATGTTTCATGAAGGTCTCTTCTCTCAAAGGTTGAGGCCAAGGATGGAGATGCTGGCAGCAATGCACAGATCACATACTCAATCACTTTTGGGAATGAAAACCAATACTTCTCCATTGATAAAAGCACTGGACAAATTTCTCTGGACCAACTTATTCCATTGGAGACACATAAAACTTTGGAGTTCCAGTTGGTCATCACAGCCACAGATGGTACATATGAAATGGATTCATTTTTCAATGATTGAAATACACTCTGTGCAGCCAGCCACAGGAAGTCACTGTCATAATATTCTTCTCCTCTAGGAGGCACTGTGCCTCGCTCTGCCTCAGCACAAGTGGAGATTGTTGCTGTTGGAGATACAAGTCCACAGTTCACACAGAGCACCTACAGTGCCACCATAGAAGAAGAGAAACCCGCCGGAACAAGAGTCCTCAAGGTGAGCTGCTCTGCAAATCTGCAGTCTGGCCTTTTGTCCAGTCTTGTCTGAGGACCAAAGCATTTAACGGTGTTAGAGACTGTGAAGTCCTTTTGCATTATTCACATCTACTTCACTGTCCTTCAGAATCAGGTCTTAGCTTTTCTTATTTCGTGACTTGATTCATTGATTGTGCCGTGTCTGGTTTGTAATGTAGATGTGGACATCAAACTCTTGTTCGGTCCACATGTAAATGCAGTCTCTGTGAACGATGGTCACTGACATGATTTCTTCAATGATTCAGGTGGACTTCCTCGCAGTAGACCCAGTGACTCTGGCAGTTCTAACAGAAGCTGATAGATTCAACATCTCTAACACTGGTGAACTGAGCACCACGGTGGAGCTGGACTGTGATGATGGCCCAAAGACCTACTCTGTGAATATCTCCATCTCTGACGGGGTCACCACCAGCACTGCAGTGGTTCAGGTTCAAGTCATCGACATCAATGACAATGATCCTGTTTTCACCAAGGCTAACGTGACAGCACAGGTTGCAGAGAACACAGAGATAGGAGCCAGAGTTACTGTAGTTACAGCCACAGACAAAGACAGTGGCTTCAACAAGGAGATCAGATACTGGCTGAGAGGAGGGGAGGGCAGGTTTGAAGTCCACCCTGTGTCTGGGACGGTGAGTGTGGCTGCTGCACTTGACAGGGAGACCACGTCACAGTACAGCCTGCAGATTGTAGCTGAAGATCAGGGTCGTCCAGCCAGAACAGCCACAGCCACCCTGGAGGTCCAAGTGACCGACGTCAACGACAACGCCCCCAAGTTCACTGAGGCTGAGTACCAGGTGGAAGTCTCAGAGACAGAGCCACAGGGGACAGTCTTGATCAGCATAACAGCTGTAGACCCAGATGAAGGTGCAAATGGAAGAGTCAGTTACAGTATTGTCCAGCAAAGTCCTGAATCAGACCCTCAGGTCTTTGAGTTGGACTCCTCCACTGGAGCTCTGAAGCTGGTGCAGCCTCTGGACTACAGTAAAGTGAAGGCGTACACTCTGAACATTTCAGCCACTGATGGGGGGGCTGAGCCCTTGGTTGGGTGGAGCTCTGTGCAGGTGACTGTGAAGGATGTGAACAACAACCCCCCTGAGTTCAGTCAGGAAACCTACGAGGTGAAGGTCCCTGAGAACCTGGTCAATGGAGCCTCCATCCTGACCTTGGAGGTCACTGACAAGGACGAGGTGAGTGCCACTCTGCACATCATGACTGTCTTTAAGCTCGTTCTGAAACCACCCCGCAGAAGATTTCTTACTGTGCTACTTATATTCCACAGGGAGGATTTTTGGGAACTTTCAAGATCCTTTCAGATTCAGTTCCTTTCTCCATTGATGCTGATGGGACAGTCAGAGTGAAGAACTCCACAGCCCTGGACAGAGAGACCACTCCACAATTCACATTTCAGGTGATCTAGAACTCAGGTTCATCCTGATCCTAGAAGCTTTTTGGTTTCTATAGATGGGATAAAGCATCCCATCATCTGTAGCTTTTCAAAAAAAAAAATCAGGTAGTGTAGATTCACAGTTTCATTTTCAAGGGAAAAAAGCATTTTCAATGTCTTTATCAGAGCTCAGGTATAGAGGAATCTGATCACCTGACATGATGACATGCTGTCTCATTATTGTCTTGTTGTCCATTGACAAAGGTGGAGGCGAAAGAGACAGATTCACCCAACCACATAGGAACAACGAATGTGACTGTAACTCTTCTGGATGAAAATGACAACAGCCCAGCTTTCACCAAGAGCATCTACACAGCCAGAGTTTCCACTGACCAAACTGTCAACATGCCACTTGTGAAGGTAAGGAACCTGAACAATACGGGTTATTGTCTCTGAGTATATAACACCTAGAAAAAAGAACTCTGCATTTCAAGCCCAGCTTGGAACGCTTTTCATGACAATGTGAGAAGAAATACTGGACAAGGTAGCATAGGAACTGCACTGAACGAACATCCCAAAGAGTGAGGAAAACTAACACTTCTGGTTTTTAAGATACGCATTGAACTGCATGAAAAAAGATCAGCAATCACAAATGCCCCAGACACAGATTCAACAATCTTTGAGTGTTTTCGTGCTTCTTTATTCCAACCTTAACACTGGCATTTCCTGACTGAAGTCCTAAAACTCTGCTCCGATTGGTGGACACATGGAGGGTGTCAGAGTTCATTTCTTGTTTCCTGGAGGACGATGCAGAACTCCTAGAGGTTATAATTGAAGGAGATGCTTGTGGATATACAGAAACACTGCAGAAAACACTGTAAATGTTTCATGAAGGTCTCTTCTCTCAAAGGTTGAGGCCAAGGATGGAGATGCTGGCAGCAATGCACAGATCACATACTCAATCACTTTTGGGAATGAAAACCAATACTTCTCCATTGATAAAAGCACTGGACAAATTTCTCTGGACCAACTTATTCCATTGGAGACACATAAAACTTTGGAGTTCCAGTTGTTCATCACAGCCACAGATGGTACATATGAAATGGATTCATTTTTCAATGATTGAAATACACTCCGTGCAGCCAGCCACAGGAAGTCACTGTCATAATGTTCTTCTCCTCTAGGAGGCACTGTGCCTCGCTCTGCCTCAGCACAAGTGGAGATTGTTGCTGTTGGAGATACAAGTCCACAGTTCACACAGAGCACCTACAGTGCCACCATAGAAGAAGAGAAACCAGCCGGAACAAGAGTCCTCAAGGTGAGCTGCTCTGCAAATCTGCAGTCTGGCCTTTTGTCCAGTCTTGTCTGAGGACCAAAGCATTTAACGGTGTTAGAGACTGTGAAGTCCTTTTGTCATATTCACATCCACTTCACTGTCCTTCAGAATCAGGTCTTAGCTTTTCTTAATTTGTGACTTGATTCATTGATTGTGCCGTGTCTGGTTTGCAATGTAGATGTGGACATCAAACTCTTGTTCGGTCCACATGTAA
This sequence comes from Karalla daura, assembly GCA_029224185.1. Taxonomy (NCBI): domain Eukaryota; kingdom Metazoa; phylum Chordata; class Actinopteri; order Chaetodontiformes; family Leiognathidae; genus Karalla; species Karalla daura. Next base: position 2,263,724 of record CM055189.1, read on the forward strand.
ATACAGTCTCTATGAACGATGGTCACTGACATGATTTCTTCAATGATTCAGGTGGACTTCCTCGCAGTCGACCCAGTGACTCTGGCAGTTCTAACAGAAGCTGATAGATTCAACATCTCTAACACTGGTGAACTGAGCACCACGGTGGAGCTGGACTGTGATGATGGCCCAAAGACCTACTCTGTGAATATCTCCATCTCTGACGGGGTCACCACCAGCACTGCAGTGGTTCAGGTTCAAGTCATCGACATCAATGACAATGATCCTGTTTTCACCAAGGCTAACGTGACAGCACAGGTTGCAGAGAACACAGAGATCGGAGTCAATGTTACTGCAGTTACAGCCACAGACAAAGACAGTGGCTTCAACAAGGAGATCAGATACTGGCTGAGAGGAGGGGAGGGCAGGTTTGAAGTCCACCCTGTGTCTGGGACGGTGAGTGTGGCTGCTGCACTTGACAGGGAGACCACGTCACAGTACAGCCTGCAGATTGTAGCTGAAGATCAGGGTCGTCCAGCCAGAACAGCCACAGCCACCCTGGAGGTCCAAGTGACCGACGTCAACGACAACGCCCCCAAGTTCACTGAGGCTGAGTACCAGGTGGAAGTCTCAGAGACAGAGCCACAGGGGACAGTCTTGATCAACATAACAGCTGTAGACCCAGATGAAGGTGCAAATGGAAGAGTCAGTTACAGTATTGTCCAGCAAAGTCCTGAATCAGAGCCTCAGGTCTTTGAGTTGGACTCCTCCACTGGAGCTCTGAAGCTGGTGCAGCCTCTGGACTACAGTAAAGTGAAGGCGTACACTCTGAACATTTCAGCCACTGATGGGGGGGCTGAGCCCTTGGTTGGGTGGAGCTCTGTGCAGGTGACTGTGAAGGATGTGAACAACAACCCCCCTGAGTTCAGTCAGGGAACCTACGAGGTGGAGGTCCCTGAGAACCTGGCCAGTGGGGCCTCCATCCTGACCCTGGAGGTCACTGACAAGGACGAGGTGAGGTCAATTACTAGTGAACTTGCTTTTTTCGGTTCTTCCTGGATTTCAGCACTATCTGCAGTCTGAACTGCAGTCTGAACTACCTGCCATCTGTTTAGATAAGTTGAGTTCTTAAGATAAGAAAGAACAATATGGAACCCCAAAAAGATGAGCTTATCAAATTCAGACTTATGAGGTCAGACTTAACTTCCATAAATCTTTTCTTCAGGGCGGATTTTCCAGTGGACATTTCATCTTCACCTCTGACACCTTTGACATAAACAAAGAGGGTGTGGTCTCTCTCAAGAAGGATGTTAGCTTGGACAGAGAGACGAAGGACAGCTACATCTTACAGGTACAGTTTGTCTCTTCTCGCAAAGATCCAGGCAGTGCCACATTATTTTGACATGTCACCTGATGTCATAACTGGTATTCACAAACTGTAATAGCACCTTAAGCAGTCACTCACCAGGTTTGTAATCAAAGCAAATCATCACTCAGCCCTCCAAAAATGTTGCACATCTTTGTGCAGATTGTGGAAATTCTTCTCTTGGGTCAATGTTTCCATTTTTAATTTCTGAAACACAAACCAGATGGAAGTAGATTGTTCGTCCTGGTATTTTAAAATTCAATCAAATGAATAGAACCCTGATACTAAAGCCACAAGTTCAGAATCAGAATGACGACACCTTTATTCAGAGGTGGTGACAGTAATTGAGTATTATGTGTGATGTTTAAGTTAAATCTTTAACTGAGGCACAAACAGTTTCAGGATTTTAGATTTAATTTGAGTATATATAATGTAATATAAACAGGTTGAGTGCAGTCCAGGTCCTCACCCATAGCCGGAGCTCACATCTGTCTTAGTTCCATTCACTTTGTGTCCATCTCTTTTCTTTTCTGTACTGTTACTTCACAGTGAGTTATGCTTTATGGCAGACATCAAGGATGATACACTTAAAGTCACAAAGTAAAATGTGAAAGCAATTAAATTCCACCATAGACACACTCTCATGTTTGTCCTTCCTGTTCAGAGCCACTGGGTTCCATATATTCCAGGAGTGCTCCAGAACTAAACATAAAACCATATTTGACAAACTTTATCAACCAAGATACAAAGTGCACAAAATAAAACTATTATTTATCATTTCCTGTTTAATGTGGATGCTGTTCAATAAACTCAAACTACCCTTTCATTTGAGGGGAAAAATCATTCTTCTGTGGGTGGAGACAGATCAATTCACATTCATACAAATAAATTGAAGAAAGACTGATTGTAAACTTCTGAATGGAGGAAGTGAGTTCCCTGTGGTCTGAGGTCCTGTCTGTTGTTGCTGTCGTCCTCCATGTTCAGGTGAAGGCGGTGGATAATGTTGTGAACGGTCTGACAGCCACGGCTGAGCTCAACATCACCGTCCTGGATGTCAACGACAACGCTCCCCAGTTCCCGGAGATTGCGGACGTGCTCCAGATTATTGAGGGTGACTACTCCGAGGAAAGTCCACGTGAAGTAGGAAAGATTGACGTCACGGACGCTGATCTGGGCGCCAATGGAGAGTTCACCCTGTCAATCCCGTCCCATCAAGAGCTCTTCAGGTTCAGAGAGGTGAGTCCCACAGAGGACTGTGCCGGAAGTTCCCGTTACCATGGTAACCGCGGCTGGTGACCGTTGGCTGCGGTTACCATGGTAACCGCGGCTGGTGACCGTTAGCTGCGGTTACCATGGTAACCGACAGTGAGCGGTTTAAACCGGTCCATACCAACCGTTACGGTCCAGTTTGTTACAGCTCCAGAGCTTCGGTAGCGGTGTCTCTCTGGCGAAGTCAAGCGTGTTACTTGCAAATGTGTCTACTTCCACAGATTCGTTTCTTTTCAAAATAAACATTTCAAAATAAAACATCTTTGATGTTTTGATGTTCATGATTAATTAGCTGCCAGGACCCTATTGTTTTACTGTCCTGTCTCATGCCAGATGTGGTCAACTGGAAACACAAGACAGTAGTTCTGGTGGTGGCGCTACAGCAAGCCTCAACACTGTGAAAAACAAATCGACTTTACAGCTCTGGAACTTTCATTTTGCCTGAAAAAACACATTCCTAATGTAGGAATGCTCTCACATTACAACTGACCTCTCTGTGTAGCCCAGCATTAAATGTGGAGTAGTAGTGGAGAGACAAGCCAAGCATTACTTGAAAGTGGAACTTTAAGCAAAATTAAAATCTACAATAATATTGCACAGTAGCCACGTTTTTAATCGTATTCAATATTTATTTTGTTAGTTTTGATAGATTCTTTATTGTAATATCTTTAATGAAACATCTACTGAAATAGATGAATTTATCAGTGTATTTTCAACATGTTGATGATATATTTTAACATCACAATGATATACTGATAACGGTGATAATTTTGGTCACTGTTATCACAGTGAAATGTTCATATAGTTACTTCCTGAGCTGAGACCATGTGCTGTGTTGCAGGATGGGACCCTGCTGGCTGTCCGACCTCTGGACCGGGAGAGCAGGGACACTTATGACCTGGTGGTGGTTGCCACAGATAAAGGGAATCCCCCGAAAAAGGTGAGAGACCCACAGAGAAGATCGATTCAACCAAAGTGGCTGCTTTCACACAGGCACACTGCAAATTATTTGATTCTTAACAAGAAAAAAGAAAAAAACTTCAGTTTAGAAGTGTCAGATAATTTATCTTATTTAGAGAGATCTTATGCACAGTATTATACTTAAATCAATCTACAACAAACTTCTTTGAGAAATCTTGTTAGTGAAATGATGTGTCCATGCAGTAAGATGTTTTCATTTGTTCTAAAAACCTTGTTCCTCAGTTAGTGTTTACATCTTGGTTTAGACAGCTCTCTTTTGCAGTGAAGGGATAGGGCAGAGAATTGATGAAAATTTACAGATTCCTTTCCTGTTATTGATATTGCTTTTCCACTCATTTCAACCAGTTCACTACTTTTTTTCATTGAATTACATTCTTAATGGTTTAAACTACAATTAACTCTGTGTCTACAAACTGAAGAACCAACAACTTTTTGGTTCCAGACAAAACTTTTCAATTCAGTTGAAAGCAGTTTCATTTTAAGTGCCAGTTCAGGGCACTCATCTCCAAATATTTCACATTCAGAGCACTAAACTTTCCTGGACCCGAGAAATGGAACTAATCACATGGAGCCCCTTGAATGTGAATGTATTATGGAAAATTTTAAGAGGGTTTGACTAAATAATGTAAAAACTTACAGAAATGAGAAAATGGACAGATGAACAGGACAGCTTGTATTAGTTAGGTTGCAACTTATCTTTAAAATTATATATATATACACACACATATAAAAACCATTTGTATGATGTAAGCACTAATAAGCGGTTTGTTCATCTGCTTGGTACAGAGCGTAACGATGGTCACAGTGAGCGTCACTGACATCAACGACAACACTCCTGAGTTCAGCTCCAGCAGCTACTACAGCAGCGTCGTGCTGAAGGACGCTAAACCGGGGAAGCTGCTGCTGACGCTGGCAGCCACCGACAAAGACGCCGGGCCAAACTCACTCATCACCTACAGGTTGGTCGACAGCTGTGTCAGGCAGCAAATTACACAACTGTCAATTGTATCATATATATGTATGTAATGTATTTGTGTTGTGTGTTTCTCCCTTGCAGTTTCACTGACGGTGGATCTCCTCATGTGGCCTTAGACAGTGAGACCGGGGCAGTAACCCTGATCACTGACCCCGCTAACATCACAGAGAACATCATGCTGAACCTGACAGCCATGGCTGCCGACCAAGGCCAACCTCCACGGAGCTCCTCAGGTCAGTGCTACCCTCAGCTGCCTTCACTGTCCTGGACTCTGAGGGATCCCTAACAGGACTCAGAGTAGTATAGGGTGACCTGATGAGATTAGCTGATATTTGGGATGGTGTTTTTTTTTTTGGATGGGGGGGCATGTTGAAAGTCAAAAAATAAACTTTACTAAAATTTACATTATACCTGGGGCTGTAGCCATGCAGCCACTTAAAAGGGTAGCATGCAGTCAACTCAACCTTTCTACGAACTGTTTTTAATGCTTATCAGAAAATAACTATTCAAATATCACACACAGAGATCATACCCAGCAGCATTTGATTCCATGAGGTTGTTTTCCTTGTGTGTGTGTGTGTCTTACAGTCCCAGTGGCGATCCACCTGGTTTTCAGTCTAGTGGAGAATGTTGCCTTCCTGAGCTCTGTCTATGACTTCAACGTGCCGGAGAACGAGGCCTCTGGGACACCAGTGGGGACGGTCCAGGCCTCCTCAGGAAGTAACCTCTACAGCGTCAGCTACAGCCTGACAACACACACCGACCTGTTCTCCATCTCCAGCACCACTGGAGCCATTCAGACCACAGCACAGCTGGACAAAGAGAAGCAGGACAGTTACTCCCTCTATGTGGAGGCAGTGGACACGAGACCTTCGCCGACAACAGCTACTGCCATGGTATCTACTGTGTAAACTTCATGCAGAAAATATGTAAAAGTTATATTGTGTAGACTAAACATGTAGTTACGAGATCACATGCACTGCTGAAAAACTCCTCTGAACTGCTCACCTCATGTTTGCTGCATTTTAATTAACATCAGGATCTAGACGTAGGTCAAAAGACTCAGTGACAAAAAAACAACAAAACCAAAATGATGCAGTGACTGATTGTGAATAGGATTCACATACTGAAACTGAAACCTAAAACCTAATGGAAGCACTTATTTTTGAAAAAATCTCTGAAATATCGCAAAAGTACTTTTTTTGTCTGAAGTGGTTTTTCAGACCCAGTGGAAACACCTTTTCTGCATTTTCATGTCCCTTTTCATGACTTGTGAAGTCATGTGACCAGTTTACTTCAAACAGTAGCATGGTATGGAGCAGTACTGAATTGTTTCTAATATTATTTATATTTTTTAAATATATTTATATATTTACTCCCTGCTTGAATGACTCATTCAAGGACTCCTTTTCATGTGACACTGAGGCACAAACCTTCTGGTCTGGTGGTCCTTTGTGGTCTGGCAGTGATAGTTTGGTTTCATGTATGGGTTTTTCACTTATTGCACTGCACCCTAGAGCCTCAATAAAGTGCCTTCCTATCTGTCTCTCCATCTAGGTCGTGGTTCAGGTGCGGGACGTGAATGAGCCTCCAGTGTTTTTCATTCAAGATTTCAAAGCCACTGTGCTCAGCACTGCCCCATTCAAGTTCCCCATCATGCACGTCCAGGTAACTGTGCCTTTCAATGAAATCTCTAAACATCTTGTTTTGTCCACACCACACAACAGGTACTAAAAAAAAGAGAAAATATTTAAGAGATCAGAGATTCTTGACGTTTTTCCCTCAAAACATACTCAAGTTGTGTTACTCCACGTCTGTTTTCCATTTAAAACATCACTGATCAAACAATAACTCCACAGGCCACCGACCCTGATGCAGGAGAGCAGATGCACCTGGTCTACAACCTGACCACAGCCAGTCCCCACTTCTCCTTAGAGCCATCCTCAGGTCTGCTCTATGTGGTGTCTGTGGCGGAGCTAGCTGGACAGAATGTGTCACTGGAGGTGAAGGCTACAGATCCTAAAGGTCTCTCTGGTACAACCAAGGTGGAGGTGAGTGTGGAGGTCAAGATGGAGCAAACGCCTGCAGGATGTGACAAATGAAAACACTTTAAAATCCTGAACACGTTTGGGGAGAAAATTACATAATGACAACAAAGTTTCAGCAGCCCCTCTCACCTATGCAGCCTCACCCTGACATGGGTCTTATCTGGCTAAGAGTAAGTAAGTAGTTGAGCAGAAGATTGAGGAGTATCGATGACGGATCTGTGTGTTAGGATGTACTTCAGTCAAAGTTTAACACCTGTGTCTTTCTGTTAGAGATGGGATCCAGATTAGCCCTTGTAATTTAATTAGATGACGAGAGAAACAGACATTATATTTTGATAATGAATTTCGCTATCGAATCGTTATCATCAGAAAACTGAGGTCATCGTTGTTATTGTCATTATAGTGATAAAGTGGCACTGCACTGCACTTTCTGCAAAGACAGTTTAAAAACCAAGATGGCCCATGACAAGTCAGCTCCCTGATTACATGTCAGATGGGCTTCTCTGTGGCCACGCCCCTTTTTGGAGGCTAACTGAACGTATTGTCAAGAATATAGCAATCTTCAGACAGACAAACATTAGGAGAACATCAACTTTGTTCCAGACCACTCACCCTCATGGGACTTGGTCTCCTTTGGTGGCTCAGAATCAGAGTGGTCCAAAGATGGTAATGTCTTTAGGCAGGGTGAGAGTGACCACGCCCATTTAGGAAACATACCATATCATATAATTAGAGTGTCTTGGTTTATAGAGTACCTTTGCTTTCTGTTTTCTCACTTTCTCTCTGGTGCATTGATACTTTAACTTGTGTATCTACCACCCCAGGTGAACGTCGTGGCAGCTAAGAGCAGCCATGAAGTGGTGTCCATCTCCCTGAGTGAGCTGCCCTACATTGTGGACAACAAAATCCCAGAGCTGGAGAAGTGAGTGGAGCTCACAGGATCAGAATAAAGAGAATCCCTGTACTTTTCTGGCTCTGACGATTGACTTTTCTTTCAGGTCCATGGGTTCGGTTCTGGGCTGGAATGTGGTCATTATGGAGGTGTTGGGGGCTGAAAGCTTCAGGTCGCTGAGGGCGGGTGATACTGTGGTCAGCTTCATCGCTGCAGATGCAGTTGCACATCAGCGCATTTCCTCTGAGGAGGTCGAGAAGTAAGAGCAAGAGTTACGGGTCTCAGGTTGAGATGCTGTAATCACATTAGATTCCTGTAAAACAGCAAACGGGAAGAACCAGGAAAGTCTCCTCTGGGAGATTCTGAGAGTGATGCAGTTCTGTGCTTCCACGGTTACTACTATTACTACAGTAACTATTACAGTGCCAACCAAGACGGCCCATGACGAGTAAGCTTCCTTTAAATATGTTACGTGTGCTTCTCCATGGCCACGTCTCTTTTGGAGATTAGAGGTAGTCTGGATTCTACTGACTCCAGTGGGAGAACTGAACATGTTGGTGCTGCATTCCATTTGTACTTACAAGTTGGAAATTTCGAGTTGGAACTTTGAACTGTAATGAATCTTCACCACTCCTGAGCTTTGCCTGATATTTTTCACTGTGACAGCTGTGGGTCTGATCTGTTCTCTTGTATCATCCTGCAGGAAACTGCAGCAGGAATCAGCCAATATGAACCAGGCGTTGCTCACCGTGTTCAACAAAAACATAGATTTCCAGGTGGAAAGTGACCAGTCCGGTGCCCAGACTCCCGTCAACAACAATGTTGTGATCATCGCTCTGAGCGTCCTGCTGGCCGTGAGCATCGTGGCACTGATCATCTCTACTGCCACAATCATCAGGTGGGACTGGAAACCAGCAGCACCAGTTTAAGATGAACTCATCAGTGTTGAGTTATGACTTGTCACTGCTGCCCCCTGGTGGACACAACTATCATGAACACATTCACTGTTGCAGTATTTCTAAACAGAAACAAGAACTTCACTTAATGATTCAATTTCTTAACCCGTTTCAAAACCAAATGGTGTTTGAAGTATCATAAGGCATGTCAGCGATAATAATATAGAAAGCTTCCAGTATGAAAGAAAAAAAGAGGATGTGGCGGAAAACTCGATTTATTAAATAAATAGCAACTTAATCAGACGCTTCCAGTGTCTTAACCTGTCAAGAAGTCCCTGCAGGAATGCTCCTCATAGGATGGAAATTAGCATACTGATTAGCACATGATTATTCCATAGGGTGGAATTAGCAACTGTGAGGGCACTGGTATATCTCAGATTGTCAAGTTGCAAGTGGTACCTGAATTCCCAGAATAAAAGACATGCCGCTGAGTGTGCCCCTAATAAAAAAACATGTAGTTATATCATGAGGACTGATTGTGGGGGTTGTAAAGCACCAGAGCAGCCTTGGAGCTGCGGGTGTGTACCTTACAGCTGAGCTGATATGCCTGTACGTCAGACACTCAACAGGAATATCTATTTTCATGATATTTCGAGCTGTCTTTGTTGTTCATCTTCTTGCACATCTGTTGCACAACAACTTCAACACTGATAAAGACATGTGCAGCCTCCATAGTAACTGATGCATCATCATCTTCTTCATGTGGATGTGTGTTTTACAGCAGCAAGAACAGGAGCAAAAACCAGGAGGAGGACAAACAGAATTTCCAAATGACCTTCCAAAATCCAAGTTGCGAGTAAGTTCTCTGAGCTCCTCTCTGGTTGGAAACGTGTGTTAATCCAAAGCCTTGTTTTAATCTGAGTTTTTTTTCTGTGTGTTCCAGGTACCGGCCTTAGATACTTGATGAAAGGCCACAGCATGGAACGCCATCAAGTCCAAAACTCAATGAAAAACCCAGTTTGAAATAAACATGTTTAGCTGTCATGTTGCATTTGTTTGCATGTAATGTTGCAGCTGCCTATTTAAACTGTTTTTTTTTTTTTAGATTATTCGCTATTTTGACCTTCAGACAATTAAGACTTGGCATTGCAGCTTTAAATGTGTGTTGAGATAATACTGGTGAGAATACACACATTTATTTAAATTGGTGAATATGTAAAACGGTAATGCATTGTATTGTAGACAATGAGCATGTCACATGTCATGATTTGTCAAACGATGCTTGTCTCAGTTGTCTGAAGGAAGAAAAATGTTGTGAACTGAAATGAACTGGTCTGCTGACAGCTGGTAGAGTAAATGTCATTTTGACAATTATTGAGACTATTAAAACAAAAAGTTACATTTGATAAGAAAAAAATGTTTACATGGTGCATTTTCTGTGTCCAAAATATGGCATTATTATTATTACTACTACTACTATTACTATTATTATTATTATTATGGTGATGTGATGGTGATGATGATGTTATGTTATTAGTATAACACAATCAACATGTTGATATGCTTTTCAAAAGTATTTATTTATAAACACATTTCACACAACACATTATACACAGCTACAAGACCCACAAACCACAAATTCTGACTTCATGAATGAATAACTTATGTCGGGTGTCATGTTACAAATGAATGAATGTCAGATATCAGACATCACTCGTTTCCTGATTCGTCTCAGCCCGCTCCCAGTAGCTCCCAGTAGCTCCCAGTAGCGGAGCCACAGCTGTCACATGACAAAGAACGAAGACCTGAGGACCCACTGATGAGTGAGTCGGGAACGAATCTTTTCTGTTTCCGGTCCTGTTGACTGAGTTGATGCAGCTGCCTGCCATGTGGCGAGAGCCGGAACTGCATGAAAATGAACGAGTCGCTCACTGAGAAGACTCATTACTCCCGAGTCACTTGACAGATTCGTTCATTTCGAACGAATCGCTCACGAAGGACACAACACGACAGGAGGGGAGAGGAAGGCAAACATGGCGGACAGCTCAGCGACTGAGCCGTTTCATTGATCAGAGTAATATCTACTTGATTTGACTTTTTAGGGACAGATGATAATGAAGGAAACATCATACACCTGAAAGAACAGGAGAGGAAATGTGAGAATTTGAACAAGTGATTGATTGATGATTTTATTTACGATTTCATATTGAGTGATTCTAGAGGAAATGTGAGAATTTGAACAAGTGATTGATTGATGATTTTATTTACGATTTCATATTGAGTGATTCTAGATTAAATGGTAAGAGATACATACATACATACATACATACATACATACATACATACATACATACATACATACATACATACATACATGCATACATACATACATACACACATACATACATACATACATACATACATACATACATACATACACACATACATACATACATACATACATACATACATACATACATACATACATACATACATACATACATACATACATACATACATACATACATACATATTATAATTGTGATACGTGGGTTCTGTTTTTCGGAGACGAGGATGAATGTGCTTAATAAGTCACAAATATGGCAAGGCCCAACATTTAAAAGTCAAGTTTAACCCTCTCCATTCAAGACTGTAGTTTTCTGTAATTACATTTTGACAAGTCATTCCAACCAATGACATCAGTATCTGTACAATCAAAATGCCATGGAAAAAAAGTTTGCTCCGAACAGACCACCGGTCCTGCTTTTGGTCCAACCTCCCACATGCAGCTTCTAGTTTAAAAACAAATGTTTGCAAGGTTAATTCACCTTACCGAAACTATGACTGACTATGACCGGTCTCAATTCCAATTCAAGATCTATGCCACTTATTCCATTTAAATGATATCCACAATATCATTGTGACTGGTGAAGAATACTTATACGTTTTTGGCAGCCTGTCTGAAAAACCTGTGTAGACATATTGAATTTTCATTAATTACATATCTCTTTAAATGACATAATGACCAATTAGATATTACAGTAATATTACATATCTGACATTGGACTCATCTAGTCCTAATTTAATTTTAGATAGCCACAGTTGTAAAAATGAATAGAAGTTATCTGTAAAGAGAGACCCCCATACACGTGAATGGAGATGGTGTCAGATTCGCTGGGTACACTGGGGACATTATTTGTAATTAAAAATTTTGCCCCCACCTGTTTTTGAAAAGTTAATTGCCTATCAACCAATTTAATTGTGTTGCTGTCACGCAAGGTGCGTTCAAGAGTAAATGAGCAAATGAGTTCATGAGGAAATGTTAAAAGAGAGGAATTAGTGATGGATAGAACTTTTAACCACAACACACCCACTGATCCATAAGATCCATACTGGCTATCAGAGAATATCAAGGCCATACCGAACAGGCGAACACAGTCTGTAAATCCATGAATGTAGCTCACTCTCTCACCTCTGTGAGGGTTAGAAGTCAATCAAATCCCATATTCATTCATTTATTTTGTTAATCTCTAATATCTAATTAATCTTGAAATTATTCGCAAATTGACCACCAGATCACACTCTGGTGTGAGAAACCTCAGCTGTTGAATTCGATATCAGTTGTGAAAAAAGTGTATTGAATAAGTATTTCATGACTAAAGACGACATTTCTCGACTGGGCAGTCTGGGTATTTTGGCTGTAGACAAATAAGTGATTGGCCAGATCCTGCAAACAGGGTCCCTCATATGTGTAGATACCTGGTGATCCAATATTCTAAGCAGTTTTTGATGGCTACCACTGTGAAAAAAACAGAGCAAAAAGGATTGGCTGATCAGAGCTCTGTGCTACTGTTCTGGCTCAGACCAGGACTGCTTCAGGTTTTTCTGTTTCTGTTTCTGTGGTGTTGTCAGCACTGGAGGGCGAGAAGACTCAAAGTGATGCGTCTAACCAGGAAATCTGCAACTGACCAATTTCATCACAGGTTGGGGAAATGAACTGATACAACTCGGCACAGGCTGTTTTATTTGTTCTGAAGCACAATCATTAAATATCAGCACTTTTCTTTTTCTCTCAGTTACACACTCAGTTATATAACATATAAATGGAAAGTAACGACTGTAGTAAAATAAGTAGAGCGACTTTAAATAAATCTGTCTATTTATACCAGTATTTCAGTATAATCTCAGTGCACTTCACATTCTGAGCAGCTATGTCCCATAGTCTTAATAATTTACGTTTACATAGAGAATAATCTTTTAAAAAAAAAGCTTAAATACTACAATTTATTGCAGTTTTAAAAAGGTTTTAGTTCTTTGAACTATTTTAATCTTGTTTCCTTAAAACTGCCTTTTAAAAATATATATTTATGCTGCTTTTTGTGTACATTTAAAACACTTCAAAAAGACTCATCGGAGCCTCAGCTGTAACTGGAAATATATACATACATATATAAACAGAGATATAGATACATGATACATTGATGTCAGGTGTCAGGCGTGCTGTGGCCTTCCATCAAGCGTCAAGGCCAATACCTGGAACACAAAAAACCCCAGATGAAAACAAGGCTTTTGATGACAAACTGAGGCTATGTTTCCAACCAGAAAGAAGCTCACTTACCCGCGACTTGGACTTCGGTAGTTCATTTCAAAAGTCTTTTCGTCCTCCTCCCGTTTCTTGCTCCTGTATTTGATGCTGTAAAAGACATATCCACATGAAGTTTATGATGGTGATTGTGACACTACACCTGCAAAGACTACTGCTAATAACAAGAAAATTCCAGCGCGCTGAAATTTCGAGAGTGCTCCAGGATGTGTGTCCGTTGGTTTGCAGCACTTTGTCTGCCTTTGAACTTTTTCCCAGTAATTTCAGGTGCAATTGTTTAGTTGGGGCTCCTGGTAGGGGCCTATTGAGGGGCAGGGCCTAAAAGTAGTATTTCCCATTCATTTCTTATAGTGAGGCTTCCTATACAGGTCCTCTACACAGCTGCAGCAGGGGAGTGAGCCAAGGTTGCCATGACGACAGCTCCTGTCTGCAGACCCACGGTCTGTGTCTGTTTGACCAAAGTGTGTCTGAGAAGGTGCTGCTGAAAAACGATACAACCTATCAACATGAAACGTAGTACACAAACAGACCACAAGTTTCTTTAATTTTTGAAATGAAAATGAAGTTTCTAAGTCGAAGTATGGCGACGAAGCGCATGTTTGTTTGAGGAGTTCTGTTTTTCCCATTCATTCATATGAGAAAAACCGAAATCGCCTAAGTGCTAAACATTTGGCTCTAGGGAGTCAATGCTTGCATCTATCTGGAGTATGAGCACACTGTCACACAGGGGAGAATCTCAGGAACGCTCTGATGCGATTTGGTGTGTGTACTATGAAAACTGAGGCCACAGTCGCGAGGAGAAGTGCAAATTTTAACTTTATCGCAGTGGTGGGAAAATGAATGGGGGCTTATGGAGAGAAGAGGCTGCGCTGGGCTGACTCTGAGGCTCGCCGTTTAAATTTTATAAGGCGCACAGGTTTATGGCCTGCATCGCATGAGAGAGCACAAATTTACCTACAAATGTGGAAAAAAGAATTTGTCTACTGCTTACGGTGTGGCTGGGAGCAGCATGAAAATAGAAAAATTAGAGCTGATTTTTCACTGATCCCTCGCTTTGACAGTTGGTCTCTCCCCACTCAGGCTGCATTGAAAATGCCAAACACATGTTTTTGAGACGGTCTGGATGAAAAACCATACAAGGTATCAACATGCTGGTGGGTACAGGCAGAAACGACAAGTTTTCTTGAGTTTTGAAGTTAAAATTAAGTTTCTACGTCAACGTATGGCTTTACAGCGAATGTTTAGTCTTTTTCTTGTTCTCTTCATGTCTGCATGGGTTCTTTCCATGTGGTCCACTTAACATCAGATAAAAGTCACGGAGAGACAGAGCTGAATTTGGGCCTCTTTAATCTGCAACATGATCAACCTGTGTTCATCTTAAACTGGTGCTGCTGGTTTCCAGTCTCACCTGATGATTATGGCAGTACAGATGATCAGTGCCACCATGGACACGGCCAGCAGAACGCTCAGAACGATGATCACACCATTGTTGTTGACGGGAGTCTGGGGGTTGTTGTTCACATCCTTCACAGTCACCTGCACAGAGCTCCACCCAACCAAGGGCTCAGCCCCCCCATCAGTGGCTGAAATGTTCAGAGTGTACGCCTTCACTTTACTGTAGTCCAGAGGCTGCACCAGCTTCAGAGCTCCAGTGGAGGAGTCCAACTCAAAGACCTGAGGGTCTGATTCAGGACTTTGCTGGACAATACTGTAACTGACTCTTCCATTTACACTTTCATCTGGGTCTACAGCTGTGATGCTGATCAAGACTGTCCCCTGTGGCTCTGTCTCTAAGACTTCCACCTGGTACTCAGCCTCAGTGAACTTGGGGGCGTTGTCGTTGACGTCGGTCACTTGGACCTCCAGGGTGGCTGTGGCTGTTCTGGCTGGACGACCCTGATCTTCAGCTACAATCTGCAGGCTGTACTGTGACGTGGTCTCCCTGTCAAGTGCAGCAGCCACACTCACCGTCCCAGACACAGGGTGGACTTCAAACCTGCCCTCCCCTCCTCTCAGCCAGTATCTGATCTCCTTGTTGAAGCCACTGTCTTTGTCTGTGGCTGTAACTACAGTAACTCTGGCTCCTATCTCTGTGTTCTCTGCAACTTGTGCTGTCACGTTAGCCTCGGGGAAAACAGGATCATTGTCATTGATGTCCATGACTTGAACCTGAACCACTGCAGTGCTGGTGGTGACCCCATCAGAGATGGAGATATTCACAGAGTAGGTCTTTGGGCCATCATCACAGTCCAGCTCCACCGTGGTGCTGAGTTCACCAGTGTTAGAGATGCTGAATCTATCAGCTTCTGTTAGAACTGCCAGAGTCACTGGGTCTACTGCGAGGAAGTCCACCTGAATCATTGAAGAAATCATGTCAGTGACCATCGTTCATAGAGACTGTATTTACATGTGGACCGAACAAGAGTTTGATGTCCACATCTACATTACAAACCAGACACGGCACAATCAATGAATCAAATCACGAATTAAGAAAAGCTAAGACCTGATTCTGAAGGACAATTGTGCCGTTAAATGCTTTGGTCCTCAGACAAGACTGGACAAAAGGCCAGACTGCAGATTTGCAGAGCAGCTCACCTTGAGGACTCTTGTTCCGGCGGGTTTCTCTTCTTCTATGGTGGTACTGTAGGTGCTCTGTGTGAACCGTGGCTTTGTATCTCCAACAGCGACGATCTCCACTTGTGCTGAGGCAGAACGAGGCACAGTGCCTCCTAGAGGAGAAGAACATTATGACAGTGACTTCCTGTGGCTGGCTGCACAGTGTATTTCAATCATTGAAAAATGAATCCATTTCATATGTACCATCTGTGGCAGTGATGAACAGCTGGAACTCCAAAGTCTCATTTGACTTCAATGGAATAAGTTGGTCCAGAGTAATTTGTCCAGTGCTTTTATCAATGGAGAAGTATTGGTTTTCATTCCCAAAAGTGATTGAGTATGTGATCTGTGCATTGCTGCCAGCATCTCCATCCGTGGCCTCAACCTTTGAGAGAAGAGACCTTCATGAAACATTTACAGTGTTTGACACCCTCCATGTGTCCACCAATCGGAGCAGAGTTTTAGGACTTCAGTCAGGAAATGCCAGTGTTAAGGTTGGAATAAAGAAGCAGGAAAACACTCAAAGATTGTTGAATCTGTGTCTGGGGCATTTGTGATTGCTGATCTTTTTTCATGCAGTTCAATGCGTATCTTAAAAACCAGAAGTGTTAGTTTTCCTCACTCTTTGGGATGTTCGTTCAGTGCAGTTCCTATGCTAATAACCCGTATTGTTCAGGTTCCTTACCTTCACAAGTGGCATGTTGACAGTTTGGTCAGTGGAAACTCTGGCTGTGTAGATGCTCTTGGTGAAAGCTGGGCTGTTGTCATTTTCATCCAGAAGAGTTACAGTCACATTCGTTGTTCCTATGTGGTTGGGTGAATCTGTCTCTTTCGCCTCCACCTTTGTCAATGGACAACAAGACAATAATGAGACAGCATGTTATCATTTCAGGTGATCAGATTCCTCTATACGTGAGCTCTGATGAAGACGTGTCATGGTTCAAAGCTCTGAGAGTCAAGACGTAGACTTTGGTTTGAGCAGGTCTTGGCTTTGTTTAGTAAAACTGTTGTCAAGGCTGGGAGCAAAGCTGAGAGCTAAACTTTGAGGCAGACGGCGACTGGATGAATGAGTTCCTTCCTGCTGTGAGGTCTGTGTCTTACATTTGAAGCTGTGGGAAAATCTAGTGAGCAGAATTTGGGAATGTCACACATTGAGCCTCTGAGACAATGTGTGGGTGTTTGCCTGCATCTCGTAAACTTCTACAGTTCAAAACATTCAAGAGTTTTAAGAAGACAGAGTAAACTAATGCCATCTCAGTTTGAGACCAACAATCTACACTTCCCAACAACGTAAACCCTCATTGAAAAGGGATGCTCCCTTGAAACTGAAACTGTGAATCTACATTGCCTGAAATTTAACACAAGAAGCCACAGATGATGGGATGATTTATCCCATCGATAGAAACCAAAAATGTTCTGGGATCAGGTTGAACCTGAGTTCTAGATCACCTGAAATGTGAATTGTGGAGTGGTCTCTCTGTCCAGGGCTGTGGAGTTCTTCACTCTGACTGTCCCATCAGCATCAATGGAGAAAGGAACTGAATCTGAAAGGATCTTGAAAGTTCCCAAAAATCCTCCCTGTGGAATATAAGTAGCACAGTAAGAAATCTTCTGCGGGGTGGTTTCAGACCGAGCTTAAAGATAGTCATGATGTGCAGAGTGGCACTCACCTTGTCCTTGTCAGTGACCTCCAAGGTCAGGATGGAGGCCCCACTGGCCAGGTTCTCAGGGACCTCCACCTCGTAGGTTTCCTGACTGAACTCAGGGGGGTTGTTGTTCACATCCTTCACAGTCACCTGCACAGAGCTCCACCCAACCAAGGGCTCAGCCCCCCCATCAGTGGCTGAAATGTTCAGAGTGTACGCCTTCACTTTACTGTAGTCCAGAGGCTGCACCAGCTTCAGAGCTCCAGTGGAGGAGTCCAACTCAAAGACCTGAGGGACTGATTCAGGACTTTGCTGGACAATACTGTAACTGACTCTTCCATTTGCACCTTCATCTGGGTCTACAGCTGTTATGCTGATCAAGACTGTCCCCTGTGGCTCTGTCTCTAAGACTTCTACCTGGTACTCAGCCTCAGTGAACTTGGGGGCGTTGTCGTTGACGTCGGTCACTTGGACCTCCAGGGTGGCTGTGGCTGTTCTGGCTGGACGACCCTGATCTTCAGCTACAATCTGCAGGCTGTACTGTGACGTGGTCTCCCTGTCAAGTGCAGCAGCCACACTCACCGTCCCAGACACAGGGTGGACTTCAAACCTGCCCTCCCCTCCTCTCAGCCAGTATCTGATCTCCTTGTTGAAGCCACTGTCTTTGTCTGTGGCTGTAACTACAGTAACTCTGGCTCCTATCTCTGTGTTCTCTGCAACCTGTGCTGTCACGTTAGCCTTGGTGAAAACAGGATCATTGTCATTGATGTCGATGACTTGAACCTGAACCACTGCAGTGCTGGTGGTGACCCCGTCAGAGATGGAGATATTCACAGAGTAGGTCTTTGGGCCATCATCACAGTCCAGCTCCACCGTGGTGCTGAGTTCACCAGTGTTAGAGATGTTGAATCTATCAGCTTCTGTTAGAACTGCCAGAGTCACTGGGTCTACTGCGAGGAAGTCCACCTGAATCATTGAAGAAATCATGTCAGTGACCATCGTTCATAGAGACTGTATTTACATGTGGACCGAACAAGAGTTTGATGTCCACATCTACATTGCAAACCAGACACGGCACAATCAATGAATCAAGTCACAAATTAAGAAAAGCTAAGACCTGATTCTGAAGGACAGTGAAGTAGATGTGAATATGACAAAAGGACTTCACAGTCTCGAACACCTTTAAATGCTTTGGTCCTCAGACAAGACTGGACAAAAGGCCAGACTGCAGATTTGCAGAGCAGCTCACCTTGAGGACACTTGTTCCGGCGGGTTTCTCTTCTTCTATGGTGACACTGTAGGTGCTCTGTGTGAACTGTGGACTTGTATCTCCAACAGCAACAATCTCCACTTGTGCTGAGGCAGAGCGAGGCACAGTGCCTCCTAGAGGAGAAGAACATTATGACAGTGACTTCCTGTGGCTGGCTGCACGGAGTGTATTTCAATCATTGAAAAATGAATCCATTTCAGATGTACCATCTGTGGCTGTGATGAACAACTGGAACTCCAAAGTCTCATTTGACTTCAATGGAATTAGTTGGTCCAGAGTAATTTGTCCAGTGCTTTTATCAATGGAGAAGTATTGGTTTTCATTCCCAAAAGTGATTGAGTATGTGATCTGTGCATTGCTGCCAGCATCTCCATCCGTGGCCTCAACCTTTGAGAGAAGAGACCTTCATGAAACATTTACAGTGTTTACTGCAGTGTTTCCGTATATCCACAAGCATCTCCTTCAATTATAACCTCTAGGAGTTCTGCATCGTCCTCCAGGAAACAAGAAATGAACTCTGACACCCTCCATGTGTCCACCAATCGGAGCAGAGTTTGAGAACCTCAGTTGGGAAATGCCAGTGTTAAGGTTGGGATAAAGAAGCACGAAAACACTCAAACAATCAGTGTCTGGGGCATTTGTGATTGCTGATCTTTTTTCATGCAGTTCAATGCGTATCTTTAAAACCAGAAGTGTTAGTTTTCCTCACTCTTTGGGATGTTCGTTCAGTGCAGTTCCTCTGCTACCTTGTCAAGTATTTCTTGTCACATTGTCATGAAAAGCGTTCCATGCTGGACTTGAAATGCAGAGTTCTTTTTTCTAGGTGTTATATACTCAGAGACAATAACCCGTATTGTTCAGGTTCCTTACCTTCACAAGTGGCATGTTGACAGTTTGGTCAGTGGAAACTCTGGCTGTGTAGATGCTCTTGGTGAAAGCTGGGCTGTTGTCATTTTCATCCAGAAGAGTTACAGTCACATTCGTTGTTCCTATGTGGTTGGGTGAATCTGTCTCTTTCGCCTCCACCTTTGTCAATGGACAACAAGACAATAATGAGACAGCATGTTATCATTTCAGGTGATCAGATTCCTCTATACGTGAGCTCTGATGAAGACGTGTCATGGTTCAAAGCTCTGAGAGTCAAGACGTAGACTTTGGTTTGAGCAGGTCTTCGCTTTGTTTAGTAAAACTGTTGTCAAGGCTGGGAGCAAAGCTGAGAGCTAAACTTTGAGGCAGACGGTGACTGGATGAATGAGTTCCTTCCTGCTCTGAGGTCTGTGTCTTACATTTGAAGCTGTGGGAAAATCTAGTGAGCAGAATTTGGGAATGTCACACATTGAGCCTCTGAGACAATGTGTGGGTGTTTGCCTGCATCTCGTAAACTTCTACAGTTCAAAACATTCAAGAGTTTTAAGAAGACAGAGTAAACTAATGCCATCTCAGTTGGAGACCAACAATCTACACTTCCCAACAACTTAAACCCTCATTGAAAAGGGATGCTCCCTTGAAACTGAAACTGTGAATCTACATTACCTGAAATTTAACACAAGAAGCCACAGATGATGGGATGATTTATCCCATCTATAGAAACCAAAAATGTTCTGGGATCAGGATGAACCTGAGTTCTAGATCACCTGAAACGTGAATTGTGGAGTGGTCTCTCTGTCCAGGGCTGTGGAGTTCTTCACTCTGACTGTCCCATCAGCATCAATGGAGAAAGGAACTGAATCTGAAAGGATCTTGAAAGTTCCCAAAAATCCTCCCTGTGGAATATAAGTAGCACAGTAAGAAATCTTCTGCGGGGTGGTTTCAGACCGAGCTTAAAGATAGTCATGATGTGCAGAGTGGCACTCACCTCGTCCTTGTCAGTGACCTCCAAGGTCAGGATGGAGGTCCCATTGGCCAGGTTCTCAGGGACCTTCACCTCGTAGGTTCCCTGACTGAACTCAGGGGGGTTGTTGTTCACATCCTTCACAGTCACCTGCACAGAGCTCCACCCAACCAAGGGCTCAGCCCCCCCATCAGTGGCTGAAATGTTCAGAGTGTACGCCTTCACTTTACTGTAGTCCAGAGGCTGCACCGGCTTCAGAGCTCCAGTGGAGGAGTCCAACTCAAAGACCTGAGGGACTGATTCAGGACTTTGCTGGACAATACTGTAACTGACTCTTCCATTTGCACCTTCATCTGGGTCTGCAGCTGTTATGTTGATCAAGACTGTCCCCTGTGGCTCTGTCTCTGAGACTTCCACCTGGTACTCAGCCTCAGTGAACTTGGGGGCGTTGTCGTTGACGTCGGTCACTTGGACCTCCAGGGTGGCTGTGGCTGTTCTGGCTGGACGACCCTGATCTTCAGCTACAATCTGCAGGCTGTACTGTGACGTGGTCTCCCTGTCAAGTGCAGCAGCCACACTCACCGTCCCAGACACAGGGTGGACTTCAAACCTGCCCTCCCCTCCTCTCAGCCAGTATCTGATCTCCTTGTTGAAGCCACTGTCTTTGTCTGTGGCTGTAACTACAGTAACTCTGGCTCCTATCTCTGTGTTCTCTGCAACCTGTGCTGTCACGTTAGCCTTGGTGAAAACAGGATCATTGTCATTGATGTCGATGACTTGAACCTGAACCACTGCAGTGCTGGTGGTGACTCCGTCAGAGATGGAGATATTCACAGAGTAGGACTTTGGGCCATCATCACAGTCCAGCTCCACCGTGGTGCTCAGTTCACCAGTGTTAGAGATGCTGAATCTATCAGCTTCTGTTAGAACTGCCAGAGTCACTGGGTCTACTGCGAGGAAGTCCACCTGAACACATTAAGATGAGAAGCTCTTAACACATTGACAACTAAGATGGAAGCAGTATTTTGGCTTTTCATCCTTTCTGCCATACCTTGAGAAATGTCCCCACTGTTCCTTCTTCTACAGAACCATTGTAGACTTTTTGTGAAAATTCAGGATTTTCAGAACCAGGAGTTCTAATATTCACCAGTGCTGTGGAGAAGCGGGGTGTGCTGCCCCCTGGAGACGTGAAGAAGAATATAATAATGAGTGACAACGTGATAATCCTGAATGGCAATAAATAGAACTGTGCACCCAGTAAAAAGTGTTCATCAAAGACACAAACAAACACAGACCCTTTGATATCAGTTCAATAGAACCAGTACCTGCCTTGCTAAGATGTTTTACAGTAACTCCTCCCAACTTCTTTAACATAACCATGTAAATGAGTATGGTGCAGGATAGGTTCAGGGTCAGGACTTAAATATTGGTTTAATTTGGTGAATTTTGTCTAAATATTGAAGAGTGAATTCATGCTGGTCTCTAATTGGTCCCTGAAGGATTTGTGCGGGGAAAATCATCTCTTTTTATTTCAATTTGCATTCATATTTTGGCCATTATGTGGTCATACAAAATGAATTTCTTTAAAAAAGTGGTGTTTGACTGAAAAGTTTCAGACTGAGTGCTGATTGATTTCATTTTGTAACATGTGAATCATCTGGGGAAGTGATTGAATAACTTGAGTCTCAGGCTCATCCAGAGAAAATGCTGCTCACCATCTGTGGCTTTTATGTAGAGGGGAAACTCCAGAATCTTCTTTGGCTCCAGGGGGATTATTTTAGCCAGCTTGATCCATCCATTTTGGTCAATTTCGAAGTTGCCTTCAGCGTTCCCGTAGTCAATGGAGTATTCGATCACTGCATTAGTACCAACATCTGGATCCTCAGCTTGAACCTTAAATTACACACGTCATCATCTTAAATCTGCTTGCACAAAGGCCACATGATAATATTGTCTCTACAAGTTAAGTCAATATAAAATATTATGAGGGTTGTTATTGATAAGCTCAGCAAATATTTGATGAATCAATGACCCACTTTCCTAGAGTTCAGCTGACTGTAAGGGCAAAGGTCACACTGCACCTTCAGCCTAATGTGTTGCATACAAAAAACAAAAGACACACCGCT
Organism: Karalla daura; assembly: GCA_029224185.1. Classification (NCBI taxonomy): domain Eukaryota; kingdom Metazoa; phylum Chordata; class Actinopteri; order Chaetodontiformes; family Leiognathidae; genus Karalla; species Karalla daura. The sequence goes on from CM055189.1 coordinate 2,286,223, forward strand.
GGCTTCTGCTCTAACTTTCACATTATTGTGGAGGGTTTTATCAAAATGATGTGAGGTCTAGGAAAGGTCCACAGATTTACTGACAGCACTGATGACATTGCCATGAGTGGTAATGATAAATTCCTGAATTGTTGTAATCACCCACCTTCAGCACCTCCATCCCCACTGTTTGATCTGTGGTCAGCTCTCCCTCATACTCGTTTTGGGTGAATGTTGGACTGTTGTCGTTCTCATCCTCAATGGTGACATTGACCTGTGCCTCTGCGACAGTGACGTTTGCCTCCACTGCTTGAATCTTTCAATCAAGACGTGAAAAGTGGTTCAGTTAGGTCTGAAATGTTGACAGGTCCAGACTACAAATGCATTGGCACTCAAAAGACATCTATGGTGAACAGCAGCCATTAAGACAACTCTAACCAGTGCAGCTAGCATACCAGCTAACAAGCTAGACTAAACAATAGAAACCAAAAAGCTTCTGGGATCAGGTTGAACCTGAGTTCTAAGTCACCTGAAATGTGAATAGTGGAGTGGTCTCTCTGTCCAGGGCTGTGGAGTTCTTCACTCTGACTGTCCCATCAGCATCAATGGAGAAAGGAACTGAATCTGGATCGATCTTCAAAGTTCCCACAAATCCTCCCTGGACAATGATAAAAAAAACATCTTATCTTTTCCTCAGGATAAGTGAGGCATCTACTAATCTATCTGACTTATCTGTCAGTTAGAGTAGAGGACTCATAGAGGAGGTTTCCTCAGAATCATGACGTCTTCAGTGTGTTTTAAAGCAGTGTTTACCTGGTCCCGGTCAGTGACGATGACTCTCAGCACAACAGTGTCAACAGGAGAATTTTCCAACAAGCTGACTGGGTATTCAGCTTTGTCAAACTCTGGGGGATTATCATTCACATCCTCCACAGTGACAAACACTGTAGCATCAGCTGTCTTGAGAGGATTGTCCACCTGGGCCGCCTGCAGCCGGAGAAAAGAAAAGCACAGAGTGTCTTCATTCTGCCATGTGAGTGTCAAACTGCATCGACTCTGAATATTAAAGGAGAGCTGGGATGGTTGAATGGAGTCACTGATGCTGTTTTAGCCTTTTTACAATCCTGTTTGTCGTGGTGGGATTGTTACGCTGTATTTCTGCACAGATCTGGCGCCCTTTCATGCTTATCAGGCAGCCATACATATGCTTTACTCTGATTGGCTGTTTCACCTGCCACTCACATCAATGGTCCTATCCTGCGTTCCATTTGCACTCGGAAGTCGGACGTTCTGAGTTGGACGTTTCATCTAAACAACTTTCAAAGTCAGAAAACTGACAAAACTGAGTTGACAATCCAAAATGGCCGTCCCGTGTAAAAACAGTAGAGGCTCCTGTGTAGCTTTTATTGCACTAAGTCAGTTGTACACATAGCATTGTTAACATATATGTATGGAAATGCTGCTATAGTATAATTTACAGTTTTCATGTGGTATATTTGAATTAGAACACAGGCTGTGCTAACAGGCTAATTATAGCCTGGGGACTGTTTCCAACTTTGAAACTGGAACACTGATAACTCAGCTGTGACCTCATTCCCTGCTACGACTTCAGAGGTAAATGGAACGCAGCATAAACCTTTGGACCGGTTGATAGTTGTGAACTTTACAACACTATCCAGTCAATGCAAAGTAATGTCAAACTCACTGAACGGGCATGATCACAGTTTTATGTCTTGGTGGTCTGTCAGCATCAGTAATTCTCTGTTCATTTAGTGTCGGTGACCTATATCTTTTCAGAAAGGCCAATTTAGATTGAAATGAACAGAAAAAAATGAATAGGACATACTACATAACATTTTATCAATGGTAATATTGATATGAATTTGAACTTTGTGGAATGTGATGGAAAAACCCTTCATATCCCAGAATGCCTTGCCTCAACCATAACAATATGCACTGATCTAGTGTTAGGAGTGCTTATATGAAGCTCATACCTTGATGCTGATGGTGAAGGAGCTGATCTCCTCCCGGTCTAAATCTTTCACCACAACCAGAGCTCCACTTTTCCCGTCAATCACCAAGTAATGTTGATACTCTGCTGGAGAAACTGAACAACGACAGCATCCATTCTTCAGTGTTTTTACAACATGCTTCTGAATCCTTTTAAATGTTATATTGCATTGAAACTTTAAATCCACATTTACCTGCACTGATGCTGTATTTCACCTCCACGTTGATGCCAGTGTCTCCATCCTGAGCCTTTATCGCCTCAGGCTCAGTCATTAAAGGCCCTTTCTGAAATATGAGGTTAAAATGTATTTCTCACTATCTAAACCAGCAACAACAGCCGGGTTCTGCAACAGGTCCGTGCATTAAGCTTCCAGACAGTTGAACAGGTCATAACCCACCCACCATGTCTCAGTTATCATGCCAATATATTTACAAATTCATACATTAGTATTTATTAAGACATTTGCACATCTGAGGTGCCTTTTTTCGTATCATATATGTACAATCTTGAATATTGTGCTATGATTGCACTAAAGTATGGTTTGTATTGTATGTTCTGTCCAACAATAAGGTTATGTTGAAACAAATATCAAAAGCAATGAGAATCAAAATAAGAGAATATTGTGCTGTCAATAAAAACACAACAGCATCAAGATTTATCGAAGGATCAAGTGCATCTCCATTCATATCCCCAAGGAATGTGTTGCAAAAACCTAAATAATTCAACAAAAAAATGGTGATGGAAACACCTCAATGATGTGTCCATCTAGAAGCTGATCTCAAAGTGTGATGGAAACACTTTGTTCACATCTCCAGGTCACGTGACCTGACGTAGGGGTCACATGACCAGTTCCCTTCAGACCAGATGGACAGAGGAGGAGACTCAACTGTTTCTAAATCTGATTCAAAGATCTAAGAAAACTATGTTCTGGACGTCCATCTTCCTCAGAGTGGAGGACCAGGACCACATGGTACCAGGGTTATTATGGGATGGAGCAGGACCACATGGTACCAGGGTTATTATGGGATGGAGCAGGACCACATGGTACCAGGGTTAATATGGGATGGAGCAGGACCACATGGTACCAGGGCTATTATGGGATGGAGCAGAAACACACTTAATCTATAAATACAACTCATATGCCACATACCCTTCAATGGAAACTCCATCAGGTAGCTGTTGTTTAAATATGAGAAATATCCTGTTCATTTTGTGAAAATTGTGGTGGAAACAGAGCCAGAGTGTCTGGATGGTTGAAACAGCATTTTGAAAGCCAAGACAAGAGGAAGATCTCACTGAGCTGACTCACCTTTCCCTCTTCAATAGAAGCCTGGTACACGTTGTGACTGAAATATGGGTTGAAGTTGTCAAAGTCTTCAACGTTAATCAACACAGTGGCTGTGGAACTTTTCCCCCCCTTGTCCTGTAGGGAACAATAACACCAATGAGACCTTCATACCAAGTTTCCTGAATTACAAAATAATCTGAGGTCTGATGCTCACTTACCTTGGCTGTCACAGTGAAGTTGTATGTTTTGGCCTCATTGTAGTTCAAAGGGTTCTTCAACATCAAAGCCCCTGCAGAGGTCAACTTGAAGGTCTCTGAATCTTCCTGAAGAGAAGGGAGACAGCGTCACGGTTCCAGACAGTAGAGGCTCTGAGTGGCCCCAGTAACAAGTCATTCAACTTCATTTACTCTGATTCATCAGATTCAAGAGGTTTGTATACAACAATAAGATAATTCTGTCTATTCACTATATTCTTGGTAAGAAATAACTTGGATAACTTGGATTGGTTAATTTGGATTTGGTTGCATGTAGTCACAATCATCAGATTGATACATCCCATCTTGGCCTCCGCTGGGTCTCCTAAACACGTTGATCCATTTTTAAACATTCAGGAGAAATGTGAACTTAAGAAATCATGGTTGCGTGTTCTTACCATGCTGTATGTGACTTTATTGTGTGCTGGGGTGGTGTCATTGTCCACAGCTGTCAGTTTAATGATTGTGGTTCCCACCTCCATCACCTGAGAGAAGACACAGCAGATGTTCACCCACAGACTGTCCCAGTCAGACGTGTTGAATGAGTCCTCTGGTCCACAGTGTGTGGCACTCACCTCAGACACATTAACTGTGTAGGTCTCCTGCTCAAACACTGGAGCATGCTCATTGATGGGCGTCACTGTCACTGTCCGTGTGTAGGTGACCTGGAGAGGACAGATCATTGGCAGGAAACACACATTAGGAACCAGCTTCTCACTATTAGTCACATCTGGCTCTTTATAGTCATTAGAAACACCTTAGTCTGCATAACTATCATTTACCATTACTTGGCTATTGACTAGCTTTTCTCACTAATGCATCTATAGGAGGTAAGGTCAATGTTACGTTATCATTTATGAAGTTACGTTGTTAAAATTATGTTGTGTCATGAAATGTTTTGTGATGTTTTTATCGTGTTATATTTACAACATGTTACTGTTACATCACATATTTTGTGAACTGTGTTGTTACGTTTTGTTGTATATTATTATTGTTTGTAATTTGTACTTAGTTTGGTAGTGTTAATGAAGACTGCAACTCTTTACCGACCTTGTCTGGCACGTCACACACGATTGAGTAACTCAAGGTGAGGTCAGTCTGAAAAACAGAGATATCAAGGAAAGATCAGCAAGATTAGATTAGAGAAGATTAAACTTTATTGTGCTGTGCTATATAAAAATAAAGTTGGATTAATCTGTTTACGTCCCTCCCTGCAATAAAGTTCTTTGATTTTAGCTGAATTTCTCCACCTTCTCACTGTGGGGTGACAGTGCTGACCTCTCATGTGTTGCTTCAGTCCAGTATTCACACAAAGTTCAGTTCATATTTCGACAAAGAAGCAACAATCTTAATTTATAATGAAGCATCTTAGTTTTGTAGGCACTGAACCACTGAGTCCTACCATGGTGTCTGCGTCCAGCGGCTTCCTTGTTCGGACAGTTGCGAGGCCCCCCCCCGGGGTGAAATCCAGCTCCAGGAGGTCCTGGTGCTCCGTCTCCAGCATGAAGTTGGTCTCTTCTGGGAAACCATCGAGCAGCTCCACATCCCCTGCAGCATCATGGAAGATCAACGATCAGGTGACAAATGAACTTTTCTGCCTCACTGATGTTAAACAAACAGCTGAATGTTGGAAAATCAGGACAGGATGAAACATTTGATAATAAAAATGTAGCAGTTTGAACTTAAAATAATGGCAAATCTGGTTCTGCTGTTCTTTGTTTTCTAAAGTCCTTGAATTTCTTCTTATTACTTCAACAAGACACTTACCTTTTGTAAGGTAAAACATGACAAGCCAAGATAGATAGATAGACAGATAGATAGATAGGTAGATAGATAGATAGATAGATAGATAGATAGATAGATAGATAGATAGATAGATAGATAGATAGATAGATAGATAGATAGATAGATAGATAGATAGATAGATAGATAGATAGATAGATAGATAGATAGATAGATAGACAGACAGATAGATAGATAGATAGATAGATAGATAGATAGATAGATAGATAGATAGATAGATAGATAGATAGATAGATAGATAGATAGATAGATAGATAGATAGATAGATAGATAGATAGATAGATAGATGGAAGGATGAAAGAATGGACGGATAGAAAAGATGGACATGATCTTACCATTGTAATTGTCATCCAGTGGATCTAGTTCTTTATTGCCTCCAGAAATACAATCTATCATCGAGACTACAGGATCAGAACAAACACAAGGTAAGAGTTAGTTAGTTTAACGCTTGAAACAGGACAGGATGAAAAAAAACAAACAAAAAAAACAAGTGACCACATTCTTCTTTCACCATTATTATCAGTTGTAATATAAATGAACAAATATTTGTTTGAATCTAAACAAAGGAATAAGAAACATTTTGATTCATAATTGCACAGTCAATAATGTAACTAAATACATCCACATGGTGAAACAATTTTACCATATGTTGCAACCTGTTCTCACATTAGATGAAAAGAAGAAACTTTGATTTCCTTTCCCTGTTTTTTTAATGTTAAAAAGGCTCCACTCACTTGGTGTACGTATTAAAGCGTCTGCAGTGGAGACAGAGAGGACGGAGAGGACGAGGAGGAGGAGACGAGGTGGTGTCAACCCGGCCATGTCCATCTCAGGGCGGTCGTGAGGAGTCTGAACCTCAGAGTTACAGTTCTTCAATACCTTCAGGCCAGAGCGCCCTCCCTCCCATCACTACTGCTTTATGTCTGTTGTGTCACTAGGTGGATGATGCTGTGTATCACATAATCCAAAGTCCATGTTCCTGAGTTTCATTTCCCATAAGAAGGTGTGAGCAGATTTTACTGCTTTGCTCTCATAATGGTAAAGTTTTCTTTCCTCTGTTACGTAACTTTGTGACCTTGATGCGGCACGCCCCACACAGATAAATGCTCATCACCGTCATCGTGTCTCTTTTAAACTTTTGCAATGTATGATCTATGACGATAGTTAGGTTGTTATCATCCGTTTCTATGCACACTGCTTTTATGGTTGGGAGTGTAATTGCACAATCAAGTGCCACACCTTGAAACCTCTCCCTCATATTTTGTGTGTCTGCATTTTGATCACATTTTTCTGTAAGAAATACATTTAGAAAAAAATAAACTCTGTCCTTCCCTCCCCCTAAAACCTACATTAAGTTTCCAAGGTTCCTGGTCAGAATTTCACACAAAGGGGAAAGCGCATGAGGAGTACAAACAATATGATGGTGTAAAAGAATGTAAAAACAAAAGTACTGTAGTTCTTGTACAACTGTGACATATATGTATATGTTGTGAGAAAAGTCATTTATAAACAGGAGCAAATCTGGAAAAATATTTATTGGGTGGGAAGAGGGGGCAGGAATCTTTGAGGGGTGGCAACACATGGCAGACATATACGTAGGTATACTGAGTTGTTTTTCTGCTTGCAGGACTTTATGCATGACTTGGAACATGCATCCTACATGTCGATATGTATGTACACTATGTAAGGGCACGGGTTGCCATTCACACACTCATACAGACAAACGTGATCTCATGCAATCAGCGTCTTGCATTTGAGGTAACAGGTTTCATGTGAACAGCTCATTCTTGGAATCAGAAACCATACAGTGTGATCTCACGTTATTAAGTGAGGTGTTGCCATACTTGCATCTCCAATTAGAGTGGCAGCATTGCAGGCAGCATTTGTACATGAAGAAACTATCCAAAGAAAATCCCATGAAGATCCATGAGCTGAGCTGGACTAAGGTAAATACACAACGGAAATAAATCCCACTCAAACAAGGCACTAGACATCACTATGCATGTGATTGTTTACGCAGAACTCGCATTCTGCCCGGCTGTCTCTCAGAAGAAGCTGCAATAGTTTTTTGACAGACGAGGTCTTTCCTGAAGGTCACAGAAGTGATGGCGACATGAAACTTTTCATGGATGTAAGTCTGAGCTGCAGTATCAACAAATTACACCAAAAAGACTCAAGAGTTACAGGAGTTACATGACATCAAAATAGCCACAACCCTGAAAAGGAGTCCCATGAAAAATACATTTTACTGCCATTTTGTGGGTGTGTTCATACAGGTCGTTTCTGGACAGTTTCATAGCAAATACGAAAAAAGAGACATCGAAAAAACAACAATAAGCAGCATTTACACCAGCATCATGTTTTAAGATCCTAATCTCACTTAAGGTTTTATTAACAGTGATGTCAGATTTTCTCAGTTGCTATAAATAAAGTATAAAAGTATATAAAAGTATAAAATAAATACAGAATCTTCAGCTCAGCTTTTAGTGCTTTTCCAAAAGAAAAATAGTGCGCTTTGATCAACGTTTCAACAGTTCCATGAATAAAAACAATTCAATTAAAACAAAACAGCATACATTAGATAGATTTGCCATCAATCTACAATATCAATCTATCTATAATATCAATCTGTATATCAACCAAGATTTGTATCAGTCACTGCAGAAGCTTCTCCTGGCTCCTCCCTGGAGGGTCTTCAGGAAACCTTCTCACTGTGGCTTGAAAGATTCCGGTGGATTTGGGTTTCACCACTGATTGAAGGATTCACTATCTTTCTGATCCGGATCACGATGCTGGATGGAAGATTCTATTTCCCTTTAGTGGTTGCATGGGAAACTCAGGAAGAGACTTGAAAAGCCGTTTTGAAGAAGAATTCTTTAATTCTAAAGGTTGGTCCAAACGGTCGTGCAAAATAAACAACTGGAGAGTTTCACAAGAGATTGTATACAACAATCACAGGATGAGCATCCAAGATCATGTAGCGTAACATTCAAGTAAAAACTCTGGAGAAACTATGGTGGTTCTCCATTCTTGTACCTGTTTGAGGGGGAGTGGTTTCCCAGCTTAGGTGCAATTTGTGTGTGTGTGTTAGGTGAGGTATGTAAATGTGGCCGTTCGGTGGTCCACATTAACATGTGTGTGAATGGACGATACAGCTGGATGTGGCTGGCAAGCAGCAGGGGTTGTCTGGAGAAGATGTGGAATGTCGATATCACCTTTGTTTCTATGGATCTAAGGACATAAGGGGCTTCAGGGGTGTGAACAGGAAGGTGTGAATGTGAAGGTGTGTTTCCAAAGCTATTGGAGTTCACCTTAGGGAAAGCTGAAAACCACTGAAATCTAACAGTTCCCCCGTCTGATCATTGATCAAACAACAATGATCATCATTAATATTCGTGATCGTATAGTGGTTTTTATCTAGACCTTATGGTCCCCCGTCTGATCATTGGATAGCCTTCATTTTTCTAGGGGAACCTTCCAAATAATTGCTGATCGTATAGTGTTCCTTTTATGTTTGTCTAAAGGTTCAAGAGGATCCTTCTTGAGTTGTGTTCCTTGCTCACAGGTAGGGGCAAAACCCAGTGGGAAAATTCCCCTACTGCCCTGAGGACCAGGCAGCGGCACTTGCTTCGCAAGCTGTGAAAGGGCAACTTGTATCATTTTAACTTCACAGTTAAGGGTCTGATTGCTTCAGGATCGCACACAGTCTATGGTGGAATCCATCTTTCGGATCTCATCCAGGGCCACATAGGTAGTGAATTGGTAATCCAGGTGGGAGAGACGTGTCGGATGGAGTTCATCATCACAGCCGTCACCAGGGTCGATGCCATCATCAGGATCGTTGTCATCATCAGGATCGTCGTTGCTGTATGCTTCTGATGGTCTTCTTGTTTGTCAAGGTTCACAGCTGCATCTGTAACACAGCAGAAAGAAGCGGCAGTACACTTGTACTCACAAGACATTTCATCGTCTTGAACATGCTCTTGGAAATGAGTTTGTGTTGCTGGATGTGATGGAAGGCTGCTCTTGGCCATTGTTTTGGATCTGTGTCTCCAAAACTCGTCATCCTGAACTTTAGCCTTGCTCCCCATCCATTTATTCCATTTTTCCTCATTACTGGCACTATTCTGGATTTTCTTACTGTCGAGTCTCTTCTGCCTCAGTCTTGACCTTCTGGGTGTCTTTGCATCTATCTTGACAATCTCATCTGCAGAAACCTTGTCTCTCGCTTTTGTCACCTCTTCACCTATATGTGTTTCTCCCTCTGTGACCATAGCTATCTCTGCCGGTGATTGTATTTCATCCAACACTAGCTGACCATACTTTGCTGAGGTCCCACCAGTCTCCACTACATCACAGACAGTTGTTCCCTCACACAACACAGAATGTTCTCTGCTCTCAACAATGGGGGGATCATCTGTGGACTTAACCATTTCTTTCAGGGACGACTCCCTCAAATGGTGGTCTTGCCCTCCTACATTAATGAGATCTTCGCAGTTGGTTTTGCTCTCTTCATCTATGATGGGTGTTATTATAATAGATGGGTGAGAAGCAGTGGTCTGTTCAATGACCATCTTTGGTAACTCCAGGATAGTCTCCATCTTGTCATCTGCAGTTGGACGTACATAAAATCCATCTTTACGCTGCCTCATTGCGGCTGCAAGAGCACACAATGAGGGTTCGCTCAGTTTCCCTGGACCGCAGAAGAAAGTGTGGTTGCTCTCTGATTATCACTCATCTCTTGGTTGTCACGCATCCTTCTAAATGGTTCAAATTCATTTTCGTAGGGATACTCTCTGCGGGGACCATTCCTTCCTTGATATCCTGATCGACATCTATTGGCCCAGTGGCCGGGTCTGCCGCATTTTCTACAGATATTATCGAACCTGCGTCTGTTTTCTCCTCTTTCTGACTCCCTGTATCTGGCCCTGTATTTATTCTCGCCTGAACCTAGGGCTCTCATCATGTGTTCATCCTCATAAGCCTCAGTGGTAGTGACAAATCTTATTTTGTGTCCAATGTTGTTTTCAATTCTCTTAGCTTCACTGATCAACATGGCGTATGTAAAGTACACCTTTTCCCATTCCGGAGTTGTCAATCTGATAGCCTTCTTTATCTCTGGGGACAAATTTCGCAATAGGTTGCTTTTTAAAGCTCCATGATTGCTGCTGCCTATGTTTTCCTCAGTCAGACCACTAATGCCCGAGTGTCTCAGGAAGGTCTCTGTGAATCTGTGCGCAAAGTCGCTAACATATTCATTAGATCGTTGAGTGCACTCAGTTATTTTTGACCAGTCTGTGGTTGCATTGGTCTCGCCCTGGATCCATTCACGGAGCGCATTCCAAGCGTCAGCTAAGTTCTGTTGATCCTCTCCTAGGCTGCTCTCAACCGCTTGTCTAACCTGTTCTGCTTCGGAGGTGTTGAGGACCGTACATAACATTGCTACTCCATCAAAGGGGTGAAGCTGATATATGTTTCGCACTCTGTTTATTTTTGACCATGCTCCCATGCCCATTTTCCTAGGATGTTCGAGATCCTTTGACCACTGATCTATTTCGTTTGGTCTTGCCATCTTGTGAGAGTACACAATCCTGCCATCTGCTCGCCTCGCCACGATAGGCCTTAGCTTTGTCCCTGTCGCTGCACTGGGACCTCCCAATTCGCCTTTGTGTTCTTTAGTGGCTTCCTGCAACTTTTTAAATGGGTAAAGAGTTCCTATGGTTGAGGACTGTTTAACACATGTGCTCACTCTGCCACCATTGTCCACGGACTCATTTGAATATTCTTCCTCAAGTTTTGCAATTTTGGCCTTTAGGAGATTTAGCTCCTCAGTCATTGACTGGACCTTATTCTCTTCCAGTGATAGTCGATTGATCACCTCATCCTTCTCTGTCCTTAATTTAAACAACTCTTCTTCAAAAGATTCCTTCTCTTTCTGAAAGTTGTGTTCAGCATCAATTCTACGCTTCTGAGTAGTCTGACTTAAGATCACCACGGCTAATGCTAACTTATCTTTGCCTGATAAGCGCTGCATTTTTCCCCACGCACGTTTGGTGTCTTCCTCAGACCACAGACCATCGCTGCCTTGCACGATATGATACTTGGATTCAATTCGCTTTTCCACATCATTCGTTTTAAGTTGTGTGGAAATTATGTCCTGAACTGAATGTAGTACTTCTTCCTCGGAAACATCCGGTACAGCCCATCCACCCTTCTGTGTGGTCGGAATCTGGTGACTCTTTCTCATCTTAGCGATTCTAGGAAACAAGATTACTCACAGTTGTTTATTTTCCTCTCCTAGTTTTCCTTTTCACCTAAATGAAAATCCGTAGAACTTATCTTAACATCAGTTTCTCGTTGTGTTTCAAACACCAACCTCTTGCTGAGTTTCAAAGTCTACCTGTAACCGAAATAAATCTCTATGCTTCTCTATACAGCGTCTTCACAGTCAAGCCAAATTGCTATTTTTTTTTTCCACAATGAAAGATAAAATGCTACACTCTGATCAACAATTGTAGTCAGCAGACCCTATTCGTCTCTTTGGACAACAAAACTTCTGTAACACCTTAGTTACAGTCCATTCGGCAGCTCTAAATCACGGTCTTGTGATATTAGACTCCAAAAAAAATATATATATGTACAGGCTTTACAGCGTCTTCTACAATTGTTATCGAGTCTCACAGGCTTCTGACCTGTATTATATGACTAGCGGTTACCCTTATTAACTAGAGAGACAAGTTTGGCACCAAACAACACACAATGATACTGCTCCGGCTTACAGCAAATCACTGTGGGCCCAAATTATATTCAGTCCTTCCTTAATACCAAATTTTCCAGCAATATCTTTCTGATTCTTTATTCAGCGCATCAGAAATGTAATACTCACCGCTTAGGAGTTGTTGTCCACTCTCGGATGAGAAGATCCACTTCTGATGTCGTGAATCCGGGTCACGGCACCAACTGAAAAATTTCGGTGGATTTGGGTTTCACCACTGATTGAAGGATTCACTATCTTTCTGATCCGGATCACGATGCTGGATGGAAGATTCTATTTCCCTTTAGTGGTTGCATGGGAAACTCAGGAAGAGACTTGAAAAGCCGTTTTGAAGAAGAATTCTTTAATTCTAAAGGTTGGTCCAAACGGTCGTGCAAAATAAACAACTGGAGAGTTTCACAAGAGATTGTATACAACAATCACAGGATAAGCATCCAAGATCATGTAGCGTAACATTCAAGTAAAAACTCTGGAGAAACTATGGTGGTTCTCCATTCTTGTACCTGTTTGAGGGGGAGTGGTTTCCCAGCTTAGGTGCAATTTGTGTGTGTGTGTTAGGTGAGGTATGTAAATGTGGCCGTTCGGTGGTCCACATTAACATGTGTGTGAATGGACGATACAGCTGGATGTGGCTGGCAAGCAGCAGGGGTTGTCTGGAGAAGATGTGGAATGTCGATATCACCTTTGTTTCTATGGATCTAAGGACATAAGGGGCTTCAGGGGTGTGAACAGGAAGGTGTGAATGTGAAGGTGTGTTTCCAAAGCTATTGGAGTTCACCTTAGGGAAAGCTGAAAACCACTGAAATCTAACAGGCTGGACCTCACACCTGGACCTGGACCTGGACCTGGACCTGGACCTGGAACTGGACCTGGACCTGCACCTGGGCCTGCACCTGCACCTGGACCTAGATAGATCTACAAGATGGAGGGGAGGAAAGACTGAAACTGCACTGCATCTGCGCTCATTTCCCAATATAACTACTGACAATTAGCTATAACCATGAGGCTGTGTAAACACATAAAGCAGCATCTCTTAAATGCATCTTATAGCAAAATGTCCGTTGTTGTCATGTACTGTTCTCTTAATAATATGTCACAGCAACACTGTCCGTACCAGGCGGACCAGCTCTACTGGAGGTTGCTGGCTCAGGCACTCTCCTCTTCCTTTCCCTGTCTGAGCCCAGCATGCTGTCCTGTCTCTTTGCTCTCTCTCTCTCCTCATCTTGGTGGTGCTCTACATCCTCCATATCTTCACCATTATGGTGTTCTCCCATCTCCTCCCATCCCTGGTCACCTTGGTCTGAAATCTATCTCTGCTACAGTTTTGTTGCCTTCTCTCTCTTCTTCCTCCTTGTCTTGGTCTTCTCTCTCTCTCCTTCCACCTTTTTCTCTCCTTCAGCCTCCTTCACTCATTTCACAATGTTTTTCTTGACCTTAGTTGAATCACTGTTAGCTGTTTACACACAGCTATTTTACACAGAACTAAAGTCAAACCTAGCTCTCATTATATTTACAGTTAACAAAATAATAACTCAGTGTTTCCCAGTGGTTTGCACAGAGACTATGGCGGGTGGCGGGTGGTTGGCATGTGTGTGTGTGAGAGAGAGCAAGAGAGACAGAGATGAATGAAGGGATTGATATAACGTTGGTCAGACCAAAAAAATGATTGTATGGGAAACACTGAGTCGTTCTTAACCCTTATCATCCCGTATCACAAGTATACCCGCACTGTGCTTTCCTTATAATTTCATTATTTGACAATTAAACAGTTTAAACAGGTCAACGAGTCCTCAGGACTCGTGGCTCCCTCGCTCTTGCGTCCTCACGCTGCAGTCACTGTAGCAGGACATCGGAGCTTCGCACTCTTAACGTTGAATCAGCCATGAACTGGGGTGGCAGCGTGGGTGGCAGGGGTTTACAGAACTTCAGGGTGGCGTTGACCACCCTACGCCACCCCGGTAGATCCGCACCTGTTTATAAAACATAAGACTATGCATTGCACGTGTGGTTCTGATGTCTGTCTTGCCTCTCTGTTTGCTGGTATGCCAGCAACAGTAAGAGCAGCTGTCCCACCGCGGTGAGGTTTGTCTTGTCTAAGGGTTATGTCTTGTCACTTCCTGTTTTATTTTGAAAGTCTGTAACCCTGTTCTTGTCAGGTTCTGTTGGTTCTGGTGCTCTTTGTGAGCATTTTGCTAGGACACCTGCTACTCGTTGTTTCATGTTTGGTGTTTAAAGTGTTGAATGTTTAGAATTTAGTGTTTTCATGTTTCATGTTTTTTCCCAAGATCCCAGAGTTCTCCCGGGGGTCAGCTCACTTCCTTGTGTCCCGTGTTACTCAGTGTTGTGTAGTATGGTATCTGTTCAAATTACTCACAAACTAAAGATCGAACACATTCACTCACGGCCGACAGAGAGAAAGTAATCTTGTTCTTATTTCAAGAGAAGACACATGGAATAATATTGAATTTACACTATTATATATCTTTAATATGGGATTCAGATCAAAAAACAGCTGGAAGCGGGATTCAAACTGCGATCAGTCTCCTTACATGAGATTCCTGCTCCAACCACTGAACTGAGCGCATGCAAGGACTGGTTTGAAAGAAGCATGTGCTCAAAAAGAAGGTTGAATACCAATCATTGGGTGGTGGCTCTGACTGTAAATAGCAGCACATGTCCATGGTGCTGTTATCTGGTTTTATTACATTATATGGTTTTATTTTATCATATGTCTGCTGTCGTAATCCTTGCTATCATTGCTATAGATTTTTAACTTCTTCTTACCCCTTTTGAACATGATAGGCGACTTCTCTAGAGATGATGATTATTAATATGCATTTTATTCATTGTTTTTATTCTTGTTTTTTTGTTTGTTTTGTTTTTATTATGATATGTTCAATAAAGAATCAAAATCTCTAAAAAATCTCTAATCAATCTCTTACATTCTGAAGGGGGAGAAGTGACAGAAGTGACTATGGGCCTGATCTACGAAGATCCCAGGTAGGGGCCGCTAAATTGCGTGCTCCTGGTAAGATTTTGCGATTTTTGCGCTTGGCTTGCGTGCGTTTTGCGGGTGATCTACTGAGGGAAACTGAAATTGAAATGAAGTGAGAACAGGTGCAAACAGCGAGGAACTGGTGCTGTTCACCAAGAAACGAGAGCCACGGAGAAGTCACAGTGACAACGGAAAAAAATGAATGTGTTAGGCATGTGTAGCATCTATTTTACCTGTATACTTTCTCTCTTTTTTAATGAAAGTAAAACGCTACAACTGGGAGGATTTGCAAATGTTTCACATTTAATCATGAACACCACATAGGTTTCCAGGTTTGATAAATTATTTTGCGTGTGCTAATATTGCCGATCTGCATTTTCTCCTCCCAGTATTTTGCTCACACGAGCAGGAACGCCCCATGTTGCAGATGCATGAAGGCCAAGGTGCTAAATGGCCAGCGCCTGCAGTTTGAGGACGTAGTCCACAGCGTTAGTAGATCAGCCTGCACATTTTTTTGTGGGTGACATCGAGTTTGCACATGTTTTTATACACAGAGCTTCAGTAGATCAGGCCCTATGAGTCTTAATTTGCATAGTTGTCAATGCTTCCAATTTACAACAGCGACTGCCATGGTATCTACTGTGGAAACTGCTTTGCTCAGATTGATGATCAGATGAGCTCGAGATGAATGAACTTTAATCAATGTCATGATGATGTTGTACAGAACATGACTGTTCAGTCATGGAGGGTCATACTGCATGGATGAATGATGGCTAGATGGATTGATAGGTGGATGGACAATAAAACAATAAGGCAACAAAGACAAGATACCGTTACTGTTGCTGTGAAGGATTCACACATTGAAACCTCATCCTGCTGTGAACCTGAGTACAACCACTCGACCTTTGTGCTGCTCTGCAGAGACCTGATCCACAGACTGTGGTGTCATCACAGCTTTTAACTGCAGTGTTTCTGTTTCTCCTTCTCAGGTGGTGGTTCAGGTGGAGGACGTGAATGAAGCTCCACAGTTTTCCTCCCAGTTTTACAACGCCTCGATATTCAGCATCGTCCCAGACAACTTCCCCGTGATCCAAGTCCAGGTAGATATACCGAGCGTCTTCTGAGGAAATATGAATAGGATGAGCTTCTTTATTTCATCTGTATGAAGCAATAGCAATGTTCACTTTCAGTGATGAAAGGTATTAGCTGAAGTCTAATCAGCATTTATGACTCTCTCTGAAACTTGGAGACTGCACGTAAATCATAATATGTATCAGTGAGTGAGTGTGAGAGAGAGACTCTTATTTATCGGTCTCTCTGCGCCCTCTACTGGTGTAACTGATCGCCAGGCGTTGGATGGTATTTCCAAAGTCAATCACGTTTTTTCAGTTTCATTTTGGTTGATGAACTTGCTGATTCCCATCGATCCCATCTTTGTAACTGTAGATCACAGCTGTGATAGTGGAAGTGTTCAAACAAGAAAAAGAAAAGAAAATACAGTTGGTGGCCCATTTTTTGGTCTTTAACATACACAGACATACATCCTAGCGATCGTTACAGTGTAAACAAGGTCAGACAAACTGTGGACCCCCTCCAACAAGCCAAACAACGAAGCAATGTGCCTGGAATATTTAAGTCAAACAGTTGGAAACCCAAGAGTTTCTTTCAACAAAGTAGGAGTGGTGCCTCCAATGGATCAAACAGTGTGGAAGGCCCCACTGCCAACTAAATTTCACAAAAAGGCTAGGCTAACACTGCAGTGATAGCTAACTGGCTAACAGGATGGTCGTGTATACAAAACAGAATATCAAACTTATGATTACTATGGTGAATATTGTATAGTAATATTACATGATTGCCAGAAACGTCTAAGTTTTCATAACACTAATGTAAGCGAGCACGAAAAATCTGGTTCGAGGCAGTAGCACCCCCACCCCCAGCCCGCTCAAGGCTGGGTGTAGCATTCTGTTTATTAGCTGTCTGTTGTGGACATGCCACTTGTAGTGACCATGAATTTCTTTTGTTAGCCAGCCTCATGACAACTATGTTACTCGCTAGTTACTGCTACTGCAACTAGAGTGACAACAAGTTGTAACAAGCTAGACTGAAGATGTTGCCTGTTAGCTCGGTTCTTGGTTGTACAACTCAACTCAACTTTATTTGTTTTGAGTGGCAGTTCATAACAGCTGTTATATCAAGACAACCAACAACAAACTGATTCTTCGTGGGTAAAGAATGAGCTCACCCACCTACTGCTCCCACGAGCGCTCGACTCCACCCACTGTTGTGATGAGTTCAGTAGAGCGCATGCCTGCACAAATCACGCTGCGCAGGGCCACGAAACACTGAGCACAATCGGCGCCCAGGGACGGGCCAGTGGCGTGCTGGAGCCTTTAGGCAGCAGTGCAAGAGCTTGATTGGTCCACAATGCTGTGTGTGTCTACACTGTCCTGGCCCTGGCCCGACTAAATGTGGCTGACAAGACATAGTTTGACGTGTTGAAGAATGTGTTACATCGTGGTGATGATTTGTTGCAGGAGAAGTTGGAGAGAGGAGGAGTGAAGACAGTGAGATGCTGACAGCCATGAGGCAGGGGTGCACCGTGATGGAAACTGAAGCACAGAGAAGATCATGGAAACTTCCTGCAGCTCATCAACATATGAGCTGCAGGAATATATCAACATATCTGCAATATCTCTCTTTTAATTTTCCCAAAGCATCTGACACTTTAGATCATGGAAGTTAAAGCCAGAAACCTTGAGATGTTGACCCAAAAGACCACGCAGCTGGTTTTTGGACCACGACAGGACGTAACCAGAGAAAACCCGAACACACACACACACACTGTTCTTCACCACAGCATTCTATAATCTGGTCAACTGGTCATCATCCACACATGCAGGTTTTGCATTGCTCCAGCTTCAAGCAGCAACGGGAATTTGTTTCTGTTTTAAGTAACTTTTAAATCCCTTGCAAAACTCTTTTATGTAAATATTTTATTTATGTTCCATTTGGTATATGTATGAATATTTATTCTGTCTCATGGGTAAATGTATGAGCATATCTTTAATTAGCATTGCACTGAAACATGTCTGTATTGTGTCATGTAATGTAAATGAAATAATGAATCTCCCTTCACATTGGACGTTGATCTCGCTGGCAGGATACCAGCAGTGTTGGTGGTGTCACTTTTAAAATGTATTCCCCTACAGATTACTGATTACATGTCAGTAATCAGATTACATGTAATCTGTCATGTACTCCCTTGAATTCCTTAAGCATTGTATTCTAAATATTTTTGCATTTCTTTTACTTTACTTAAGAATCATCCAGCTGCGCGTGTTATCTGGGACAGTGAATTGAGTTAACACCTGCTTCAGATAACAATTTTATTACTGTCTGCAGAGAAAAGGTTATGTAGGACGTCATTTTCCCGAACAATGTATTAATTAGTTAATTATTAACACGGATTGAATCAGATTTGTCCCACTGAGATCAAAGATCTCTTTTACAAGAGAGACCCGGTCAAGAGCTGCAGCACGTAGAGCTGAGAAAGTTCAGCACATTACCAAAGTATAATGGGTCAAACACTGTAGGCCCCACTGCCAACTAAACTCCAAGGCATTGCTAGGCTAGGCTAACGCTACAGCGATCGCTAACTGGCTAACGAGATGCTCATATATACAAAACTGAATGTCAAAGTCATGATTACGATTAGTGAATATTGTATATTCACATTGTATCATTGCCAAAATGTTACCCACTAAGTCTAGCGAGTACTAATGTTAGCTAACATTAGTTATATTCATGAGATTTCATCACTTTTGGCACAGGCTGTGAGTGTGCATAGGGCGCACAACATGAGAGCAAAAACCTGGAGAACTGATTTAAGCCAGAAGTAGCATTAGCTGTTTTATGACAGCCTTATGACAGCTATGTTACTAGCTAGTTACTGCTACTGCAACTAGAGCGCCAACATATTGTAACAAGCTAGACTGAAGATGTTGCCTCCTAGCTCGGTTCTTGGGGGTATGCAGGTTATACACCTAGCATAGTTGAAAGGATGTTGACTAGCTTTCTAACTTAACCAGAACTGTAGCTTGTTAGCTCGATTGCTATCTTGCTCACCTAGCTCTAACAGGCTTAAGGAAGATGTGGACACAGATAAATGGATAAAAGTAACTCTTTCGGTCACTTTCCCATTCATTCCTTATGGGTGCCACTATAGGGCCATTCATTTCTTATGGTGATGCTTCCTATAGACCCTACTCTCCATGGTGACATCATGTTTCTTGTTTCTTCTGTGTTCGAACTTCCGGTGGTGCGGCAGGCTCATTGACAATAATTGATATCGAGTGACATAAAAAGTGCTTTAAAATGACGAGTATTAGTAGTTACAATTGGAAGAAGAGGTGATTATCTCTTCAACAGGAATGTTTTAATCACGGGAGGAGAAGGAGGTAATGCTGTAGGCAGACCTTTAATCTTTATCCACCTCACCTCATTGAAGGAGACTGGCATCATTGGCTGAGGGTGCTTAACTTAAAAAGCCCTCCTGAAAGCCCTCTGTCTGCTCCGTTCATGTTGTGGATGGGAAACCAACAACCCAACACCCCTATCCTGAGAAATGACTCGGCTACGACGCTCCGCTGCAATGTCCACTCTGGCAGTTTGTGCCACCCACGTTTTTGAGAGGGCCTGGATGAAAAAATAAAAAAATAATCAAAGTCAAAAAACTACTTTAAGTATTGATTTTTACACTGAAAATGAGAGAAACATCTGCCATGTTGATAGGCCTCATGGTCGGAAACTTGAGTTTGTTGCCAACCAAAGTTGCAGAGTCCAGAGAAATGGATGATAACAGCCTAACATGAGAGAAGTACACTGCAAAAGGTCACAAGATGAAAGGAGACACGATAACAATGACATGCAATTATTGGATTGTGACATGTTGTATGTGGGTCACAAAGTTATGTAACGGACACATGAAGGGAAACGATACTAGAACAAAGCAATAAAATCTGCTCACACCTATTAATGGGAAATTAGACTCAGGAACATGATCTTTGGATTATGTGAAACACAGCATCATCCACATAGTGACACAACAGACATACAGCAGCAGTGATGGGAGGGAGGGCGCTCTGGCCTGAAGGTATTTAAGAGCCGGGACTCTGGGGTTCGGGGTCAGACTCCTCACCACCGCCCTGAGATGGACATGGCCGGGTTGACACCACCTCGTCTCCTCCTCCTCCTCCTCTCCGTCCTCTCTGTCTCCACTGGCATCGCTTTGGCAAGTACACCAAGTGAGTGGAGCCTTTTTTACATTACAAAAAACAGGGAAAGTTTCTTCTTTTCGTCTAATGTGAGAACAGGTTGCAACATATAGTAAAATTATTTCACCATGTAGATTTATTTATTCAATAATATCCACAAAAAGGTTGTTTCTCATTCTTTTATTTAGACTTTAATAAGTATCTGATCAGTTATATTACAGCTGATAATCATGGTAGAACCTGGAGGAGCTCATGGTAGAGCTGCAGCTCCTCAGCACTGAGAGGAACCAGCAGAGGTGGTTCAGATGTCTCCTGGACACAGAGGCCTCAAAGTCAAAGTTTACAGAGTCTGTCTATCTAAGCAGTGTTAGAACTGGTATATAGAATTAAAATGTAACTTCTGAAGAGTCTGAAAGATGGATGTGGTGCAGCTCTAAACCATATTTGAACCATTTAAACCATTTTTTTTTCAAGTATTGGATACACTAACTCATGTTTGTTCTGATCCTGTAGTCTCGATGATAGATTGTATTTCTGGAGGCAATGAAGAACTAGATCCACTGGATGACAATTACAATGGTAAGATCATGTCCATTACACAGGTTTTATCTATCTATCTATCTATCTATCTATCTATCTATCTATCTATCTATCTATCTATCTATCTATCTATCTATCTATCTATCTATCTATCTATCTATCTATCTATCTATCTATCTATCTATCTATCTATCTATCTATCTATCTATCTATAACAGAAGAACCAGATTTGCCATTATTTTAAGTTCAAACTGCTACATATTTTTTATCAATGATGTGACTGACTGATTGATGAGATGAATGGACACGACAGAGATGTTTCATCTCCGTCCTGATTTTCCAACATTCAACTGTTTGCATCACATCAGTGAGACAGAAAAGTTCATTTGTCACCTGATCGTTGATCTTCCATGATGCTGCAGGGGATGTGGAGCTGTTCACTGGTTTCCCAGAAGAGACCAACATCATGCTGGAGACGGAGCACCAGGACCTCCTGGAGCTGGATTTCACACCTGGAGATGGCCTCGCAGCTGTCCGAACAAGGAAGCCGCTGGACGCAGACACCATGGTAGGACTCAGTGGTTCAGTGCCTACAAAACTAAGATGCTTCATTATAGATTAAGATCGTTGCTTCTTTGTCGAAATATGAACTGAACTTTGTGTGAATACTGGACTGAAGCAACACATGAGAGGTCAGCACTGTCACCCCACAGTGAGAAGGTGGAGAAATTCAGCTAAAATCAAAGAACTTTATTCCCCTGGTTTGAGGCACATGGAGCAGCTGTAAATCGACATAATAAATTGCAATAAAATGAGAATTATGTGACATTGACAGCATGTACACAATGGGATAATTTGCATTGTGTACAGAATGGCGTGGATATGGAGTCCATTTAATTATTGTTGCCTTTTCAGTAGAGCAGGTTTATCTTTCTTTCTCCTTATTTATGAGTTCAGTGCCAGCATTCATATACATGATTTATTATGGATCTTTGATATACATTTCTGTTTTTCCATCTCTTGTATAGATTTACAGTAGATTTATATATAGTTTTAACACCATCTATTATAGACAGTGTATCTTTTCTGTTTTTTGATTCATTAGACTGAGAATCCTGAGGAAGTACATTAATTGAAGAAATAAACAATGTTTGCAGACATAAAATATTGGCCTCTTCAACATTTAGGTTATTAGAAATTAAAAAGAATGTACCAGAGTTTAGTGACAGATCACTCGGCTGATCAGGACTTCATCAGATGAACCCAATTTTATATGCGTGTTGTATAACAATAAAGTTAAATCTTCTCTAATCTAATCTTACTGAACTTTCCTTGATATCTCTGTTTTACAGACCGACCTCACCTTAAGTTACTCAATCGTGTGTGGCGTGCCAGACAAGGTAGGTAAAGAGTTGCAGTCTAAAAGTTTACACTATGTACAAATTACAAAAATAATAATGTAACAAAATTCACAAAATTACATAACCTGATGTAAAACAGTACAAATCATAACAGTATATCATGAAATGTGATGTAACATCAATATGTTGTAAATATAATGCAATGAAAAATGTAAAAACTTCCAACACATCACAAAACATTTCATGACACAACATAAGTGATAAAGTAACACTGACCTCACCTACAATCGATGAATTAGTGGGAAAAGCTAGTCAATAGCCAAGTAATGGTAAATGATAGTTATGCAGACTAAGGTGTTTCTAATGACTATAAAGAGCCAGATGTGACTAATAGTGAGAAGCTGGTTCCTGATGAATGTGTCAATGATCTGTCCTCTCCAGGTCACCTACACACGGACAGTGACAGTGACGCCCATCAATGAGCATGCTCCAGTGTTTGAGCAGGAGACCTACACAGTTAATGTGTCTGAGGTGAGTGCCACACACTGTGGACCAGAGGACTCATTCAACACGTCTGACTGGGACAGTCTGTGGGTGAACATCTGCTGTGTCTTCTCTCAGGTGATGGAGGTGGGAACCAGAATCCTAAAGGTGTCAGCTGTGGACAGTGACACCACCCCAGAACACAATAAAGTCATATACAGCATGGTAAGAACACGCAACCATGATTTCTTGAGTTCACATTTCTACTGAATGTTTAAAAGTAAATCATGATGTATCAAGCTTCTTTATTATTATTATTATTATTATTATTTATGATTGCAACTAAATCCAACCAAATCCAAAATAAAAGAAGAAGAAACCACATGTAAACCTACAAAACCAATGACCAGACACTGTATATCTACACAAATACACAACAAATACTTACAGACTCAAAAATGATGCATACAAACTCAAATTATCAGAGTAAATGAAGTTGAATGACTTGTTACTGGGGCCACTCAGAGCCTCCACAGCTGTGTCTGGAACCGTGACGCTGTCTCCCTTCTCTTCAGGAAGATTCAGAGACCTTCAAGTTGACCCCTGCAGGGGCTTTGATGTTGGAGAACCCTTTGAACTACATTGAGGCCAAAACATACAACTTCCCTGTGACAGCCAAGGTAAGTGAGGATCAGACCTCAGATTATTTTGTAATTCAGGAAACTTGGTATGAAGGTCTCATTGGTGCTATTGTTCCCTACAGAACAAGGGGGGGAAAAGTTCCACAGCCACTGTGTTGATTAACGTAGAAGACTTTGACAACTTCAACCCGTATTTCAGTCACAACGTGTACCAGGGTTCTATTGAAGAGGGAAAGGTGAGTCAGCTCAGTGAGATGTTCCTCTTGTCTTGTCTTTCAAAATGCTGTTTCAACCATCTAGACACTCTGGCTCTGTTTCCACCACAGTTTTCACAAAATGAACATGATATTTCTCAAATTAAGTCCCAGAGTTAATGCAGGACCTTCCTTTGAAGGGTGATTTACATATGAGCAGTAATTATTTGTTAAATCTCTTCCTGCTCCAACCCATAATTCCATAACTCCTTCCTTTATATAAGCAATGGTTTCTGTAACTTTGAAAATTTTGGATTAAGTTTTTGCTTTTGATATTTGTATCAAGGTTAAGGTTAGAACATAGAACAGAAGATAGGAAATCACTTCATTGTTCAACAGAACATGCATTGCAAATGATACTTTGGTGCATGCAGAACACTATAGCACAATATACAATTTTCAGGCTCACAGAAACAATGAACCAATAGCGTCTTGGACACTAGACAGTTTTGCTGAAATGAGATCTTTCTTGAGTTCAGGTTTCTGGGCTGCTCATTGGGAAGGTTTCATTCAGTCATCACAGGATGGCTTGCTCCAGAGCGTCTGGAGCAAGCTCAAACTCATGGGGAGTACAGCAGCAGACAGGTCAGACTGCCAGTTCAGCAGTGTGATGGGATCAATGGGCAGAAGATAAGGCAAAAGGTGGTTAACAAGGCTGAGACAAAGGGCGGTTTGGGTTACCAGGGCTGAGGCAAGAGGAGATCCAACAGGTTGGGGCTGGAGACACACGGGAAAATGATCTGGGCGCTCTGTCTTTACAATATAAAATGTCCATGGTAAATCATAGCTAACACTGGAAGATCCACAAGAACAATTGAAGTTGGAAAGCTGGAGAGTCAGACATGGGAACAAAGACCTCGGACATTGGTCCTAGGACAAAATGACGTAGGACAAAAGCCTAGAACCAGGTTGCTTGGCAATGTTTGATGAAGGCTGGACATAATGAGTTCTTTCTGTTCAGAGCTGCTCCTGGATTCCTGAAACTCTTGAGATAGAGTATCTAGCTTCACGTTGGGGATCAGACACAACGTAATCAGTGGACAGGAAGTGGTTCAGATTAACAGGACTGGGACGCAGGGCTGTTGGGTTTGGAAGACACTTTGGGTTTCCAGGGCTGAGGCACGAGGAGATCCAAGACAAAGGTGGACAAAGTGGAGACAGAACAGGTGGTCCTGGGAGATTCACAAGTACCTGGAGAGTTATGACCTGGATCTGGCACTGAACATGGACCTGAGTTGAACAGTATCCAGTATCCAGCCGACTGATGAGGAAGATTGACGATTGGATGAGTCTGCGCAGGTAGCAAGGGAGGTGGCCAACTGGCTGAGAGTGGCTGGAGGAGTGGCTGGGGGTGAGCAGGGGTGGAGAGAGCAAAGATGCTGTAGGTGTGTGTGTGTGTGTGTGTGTGTGTGTGTGTGTGTGTGTGTGTGTGTGTGTGTGTGTGTAAAATGAGCTCAGAGCAGGTTCATGACAACAAAACTTCCAAAATAGTCTAAAATATGTACAAATATAAAACAAAAAAGCACCTCACAGGTGATCATGTCTCAATAGATATGAATGTGAAATGCATGAATAAATATGTGTAAATATGTTGACATTCCAGTCTCAGGGTTATGACCTGTTCAACTGTCTGGAAGCTTGATGGATAGAGCTGCTGCAGAACCCAGCTGTTGTTGCTTATTTAGATATTAAACAATACATATTAATCCCATATTTCAGCGTGCGGTTTTATCAACTGAGCCTGAGGCGATAACGGCTCAGGATGGAGACACTGGCATCAACGTGGGGGTGAAATACAGCATCAGTGCAGGTAAATGTGGCATTAAAGTTTCAATGTAATATAACATTTAAAAGGATTCTGAAACATGTTGTAAAAACACTGAACAATGGATGCTGTCGTTGTTCAGTTTCTCCAGCACAGTATCGAGGTTACTTGTCGATTGACAAGACAACTGGAGCTCTGGCCGTGATAAAAGATTTAGACAGGGAGGAGATCAGCTCCTTCACCATCAGCATCAAGGTATGAGCTTCTTAGGGGCAGCTTAAAGGCCCCGGTATGCTTCTGCTCCAACGTCTGCGTCTGCTGGGTGGTGCAGACCGAGCCTCCAGCGTGGCTCTGCGCCACCTGTTATGTTCCGCGTCACCACTGGGGGGCGGTACAAGTCTCTGCCCCTGGAGCAGACAAAGAAGAGGTCATCTTAAAATAGGCTAACAATCGTACACATATATAATAAATGATCCATATATATTTATGGTGACTATATTTTGAATTGATTATTTGGGGTGGGGTGTTACTGGGTCTTCTATGGTCTCTCTCTCTCTCTCTCTCTCTCTCTCTCTCTCTCTCTCTCTCTCTCTCCGTGTGTGTGGTCACAGCACAGCCTGCGCAAAGCGCGTGTCAATTGAAAAACGGATATTTTTTAATGAATTTAAGTGTCACTAAAAGTGGACATGTCCGGTCAAAGTGGACGTTTAGTCCCCGTATTGACACACGGATCCACAGCACTTCGCTGCTTTAAATGTACGACCAGGAGTAAAGCTGAAGCAGCGTTCCTATTGGTCGATGTCTCTCGTGATGCCTCCATGACAACCAACATCAAACTGCTTCTTCGTGGGGAGAAAATGGCGCAGAAGGACGTCTGCGCCATTTTCGCGGAAACATACCAGGGCCTTAACACTAGATCACTGCATACCTGTCACGATATTAAGACTCCTGCTGCTCCAACATGGGAGCTGAAATGTGACCTGAACCTGAATTGTAATGCTTTAATACAGACATGCATAAAATACAAGGAGTGGAATAAACCTGACATAGGATGTTATGGTTGTGGCAAGGCATTCTGGGATTTTTTTTCCATCATATTCAACACAATTCAAATAGATCGTTATTTAGTTTTAAACAGTTTAACAATTTAATTTGGCCTTCCTAGAAAGCTCTAAGTCACTGACACTTCATGAACAGAGAATTACAGATGTTGACAACCAGAAATCAATAAAACTGTGATCTTGACCTTGTTTGATGTTCAAATTGTTCAATTTGTATTTACTGGACAGTGTTTCATTTTTGCATTTCACAAATGTGTGACAAGTAAAACATAATATCCAGTGTGTTGTCCATTTATTACAGTGTATGTGCAAAATCATCTGATTGCATAACATTTATCAATGATATGAGTGGCACAGCCAATCAGAGTAAAGCATACATGTGGCTACCTGATGAGCATGAAAGGGTGCCAGATCTGTGCAGAAATACAGCGTAACAATCCCACCACGACAAACAGGATTGTAAAAAGAGTAAAACAGCATCAGTGACTCCATTCAACCATCCCAGCTCTCCTTTAATATTCAGAGTCGATGCAGTTTGACACTCACATGACAGAATGAAGACACTCTGCTTTTCTTTTCTCCGGCTGCAGGCGGCCCAGGTGGACAATCCTCTCAAGACAGCTGATGCTACAGTGTTTGTCACTGTGGAGGATGTGAATGATAATCCCCCAGAGTTTGACAAAGCTGAATACCCAGTCACCTTGTTGGAAAATTCTCCTGTTGACACTGTTGTGTTGAGAGTCATCGTCACTGACCGGGACCAGGTAAACACTGCTTAAAAACACACTGAAGAGGCTATGATTCTGAGGAAACCTCCTCTATGAGTCCTCTACTCTAACTGACAGATAAGTTAGATAGATTAGTAGATGCCTCACTTATCCTGAGGAAAAGATGAGATGTTTTTTTATCATTGTCCAGGGAGGATTTGTGGGAACTTTGAAGATCATTCCAGATTCAGTTCCTTTCTCCATTGATGCTGATGGGACAGTCAGAGTGAAGAACTCCACAGCCCTGGACAGAGAGACCACTCCACAATTCACATTTCAGGTGATTTAGAACTCAGGTTCAACCTGATCCCAGAAGCATTTTTGGTTTCTATTGTTTAGTCTAGCTTGTTAGCTGGTATGCTAGCTGCACTGGTTAGAGTTGTCTTAATGGCTGCTGTTCAGCATAGATGTCTTTTGAGTGCCAATGCATTTGTAATCTGGACCTGTCAACATTTAAGACTTAACTGAACCACTTTTCACGTCTTGATTGAAAGATTCAAGCAGTGGAGGCAAACGTCACTGTCGCAGAGGCACAGGTCAATGTCACCATTGAGGATGAGAACGACAACAGTCCAACATTCACCCAAAACGAGTATGAGGGAGAGCTGACCACAGATCAAACAGTGGGGATGGAGGTGCTGAAGGTGGGTGATTACAACAATTCAGGAATTTATCATTACCACTCATGGCAATGTCATCAGTGCTGTCTGTAAATCTGTGGACCTTTCCTAGACCTCACATCATTTTGATAAAACCCTCTTTAATAATGTGAACGTTACAGTAGAAGCTAGTTGTGTGTCTCCTCCACATTCACCTTCGGGTGAACTGTTCTTGACGGGGTTTCACCTGCTGAGAACTCCACTCACTGCTGTGGCGAGTTCAGTTTGACGTATGTCACCCAACGTTGTCTCGGATGTTTGCACATGGGACGTGGCGCACATTCTGAAACGTCACGCGAAACGTTATACAAACGGCGCACGCCGTGATTCGCGGAAGTATACCTGAGGCTTAAGCCTAGAGGTGCAGCATGACCTTTGCCCTCTAATGTAACAGTCAGTCTATAGGAAAGCAGGTCAATGATTCATCTGGCCATGGGCAGGGCTTATCACTGTATTGTATAACAATATTGTATATTCATGTAACATTATCATGTGGCCTTTGCACAAGTAAATTAAAGATGATGACATGTGTAATCAAAGGTTCAAGCTGAAGATCCAGATTTTGGTACTAATGCAGTGATCGAATACTCCATTGACTACGGGAACGCTGAAGGCAACTTTGAAATTGACCAAAATGGATGGATCAAGCTGGCTAAAATAATCCCCCTGGAGCCAAAGAAGATTCTGGAGTTTCCCCTCTACATAAAAGCCACAGATGGTGAGCAGCATTTTCTCTGGATGAGCCTGAGACTCAAGTTATTCAATCACTTCCCCAGATGATTCACATGTTACAAAATGAAATCAATCAGCACTCAGTCTGAAACTTTTAAGGCAAGCAAACACTAAAGAAATACATTTTTATGACCAGAACACACTCACATTTAATTGGCAAAGGAGTGAATAAAAACTGAAGTAAAAAGAGATGATATTTCTGGCATAAATCCGTAAGTGATCAGCATGAAATCATCTTCAAGCTAGAACTTGAAGAACAAGCGTGTGTACTAATTTCACGAGCCAAGAGGACACCAAAGGCAACTGAAGCAGAGGAGAGTAGAGTGGAGTACAGTAGAGACATTTTATTGAGACTGTGTGAAAACACTGTGGAGGAGAGGAGCTGCCATCACCAGGACGCTGTGTAAACATCTTTTCATACGTGTGACCATGGGATGCTTTTAGCAGGGGTGAGTCCTGGGTGCATGGCCAGACGCCATATGCTGGAAGGGGCGCTGCTGCACACTCTTAAGAAATAAAACTATCGTCATAATAAGCAGCCCTAACTGGCACCCTTTGTCCTGAAAATAATAAGAAATCCTGCAAACTTATCCTGCAAAATACTCAGTCACGTGGTTATGTTAAAGAAGTTGGGAGGAGTTACTGTAAAACATCTTCGCAAGGCAGGTACTGGTTCTATTGAACTGATATCAAAGGGTCTGTGTTTGTTTGTGTCTTTATACTGGGTGCACAGTTCTATTTATTGCCATTCAGGATTATCACGTTGTCACTCATTATTATATTCTTCTTCACGTCTCCAGGGGGCAGCACACCCCGCTTCTCCACAGCACTGGTGAATATTAGAACTCCTGGTTCTGAAAATCCTGAATTTTCACAAAAAGTCTACAATGGCTCTGTAGAAGAAGGAACAGTGGGGACATTTCTCAAGGTATGGCAGAAAGGATGAAAAGCCAAAATATTGCTTCCATCTTAGTTGTTTATGTGTAAAGAGCTTCTCATCTTAATGTGTTCAGGTGGACTTCTTTGCAGTAGACCCAGTGACTCTGGCAGTTCTAACAGAAGCTGATAGATTCAACATCTCTAACACTGGTGAACTGAGCACCACGGTGGAGCTGGACTGTGATGATGGCCCAAAGACCTACTCTGTGAATATCTCCATCTCTGACGGGGTCACCACCAGCACTGCAGTGGTTCAGGTTCAAGTCATCGACATCAATGACAATGATCCTGTTTTCACCAAGGCTAACGTGACAGCACAGGTTGCAGAGAACACAGAGATAGGAGCCAATGTTACTGTAGTCACAGCCACAGACAAAGACAGTGGCTTCAACAAGGAGATCAGATACTGGCTGAGAGGAGGGGAGGGCAGGTTTGAAGTCCACCCTGTGTCTGGGACGGTGAGTGTGGCTGCTGCACTTGACAGGGAGACCACGTCACAGTACAGCCTGCAGATTGTAGCTGAAGATCAGGGTCGTCCAGCCAGAACAGCCACAGCCACCCTGGAGGTCCAAGTGACCGACGTCAACGACAACGCCCCCAAGTTCACTGAGGCTGAGTACCAGGTGGAAGTCTCAGAGACAGAGTCACAGGGGACAGTCTTGATCAGCATAACAGCTGTAGACCCAGATGAAGGTGCAAATGGAAGAGTCAGTTACAGTATTGTCCAGCAAAGTCCTGAATCA
The DNA here is from genome assembly GCA_029224185.1 of Karalla daura. Lineage (NCBI taxonomy): Eukaryota > Metazoa > Chordata > Actinopteri > Chaetodontiformes > Leiognathidae > Karalla > Karalla daura. The sequence continues at coordinate 2,316,549 of CM055189.1, forward strand.
GACCCTCAGGTCTTTGAGTTGGACTCCTCCACTGGAGCTCTGAAGCTGGTGCAGCCTCTGGACTACAGTAAAGTGAAGGCGTACACTCTGAACATTTCAGCCACTGATGGGGGGGCTGAGCCCTTGGTTGGGTGGAGCTCTGTGCAGGTGACTGTGAAGGATGTGAACAACAACCCCCCTGAGTTCAGTCAGGAAACCTACGAGGTGAAGGTCCCTGAGAACCTGGCCAATGGGACCTCCATCCTGACCTTGGAGGTCACTGACAAGGACGAGGTGAGTGCCACTCTGCACATCATGACTGTCTTTAAGCTCGTTCTGAAACCACCCCGCAGAAGATTTCTTACCGTGTTACTAATGTTCCACAGGGAGGATTTTTAGGAACATTCAAGATCCTTTCAGATTCAGTTCCTTTCTCCATTGATGCTGATGGGACAGTCAGAGTGAAGAACTCCACAGCCCTGGACAGAGAGACCACTCCACAATTCACATTTCAGGTGATCTAGAACTCAGGTTCATCCTGATCCTAGAAGCTTTTTGGTTTCTATAGATGGGATAAAGCATCCCATCATCTGTAGCTTTTTAAAAAAAAAAATCAGGTAGTGTAGATTCACAGTTTCATTTTCAAGGGAAAAAAGCATTTTCAATGTCTTTATCAGAGCTCAGGTATAGAGGAATCTGATCACCTGACATGATGACATGCTGTCTCATTATTGTCTTGTTGTCCATTGACAAAGGTGGAGGCGAAAGAGACAGATTCACCCAACCACATCGGAACAACGAATGTGACTGTAACTCTTCTGGATGAAAATGACAACAGCCCAGCTTTCACCAAGAGCATCTACACAGCCAGAGTTTCCACTGACCAAACTGTCAACATGCCACTTGTGAAGGTAAGGAACCTGAACAATACGGGTTATTGTCTCTGAGTATATAACACCTAGAAAAAAGAACTCTGCATTTCAAGCCCAGCTTGGAACGCTTTTCATGACAATGTGAGAAGAAATACTGGACAAGGTAGCATAGGAACTGCACTGAACGAACATCCCAAAGAGTGAGGAAAACTAACACTTCTGGTTTTTAAGATACGCATTGAACTGCATGAAAAAAGATCAGCAATCACAAATGCCCCAGACACAGATTCAACAATCTTTGAGTGAGTTCATGCTTCTGAATCCCAGCCTTAACTCTGCATTTGCCGACTGAGGTTCTCAAACTCTGCTCCGATTGGTGGACACATGGAGGGTGTCAGAGTTCATTTCTTGTTTCCTGGAGGACGATGCAGAACTCCTAGAGGTTATAATTGAAGGAGATGTTTGTAGATATACAGAAACACTGCAGTAAACACTGTAAATGTTTCATGAAGGTCTCTTCTCTCAAAGGTTGAGGCCAAGGATGGAGATGCTGGCAGCAATGCACAGATCACATACTCAATCACTTTTGGGAATGAAAACCAATACTTCTCCATTGATAAAAGCACTGGACAAATTTCTCTGGACCAACTTATTCCATTGGAGACACATAAAACTTTGGAGTTCCAGTTGGTCATCACAGCCACAGATGGTACATATGAAATGGATTCATTTTTCAATGATTGAAATACACTCTGTGCAGCCAGCCACAGGAAGTCACTGTCATAATATTCTTCTCCTCTAGGAGGCACTGTGCCTCGCTCTGCCTCAGCACAAGTGGAGATTGTTGCTGTTGGAGATACAAGTCCACAGTTCACACAGAGCACCTACAGTGCCACCATAGAAGAAGAGAAACCCGCCGGAACAAGAGTCCTCAAGGTGAGCTGCTCTGCAAATCTGCAGTCTGGCCTTTTGTCCAGTCTTGTCTGAGGACCAAAGCATTTAACGGTGTTAGAGACTGTGAAGTCCTTTTGCATTATTCACATCTACTTCACTGTCCTTCAGAATCAGGTCTTAGCTTTTCTTATTTCGTGACTTGATTCATTGATTGTGCCGTGTCTGGTTTGTAATGTAGATGTGGACATCAAACTCTTGTTCGGTCCACATGTAAATGCAGTCTCTGTGAACGATGGTCACTGACATGATTTCTTCAATGATTCAGGTGGACTTCCTCGCAGTAGACCCAGTGACTCTGGCAGTTCTAACAGAAGCTGATAGATTCAACATCTCTAACACTGGTGAACTGAGCACCACGGTGGAGCTGGACTGTGATGATGGCCCAAAGACCTACTCTGTGAATATCTCCATCTCTGACGGGGTCACCACCAGCACTGCAGTGGTTCAGGTTCAAGTCATCGACATCAATGACAATGATCCTGTTTTCACCAAGGCTAACGTGACAGCACAGGTTGCAGAGAACACAGAGATAGGAGCCAGAGTTACTGTAGTTACAGCCACAGACAAAGACAGTGGCTTCAACAAGGAGATCAGATACTGGCTGAGAGGAGGGGAGGGCAGGTTTGAAGTCCACCCTGTGTCTGGGACGGTGAGTGTGGCTGCTGCACTTGACAGGGAGACCACGTCACAGTACAGCCTGCAGATTGTAGCTGAAGATCAGGGTCGTCCAGCCAGAACAGCCACAGCCACCCTGGAGGTCCAAGTGACCGACGTCAACGACAACGCCCCCAAGTTCACTGAGGCTGAGTACCAGGTGGAAGTCTCAGAGACAGAGCCACAGGGGACAGTCTTGATCAGCATAACAGCTGTAGACCCAGATGAAGGTGCAAATGGAAGAGTCAGTTACAGTATTGTCCAGCAAAGTCCTGAATCAGACCCTCAGGTCTTTGAGTTGGACTCCTCCACTGGAGCTCTGAAGCTGGTGCAGCCTCTGGACTACAGTAAAGTGAAGGCGTACACTCTGAACATTTCAGCCACTGATGGGGGGGCTGAGCCCTTGGTTGGGTGGAGCTCTGTGCAGGTGACTGTGAAGGATGTGAACAACAACCCCCCTGAGTTCAGTCAGGAAACCTACGAGGTGAAGGTCCCTGAGAACCTGGTCAATGGAGCCTCCATCCTGACCTTGGAGGTCACTGACAAGGACGAGGTGAGTGCCACTCTGCACATCATGACTGTCTTTAAGCTCGTTCTGAAACCACCCCGCAGAAGATTTCTTACTGTGCTACTTATATTCCACAGGGAGGATTTTTGGGAACTTTCAAGATCCTTTCAGATTCAGTTCCTTTCTCCATTGATGCTGATGGGACAGTCAGAGTGAAGAACTCCACAGCCCTGGACAGAGAGACCACTCCACAATTCACATTTCAGGTGATCTAGAACTCAGGTTCATCCTGATCCTAGAAGCTTTTTGGTTTCTATAGATGGGATAAAGCATCCCATCATCTGTAGCTTTTCAAAAAAAAAAATCAGGTAGTGTAGATTCACAGTTTCATTTTCAAGGGAAAAAAGCATTTTCAATGTCTTTATCAGAGCTCAGGTATAGAGGAATCTGATCACCTGACATGATGACATGCTGTCTCATTATTGTCTTGTTGTCCATTGACAAAGGTGGAGGCGAAAGAGACAGATTCACCCAACCACATAGGAACAACGAATGTGACTGTAACTCTTCTGGATGAAAATGACAACAGCCCAGCTTTCACCAAGAGCATCTACACAGCCAGAGTTTCCACTGACCAAACTGTCAACATGCCACTTGTGAAGGTAAGGAACCTGAACAATACGGGTTATTGTCTCTGAGTATATAACACCTAGAAAAAAGAACTCTGCATTTCAAGCCCAGCTTGGAACGCTTTTCATGACAATGTGAGAAGAAATACTGGACAAGGTAGCATAGGAACTGCACTGAACGAACATCCCAAAGAGTGAGGAAAACTAACACTTCTGGTTTTTAAGATACGCATTGAACTGCATGAAAAAAGATCAGCAATCACAAATGCCCCAGACACAGATTCAACAATCTTTGAGTGTTTTCGTGCTTCTTTATTCCAACCTTAACACTGGCATTTCCTGACTGAAGTCCTAAAACTCTGCTCCGATTGGTGGACACATGGAGGGTGTCAGAGTTCATTTCTTGTTTCCTGGAGGACGATGCAGAACTCCTAGAGGTTATAATTGAAGGAGATGCTTGTGGATATACAGAAACACTGCAGAAAACACTGTAAATGTTTCATGAAGGTCTCTTCTCTCAAAGGTTGAGGCCAAGGATGGAGATGCTGGCAGCAATGCACAGATCACATACTCAATCACTTTTGGGAATGAAAACCAATACTTCTCCATTGATAAAAGCACTGGACAAATTTCTCTGGACCAACTTATTCCATTGGAGACACATAAAACTTTGGAGTTCCAGTTGTTCATCACAGCCACAGATGGTACATATGAAATGGATTCATTTTTCAATGATTGAAATACACTCCGTGCAGCCAGCCACAGGAAGTCACTGTCATAATGTTCTTCTCCTCTAGGAGGCACTGTGCCTCGCTCTGCCTCAGCACAAGTGGAGATTGTTGCTGTTGGAGATACAAGTCCACAGTTCACACAGAGCACCTACAGTGCCACCATAGAAGAAGAGAAACCAGCCGGAACAAGAGTCCTCAAGGTGAGCTGCTCTGCAAATCTGCAGTCTGGCCTTTTGTCCAGTCTTGTCTGAGGACCAAAGCATTTAACGGTGTTAGAGACTGTGAAGTCCTTTTGTCATATTCACATCCACTTCACTGTCCTTCAGAATCAGGTCTTAGCTTTTCTTAATTCGTGACTTGATTCATTGATTGTGCCGTGTCTGGTTTGCAATGTAGATGTGGACATCAAACTCTTGTTCGGTCCACATGTAAATACAGTCTCTATGAACGATGGTCACTGACATGATTTCTTCAATGATTCAGGTGGACTTCCTCGCAGTCGACCCAGTGACTCTGGCAGTTCTAACAGAAGCTGATAGATTCAACATCTCTAACACTGGTGAACTGAGCACCACGGTGGAGCTGGACTGTGATGATGGCCCAAAGACCTACTCTGTGAATATCTCCATCTCTGACGGGGTCACCACCAGCACTGCAGTGGTTCAGGTTCAAGTCATCGACATCAATGACAATGATCCTGTTTTCACCAAGGCTAACGTGACAGCACAGGTTGCAGAGAACACAGAGATCGGAGTCAATGTTACTGCAGTTACAGCCACAGACAAAGACAGTGGCTTCAACAAGGAGATCAGATACTGGCTGAGAGGAGGGGAGGGCAGGTTTGAAGTCCACCCTGTGTCTGGGACGGTGAGTGTGGCTGCTGCACTTGACAGGGAGACCACGTCACAGTACAGCCTGCAGATTGTAGCTGAAGATCAGGGTCGTCCAGCCAGAACAGCCACAGCCACCCTGGAGGTCCAAGTGACCGACGTCAACGACAACGCCCCCAAGTTCACTGAGGCTGAGTACCAGGTGGAAGTCTCAGAGACAGAGCCACAGGGGACAGTCTTGATCAACATAACAGCTGTAGACCCAGATGAAGGTGCAAATGGAAGAGTCAGTTACAGTATTGTCCAGCAAAGTCCTGAATCAGAGCCTCAGGTCTTTGAGTTGGACTCCTCCACTGGAGCTCTGAAGCTGGTGCAGCCTCTGGACTACAGTAAAGTGAAGGCGTACACTCTGAACATTTCAGCCACTGATGGGGGGGCTGAGCCCTTGGTTGGGTGGAGCTCTGTGCAGGTGACTGTGAAGGATGTGAACAACAACCCCCCTGAGTTCAGTCAGGGAACCTACGAGGTGGAGGTCCCTGAGAACCTGGCCAGTGGGGCCTCCATCCTGACCCTGGAGGTCACTGACAAGGACGAGGTGAGGTCAATTACTAGTGAACTTGCTTTTTTCGGTTCTTCCTGGATTTCAGCACTATCTGCAGTCTGAACTGCAGTCTGAACTACCTGCCATCTGTTTAGATAAGTTGAGTTCTTAAGATAAGAAAGAACAATATGGAACCCCAAAAAGATGAGCTTATCAAATTCAGACTTATGAGGTCAGACTTAACTTCCATAAATCTTTTCTTCAGGGCGGATTTTCCAGTGGACATTTCATCTTCACCTCTGACACCTTTGACATAAACAAAGAGGGTGTGGTCTCTCTCAAGAAGGATGTTAGCTTGGACAGAGAGACGAAGGACAGCTACATCTTACAGGTACAGTTTGTCTCTTCTCGCAAAGATCCAGGCAGTGCCACATTATTTTGACATGTCACCTGATGTCATAACTGGTATTCACAAACTGTAATAGCACCTTAAGCAGTCACTCACCAGGTTTGTAATCAAAGCAAATCATCACTCAGCCCTCCAAAAATGTTGCACATCTTTGTGCAGATTGTGGAAATTCTTCTCTTGGGTCAATGTTTCCATTTTTAATTTCTGAAACACAAACCAGATGGAAGTAGATTGTTCGTCCTGGTATTTTAAAATTCAATCAAATGAATAGAACCCTGATACTAAAGCCACAAGTTCAGAATCAGAATGACGACACCTTTATTCAGAGGTGGTGACAGTAATTGAGTATTATGTGTGATGTTTAAGTTAAATCTTTAACTGAGGCACAAACAGTTTCAGGATTTTAGATTTAATTTGAGTATATATAATGTAATATAAACAGGTTGAGTACAGTCCAGGTCCTCACCCATAGCCGGAGCTCACATCTGTCTTAGTTCCATTCACTTTGTGTCCATCTCTTTTCTTTTCTGTACTGTTACTTCACAGTGAGTTATGCTTTATGGCAGACATCAAGGATGATACACTTAAAGTCACAAAGTAAAATGTGAAAGCAATTAAATTCCACCATAGACACACTCTCATGTTTGTCCTTCCTGTTCAGAGCCACTGGGTTCCATATATTCCAGGAGTGCTCCAGAACTAAACATAAAACCATATTTGACAAACTTTATCAACCAAGATACAAAGTGCACAAAATAAAACTATTATTTATCATTTCCTGTTTAATGTGGATGCTGTTCAATAAACTCAAACTACCCTTTCATTTGAGGGGAAAAATCATTCTTCTGTGGGTGGAGACAGATCAATTCACATTCATACAAATAAATTGAAGAAAGACTGATTGTAAACTTCTGAATGGAGGAAGTGAGTTCCCTGTGGTCTGAGGTCCTGTCTGTTGTTGCTGTCGTCCTCCATGTTCAGGTGAAGGCGGTGGATAATGTTGTGAACGGTCTGACAGCCACGGCTGAGCTCAACATCACCGTCCTGGATGTCAACGACAACGCTCCCCAGTTCCCGGAGATTGCGGACGTGCTCCAGATTATTGAGGGTGACTACTCCGAGGAAAGTCCACGTGAAGTAGGAAAGATTGACGTCACGGACGCTGATCTGGGCGCCAATGGAGAGTTCACCCTGTCAATCCCGTCCCATCAAGAGCTCTTCAGGTTCAGAGAGGTGAGTCCCACAGAGGACTGTGCCGGAAGTTCCCGTTACCATGGTAACCGCGGCTGGTGACCGTTGGCTGCGGTTACCATGGTAACCGCGGCTGGTGACCGTTAGCTGCGGTTACCATGGTAACCGACAGTGAGCGGTTTAAACCGGTCCATACCAACCGTTACGGTCCAGTTTGTTACAGCTCCAGAGCTTCGGTAGCGGTGTCTCTCTGGCGAAGTCAAGCGTGTTACTTGCAAATGTGTCTACTTCCACAGATTCGTTTCTTTTCAAAATAAACATTTCAAAATAAAACATCTTTGATGTTTTGATGTTCATGATTAATTAGCTGCCAGGACCCTATTGTTTTACTGTCCTGTCTCATGCCAGATGTGGTCAACTGGAAACACAAGACAGTAGTTCTGGTGGTGGCGCTACAGCAAGCCTCAACACTGTGAAAAACAAATCGACTTTACAGCTCTGGAACTTTCATTTTGCCTGAAAAAACACATTCCTAATGTAGGAATGCTCTCACATTACAACTGACCTCTCTGTGTAGCCCAGCATTAAATGTGGAGTAGTAGTGGAGAGACAAGCCAAGCATTACTTGAAAGTGGAACTTTAAGCAAAATTAAAATCTACAATAATATTGCACAGTAGCCACGTTTTTAATCGTATTCAATATTTATTTTGTTAGTTTTGATAGATTCTTTATTGTAATATCTTTAATGAAACATCTACTGAAATAGATGAATTTATCAGTGTATTTTCAACATGTTGATGATATATTTTAACATCACAATGATATACTGATAACGGTGATAATTTTGGTCACTGTTATCACAGTGAAATGTTCATATAGTTACTTCCTGAGCTGAGACCATGTGCTGTGTTGCAGGATGGGACCCTGCTGGCTGTCCGACCTCTGGACCGGGAGAGCAGGGACACTTATGACCTGGTGGTGGTTGCCACAGATAAAGGGAATCCCCCGAAAAAGGTGAGAGACCCACAGAGAAGATCGATTCAACCAAAGTGGCTGCTTTCACACAGGCACACTGCAAATTATTTGATTCTTAACAAGAAAAAAGAAAAAAACTTCAGTTTAGAAGTGTCAGATAATTTATCTTATTTAGAGAGATCTTATGCACAGTATTATACTTAAATCAATCTACAACAAACTTCTTTGAGAAATCTTGTTAGTGAAATGATGTGTCCATGCAGTAAGATGTTTTCATTTGTTCTAAAAACCTTGTTCCTCAGTTAGTGTTTACATCTTGGTTTAGACAGCTCTCTTTTGCAGTGAAGGGATAGGGCAGAGAATTGATGAAAATTTACAGATTCCTTTCCTGTTATTGATATTGCTTTTCCACTCATTTCAACCAGTTCACTACTTTTTTTCATTGAATTACATTCTTAATGGTTTAAACTACAATTAACTCTGTGTCTACAAACTGAAGAACCAACAACTTTTTGGTTCCAGACAAAACTTTTCAATTCAGTTGAAAGCAGTTTCATTTTAAGTGCCAGTTCAGGGCACTCATCTCCAAATATTTCACATTCAGAGCACTAAACTTTCCTGGACCCGAGAAATGGAACTAATCACATGGAGCCCCTTGAATGTGAATGTATTATGGAAAATTTTAAGAGGGTTTGACTAAATAATGTAAAAACTTACAGAAATGAGAAAATGGACAGATGAACAGGACAGCTTGTATTAGTTAGGTTGCAACTTATCTTTAAAATTATATATATATACACACACATATAAAAACCATTTGTATGATGTAAGCACTAATAAGCGGTTTGTTCATCTGCTTGGTACAGAGCGTAACGATGGTCACAGTGAGCGTCACTGACATCAACGACAACACTCCTGAGTTCAGCTCCAGCAGCTACTACAGCAGCGTCGTGCTGAAGGACGCTAAACCGGGGAAGCTGCTGCTGACGCTGGCAGCCACCGACAAAGACGCCGGGCCAAACTCACTCATCACCTACAGGTTGGTCGACAGCTGTGTCAGGCAGCAAATTACACAACTGTCAATTGTATCATATATATGTATGTAATGTATTTGTGTTGTGTGTTTCTCCCTTGCAGTTTCACTGACGGTGGATCTCCTCATGTGGCCTTAGACAGTGAGACCGGGGCAGTAACCCTGATCACTGACCCCGCTAACATCACAGAGAACATCATGCTGAACCTGACAGCCATGGCTGCCGACCAAGGCCAACCTCCACGGAGCTCCTCAGGTCAGTGCTACCCTCAGCTGCCTTCACTGTCCTGGACTCTGAGGGATCCCTAACAGGACTCAGAGTAGTATAGGGTGACCTGATGAGATTAGCTGATATTTGGGATGGTGTTTTTTTTTTTGGATGGGGGGGCATGTTGAAAGTCAAAAAATAAACTTTACTAAAATTTACATTATACCTGGGGCTGTAGCCATGCAGCCACTTAAAAGGGTAGCATGCAGTCAACTCAACCTTTCTACGAACTGTTTTTAATGCTTATCAGAAAATAACTATTCAAATATCACACACAGAGATCATACCCAGCAGCATTTGATTCCATGAGGTTGTTTTCCTTGTGTGTGTGTGTGTCTTACAGTCCCAGTGGCGATCCACCTGGTTTTCAGTCTAGTGGAGAATGTTGCCTTCTTGAGCTCTGTCTATGACTTCAACGTGCCGGAGAACGAGGCCTCTGGGACACCAGTGGGGACGGTCCAGGCCTCCTCAGGAAGTAACCTCTACAGCGTCAGCTACAGCCTGACAACACACACCGACCTGTTCTCCATCTCCAGCACCACTGGAGCCATTCAGACCACAGCACAGCTGGACAAAGAGAAGCAGGACAGTTACTCCCTCTATGTGGAGGCAGTGGACACGAGACCTTCGCCTACAACAGCTACTGCCATGGTATCTACTGTGTAAACTTCATACAGAAAATATGTAAAAGTTATATTGTGTAGACTAAACATGTAGTTACGAGATCACATGCACTGCTGAAAAACTCCTCTGAACTGCTCACCTCATGTTTGCTGCATTTTAATTAACATCAGGATCTAGACGTAGGTCAAAAGACTCAGTGACAAAAAAACAACAAAACCAAAATGATGCAGTGACTGATTGTGAATAGGATTCACATACTGAAACTGAAACCTAAAACCTAATGGAAGCACTTATTTTTGAAAAAATCTCTGAAATATCGCAAAAGTACTTTTTTTGTCTGAAGTGGTTTTTCAGACCCAGTGGAAACACCTTTTCTGCATTTTCATGTCCCTTTTCATGACTTGCGAAGTCATGTGACCAGTTTACTTCAAACAGTAGCATGGTATGGAGCAGTACTGAATTGTGTCTAATATTATTTACATTTTTTAAATATATTTATATAGTTACTCCCTGTTTGAATGACTCATTCAAGGACTCCTTTTCATGTGACACTGAGGCACAAACCTTCTGGTCTGGTGGTCCTTTGTGGTCTGGCAGTGATAGTTTGGTTTCATGTATGGGTTTTTCACTTATTGCACTGCACCCTAGAGCCTCAATAAAGTGCCTTCCTATCTGTCTCTCCATCTAGGTCGTGGTTCAGGTGCGGGACGTGAATGAGCCTCCAGTGTTTTTCATTCAAGATTTCAAAGCCACTGTGCTCAGCACTGCCCCATTCAAGTTCCCCATCATGCACGTCCAGGTAACTGTGCCTTTCAATGAAATCTCTAAACATCTTGTTTTGTCCACACCAGACAACAGGTACAAAGAGACTAAAAAAAAGAGAAAATATTTAAGAGATCAGAGATTCTTGACGTTTTTCCCTCAAAACATACTCAAGTTGTGTTACTCCACGTCTGTTTTCCATTTAAAACATCACTGATCAAAAAATAACTCCACAGGCCACCGACCCTGATGTAGGAGAGCAGGTACACCTGGTCTACAACCTGACCACAGCCAGTCCCCACTTCTCCTTAGAGCCATCCTCAGGTCTGCTCTATGTGGTGTCAGTGGCGGAGCTAGCTGGACAGAATGTGTCACTGGAGGTGAAGGCTACAGATCCTAAAGGTCTCTCTGGTACAACCAAGGTGGAGGTGAGTGTGGAGGTCAAGATGGAGCAAACGCCTGCAGGATGTGACAAATGAAAACACTTTAAAATCCTGAATACGCTTGGGGAGAAAATTACATAATGACAACAAAGTATCAACAAAGTATCGATGACAGATCTGTGTGTTAGGATGTACTTCAGTCAAAGTTCAACACCTGTGTCTTTCTGTTAGAGATGGGATCCAGATTAGCCCTTGTAATTTAATTAGATGACAAGAGAAACAGACATTATATTTTGATAATGAATTTCGCTATCGAATCGTTATCATCAGAAAACTGAGGCCATCGTTGTTATTGTCATTATTGTGATAAAGTGGCACTGCACTGCACTTTCTGCAAAGACAGTTTAAAAACCAAGATGGCCCATGACAAGTCAGCTCCCTGATTACATGTCACATGGGCTTCTCTGTGGCCACGCCCCTTTTTGGAGGCTAACTGAACGTATTGTCAAGAACATAGCAATCTTCAGACAGACAAACATTAGGAGAACATCAACTTTGTTCCAGACCACTCACCCTCATGGGACTTGGTCTCCTTTGGTGGCTCAGAATCAGAGTGGTCCAAAGATGGTAATGTCTTTAGGCAGGGTGAGAGTGACCACGCCCATTTAGGAAACATACCATATCATATCATTAGAGTGTCTTGGTTCATAGAGTACCTTTGCTTTCTGTTTTCTCACTTTCTCTCTGCTGCATTGATACTTTAACTTGTGTATCTACCACCCCAGGTGAACGTAGTGGCTGCTAAGAGCAGCCATGAAGTGGTGTCCATCTCCCTGAGTGAGCTGCCCTACATTGTGGACAACAAAATCCCAGAGCTGGAGAAGTGAGTGGAGCTCACAGGATCAGAATAAAGAGAATCCCTGTACTTTTCTGGCTCTGACAATTGACTTTTCTTTCAGGTCCATGGGTTCGGTTCTGGGCTGGAATGTGGTCATTATGGAGGTGTTGGGGGCTGAAAGCTTCAGGTCGCTGAGGGCGGGTGATACTGTGGTCAGCTTCATCGCTGCAGATGCAGTTGCACATCAGCGCATTTCCTCTGAGGAGGTCGAGAAGTAAGAGCAAGAGTTACGGGTCTCAGGTTGAGATGCTGTAATCACATTAGATTCCTGTAAAACAGCAAACGGGAAGAACCAGGAAAGTCTCCTCTTGGAGATTCTGAGAGTGATGCAGTTCTGTGCTTCCACGGTTACTACTATTACTACAGTAACTATTACAGTGCCAACCAAGACGGCCCATGACGAGTAAGCTTCCTTGAAATATGTTACGTGTGCTTCTCCATGGCCACGTCTCTTTAGGAGATTAGAGGTAGTCTGGATTCTACTGACTCCAGTGGGAGAACTGAACATGTTGGTGCTGCATTCCATTTGTACTTATAAGTTGGAAATTTCGAGTTGGAACTTTGAACTGTAATGAATCTTCACCACTCCTGAGCTTTGCCTGATATTTTTCACTGTGACAGCTGTGGGTCTGATCTGTTCTCTTGTATCATCCTGCAGGAAACTGCAGCAGGAATCAGCCAATATGAACCAGGCGTTGCTCACCGTGTTCAACAAAGACGTAGATTTCCAGGTGGAAAGTGACCATTCCGGTGCCCAGACTCCCGTCAACAACAATGTTGTGATCATCGCTCTGAGCGTCCTGCTGGCCGTGAGCATCGTGGCACTGATCATCTCTACTGCCACAATCATCAGGTGGGACTGGAAACCAGCAGCACCAGTTTAAGATGAACTCATCAGTGTTGAGTTATGACTTGTCACTGCTGCCCCCTGGTGGACACAACTATCATGAACACATTCACTGTTGCCGTATTTCTAAACAGAAACAAGAACTTCACTTAATGATTCAATTTCTTAACCCGTTTCAAAACCAAATGGTGTTTGAAGTATCATAAGGCATGTCAGCGATAATAATATAGAAAGCTTCCCGTATGAAAGAAAAAAAGAGGATGTGGCGGAAAACTCGATTTATTAAATAAATAGCAACTTAATCAGACACTTTCAGTGTCTTAACCTGTCAAGAAGTCCCTGCAGGAATGCTCCTCATAGGATGGAAATTAGCATACTGATTAGCACATGATTATTCCATAGGGTGGAATTAGCAACTGTGAGGGCACTGGTATATCTCAGATTGTCAAGTTGCAAGTGGTACCTGAATTCCCAGAATAAAAGACATGCCGCTGAGTGTGCCCCTAATAAAAAAAACATGTAGTTATATCATGAGGACTGATTGTGGGGGTTGTAAAGCACCAGAGCAGCCTTGGAGCTGCGGGTGTGTACCTTACAGCTGAGCTGATATGCCTGTACGTCAGACACTCAACAGGAATATCTATTTTCATGATATTTCGAGCTGTCTTTGTTGTTCATCTTCTTGCACATCTGTTGCACAACAACTTCAACACTGATAAAGACATGTGCAGCCTCCATAGTAACTGATGCATCATCATCTTCTTCATGTGGATGTGTGTTTTACAGCATCAAGAACAGGAGCAAAAAACAGGAGGAGGACAAACAGAATTTCCAAATGACCTTCCAAAATCCAAGTTGCGAGTAAGTTCTCTGAGCTCCTCTCTGGTTGGAAACGTGTGTTAATCCAAAGCCTTGTTTTAATCTGAGTTTTTTTTCTGTGTGTTCCAGGTAATGGCCTTAGATACTTGATGAAAGGCCACAGCATGGAACGCCATCAAGTCCAAAACTCAATGAACAACCCAGTTTGAAATAAACATGTTTAGCTGTCATGTTGCTTTTGTTTGCATGTAATGTTGCAGCTGCCTATTTAAACTGTTTTTTTTTTTTAGATTATTCGCTATTTTGACCTTCAGACAATTAAGACTTGGCATTGCAGCTTTAAATGTGTGTTGAGATAATACTGGTGAGAATACACACATTTATTTAAATTGATGCATATGTAAAACGGTAATGCATTGTATTGTAGACAATGAGCATGTCACATGTCATGATTTGTCAAACGATGCTTGACTCAGTTGTCTGAAGGAAGAAAAATGTTGTGAACTGAAATGAACTGGTCTGCTGACAGCTGGTAGAGTAAATGTCATTTTGACAATTATTGAGACTATTAAAACAAAAAGTTACATTTGATAAGAAAAAAATGTTTACATGGTGCATTTTCTGTGTCCAAAATATGGCATTATTATTATTACTACTAGTACTATTACTATTATTATTATTATTATGGTGATGATGATGTTATGTTATTAGTATAACACAATCAACATGTTGATATGCTTTTCAAAAGTATTTATTTATAAACACACTTTACACAATACATTATACACATCTACAAGAGCTGAAAACAACAAATTCTGACTTCATGAATGAATAACTTATGTCGGGTGTCATGTTACAAATGAATGAATGTCAGATATCAGACATCACTCGTTTCCTGATTCGTCTCAGCCCGCTCCCAGTAGCTCCCAGTAGCTCCCAGTAGCTCCCAGTAGCGGAGCCACAGCTGTCACATGACAAAGAACGAAGACCTGAGGACCCACTGATGAGTGAGTCGGGAACGAATCTTTTCTGTTTCCGGTCCTGTTGACTGAGTTGATGCAGCTGCCTGCCATGTGGCGAGAGCCGGAACTGCATGAAAATGAACGAGTCGCTCACTGAGAAGACTCATTACTCCCGAGTCACTTGAAAGATTCGTTCATTTCGAACGAATCGCTCACGAACGACACAACACGACAGGAGGGGAGAGGAAGGCAAACATGGCGGACAGCTCAGCGACTGAGCCGTTTCATTGATCAGAGTAATATCTACTTGATTTGACTTTTTAGGGACAGATGATAATGAAGGAAACATCATACACCTGAAAGAACAGGAGAGGAAATGTGAGAATTTGAACAAGTGATTGATTGATGATTTTATTTACGATTTCATATTGAGTGATTCTAGATGAAATGGTAAGAGATACATACATACATACATACATACATACATACATACATACATACATACATACATACATACATACATACATACATACATACACACATACATACATACATACATACATACATACATGCATACATGCATACATACATACATACACACATACATACATACATACATACATACATACATACATACATACATACATACATACATACATACATACATACATATTATAATTGTGATACGTGGGTTCTGTTTTTCGGAGACGAGGATGAATGTGCTTAATAAGTCACAAATATGGCAAGGCCCAACATTTAAAAGTCAAGTTTAACCATCTCCATTCAAGACTGTAGTTTTCTGTAATTACATTTTGACAAGTCATTCCAACCAGTCAAAATGACAACAGTATCTGTACAATCAAAATGCCATGGAAAAAAAGTTTGCTCCGAACAGACCACCAGTCCTGCTTTTGGTCCAACCTCCCACATGCAGCTTCTAGTTTAAAAACAAATGTTTGCAAGGTTAATTCACCTTACCGAAACTATGACTGACTATGACCGGTCTCAATTCCAATTCAAGATCTATGCCACTTATTCCATTTAAATGATATCCACAATATCACTGTGACTGGTGAAGAATACTTATACGTTTTTGGCAGCCTGTCTGAAAAACCTGTGTAGACATAGTGAATTTTCATTAATTACATATCTCTTTAAATGACATAATGACCAATTAGATATTACAGTAATATTACATATCTGACATTGGACTCATCTAGTCCTAACTTAATTTTAGATAGCCACCGTTGTAAAAATGAATAGAAGTTATCTGTAAAGAGAGACCCCCATACACGTGAATGGAGATGGTGTCAGATTCGCTGGGTACACTGGGGACATTATTTGTAATGAAAAATTTTGCCCCCACCTGTTTTTGAAAAGTTAATTACCTATCAACCAACTTAATTGTGTTGCTGTCACGCAAGGTGCGTTCAAGAGTAAATGAGCAAATCAGTTCATGAGTAAATGTTGAAAGAGAGGAATTAGTGATGGATAGAACTTTTAACCACAACACACCCACTGATCCATAAGATCCATACTGGCTATCAGAGAATATCAAGGCCATACCGAACAGGCGAACACAGTCTGTAAATCCATGAATGTAGCTCACTCTCTCACCTCTGTGAGGGTTAGAAGTCAATCAAATCCCATATTCATTCATTTATTTTGTTAATCTCTAATATCTAATTAATCTTGAAATTATTCGCAAATTGACCACCAGATCACACTCTGGTGTGAGAAACCTCAGCTGTTGAATTCGATATCAGTTGTGAAAAAAGTGTATTGAATAAGTATTTCATGACTAAAGACGACATTTTTCGACTGGGCAGTCTGGGTATTTTGGCTGTAGACAAATAAGTGATTGGCCAGATCCTGCAAACAGGGTCCCTCATATGTGTAGATACCTGGTGATCCAATATTCTAAGCAGTCTTTGATGGCTACCACTGTGAAAAAAACAGAGCAAAAAGGATTGGCTGATCAGAGCTCTGTGCTACTGTTCTGGCTCAGACCAGGACTGCTTCAGGTTTTTCTGTTTCTGTTTCTGTGGTGTTGTCAGCACTGGAGGGCGAGAAGACTCAAAGTGATGCGTCTAACCAGGAAATCTGCAACTGACCAATTTCATCACAGGTTGGGGAAATGAACTGATACAACTCGGCACAGGCTGTTTTATTTGTTCTGAAGCACAATCATTAAATATCAGCACTTTTCTTTTCTCTCAGTTACACACTCAGTTATATAACATATAAATGGAAAGTAACGACTGTAGTAAAATAAGTAGAGCGACTTTAAATAAATCTGTCTATTTATACCAGTATTTCAGTATAATCTCAGTGCACTTCACATTCTGAGCAGCTATGTCCCATAGTCTTAATAATTTACGTTTACATAGAGAATAATCTTTTTAAAAAAAAGCTTAAATACTACAATTTATTGCAGTTTTAAAAAGGTTTTAGTTCTTTGAACTATTTTAATCTTGTTTCCTTAAAACGGCCTTTTAAAAATATATATTTATGCTGCTTTTTGTGTACATTTAAAACACTTCAAAAAGACTCATCGGAGCCTCAGCTGTAACTGGAAATATATACATACATATATAAACAGAGATATAGATACATGATACATTGATGTCAGGTGTCAGGCGTGCTGTGGCCTTCCATCAAGCGTCAAGGCCAATACCTGGAACACAAAAAACCCCAGATGAAAACAAGGCTTTGGATGACAAACTGAGGCTATGTTTCCAACCAGAAAGAAGCTCACTTACCCGCGACTTGGACTTCGGTAGTTCATTTCAAAAGTCTTTTCGTCCTCCTCCCGTTTCTTGCTCCTGTATTTGATGCTGTAAAAGACATATCCACATGAAGTTTATGATGGTGATTGTGATACTACACCTGCAAATACTACTGCTAATAACAAGAAAATTCCAGCGCGCTGAAATTTCGAGAGTGCTCCAGGATGTGTGTCCGTTGGTTTGCAGCACTTTGTCTGCCTTTGAACTTTTTCCCAGTAATTTCAGGTGCAATTGTTTAGTTGGGGCTCCTGGTAGGGGCCTATTGAGGGGCAGGGCCTAAAAGTAGTATTTCCCATTCATTTCTTATAGTGAGGCTTCCTATACAGGTCCTCTACACAGCTGCAGCAGGGGAGTGAGCCAAGGTTGCCATGACGACAGCTCCTGTCTGCAGACCCACGGTCTGTGTCTGTTTGACCAAAGTGTGTCTGAGAAGGTGCTGCTGAAAAACGATACAACCTATCAACATGAAACGTAGTACACAAACAGACCACAAGTTTCTTTAATTTTTGAAATTAAAATGAAGTTTTTAAGTCGAAGTATGGCGACGAAGCGCATGTTTGTTTGAGGAGTTCTGTTTTTCCCATTCATTCATATGAGAAAAACCGAAATCGCCTAAGTGCTAAACATTTGGCTCTAGGGAGTCAACGCTTGCATCTATCTGGAGTATGAGCACACTGTCACACAGGGGAGAATCTCAGGAACGCTCTGATGCGATTTGGTGTGTGTACTATGAAAACTGAGGCCACAGTCGCGAGGAGAAGTGCAAATTTTAACTTTATCGCAGTGGTGGGAAAATGAATGGGGGCTTATGGAGAGAAGAGGCTGTGCTGGGCTGACTCTGAGGCTCGCCGTTTAAATTTTATAAGGCACACAGGTTTATGGCCTGCATCGCATGAGAGAGCACAAATTTACCTACAAATGTGGAAAAAAGAATTTGTCTACTGCTTACGGTGTGGCTGGGAGCAGCATGAAAATAGAAAAATTAGAGCTGATTTTTCACTGATCCCTCGCTTTGACAGTTGGTCTCTCCCCACTCAGGCTGCATTGAAAATGCCAAACACATGTTTTTGAGACGGTCTGGATGAAAAACCATACAAGGTATCAACATGCTGGTGGGTACAGGCAGAAACGACAAGTTTTCTTGAGTTTTGAAGTTAAAATTAAGTTTCTACGTCAACGTATGGCTTTACAGCGAATGTTTAGTTGAGGGTGAGTTTTCTTTTTCTTGTTCTCTTCATGGCTGCATGGGTTCTTTCCATGTGGTCCACTTAACATCAGATAAAAGTCACAGATAGACTGAATCAGAGCTGAATTTGGGCCTCTTTTATCTGCAACATGATCAACCTGTGTTCATCTTAAACTGGTGCTGCTGGTTTCCAGTCTCACCTGATGATTATGGCAGTACAGATGATCAGTGCCACCATGGACACGGCCAGCAGAACGCTCAGAACGATGATCACACCATTGTTGTTGACGGGAGTCTGGGGGTTGTTGTTCACATCCTTCACAGTCACCTGCACAGAGCTCCACCCAACCAAGGGCTCAGCCCCCCCATCAGTGGCTGAAATGTTCAGAGTGTACGCCTTCACTTTACTGTAGTCCAGAGGCTGCACCAGCTTCAGAGCTCCAGTGGAGGAGTCCAACTCAAAGACCTGAGGGTCTGATTCAGGACTTTGCTGGACAATACTGTAACTGACTCTTCCATTTACACCTTCATCTGGGTCTACAGCTGTTATGCTGATCAAGACTGTCCCCTGTGGCTCTGTCTCTGAGACTTCCACCTGGTACTCAGCCTCAGTGAACTTGGGGGCGTTGTCGTTGACGTCGGTCACTTGGACCTCCAGGGTGGCTGTGGCTGTTCTGGCTGGACGACCCTGATCTTCAGCTACAATTTGCAGGCTGTACTGTGACGTGGCCTCCCTGTCAAGTGCAGCAGCCACACTCACCGTCCCAGACACAGGGTGGACTTCAAACCTGCCCTCCCCTCCTCTCAGCCAGTATCTGATCTCCTTGTTGAAGCCACTGTCTTTGTCTGTGGCTGTGACTACAGTAACATTGGCTCCTATCTCTGTGTTCTCTGCAACCTGTGCTGTCACGTTAGCCTTGGTGAAAACAGGATCATTGTCATTGATGTCGATGACTTGAACCTGAACCACTGCAGTGCTGGTGGTGACCCCGTCAGAGATGGAGATATTCACAGAGTAGGTCTTTGGGCCATCATCACAGTCCAGCTCCACCGTGGTGCTCAGTTCACCAGTGTTAGAGATGTTGAATCTATCAGCTTCTGTTAGAACTGCCAGAGTCACTGGGTCTACTGCGAGGAAGTCCACCTGAATCATTGAAGAAATCATGTCAGTGACCATCGTTCACAGAGACTGTATTTACATGTGGACCGAACAAGAGTTTGATGTCCACATCTACATTACAAACCAGACACGGCACAATCAATGAATCAAATCACGAATTAAGAAAAGCTAAGACCTGATTCTGAAGGACAATTGTGCCGTTAAATGCTTTGGTCCTCAGACAAGACTGGACAAAAGGCCAGACTGCAGATTTGCAGAGCAGCTCACCTTGAGGACACTTGTTCCGGCGGGTTTCTCTTCTTCTATGGTGACACTGTAGGTGCTCTGTGTGAACCGTGGACTTGTATTTCCAACAGCGACGATCTCCACTTGTGCTGAGGCAGAGCGAGGCACAGTGCCTCCTAGAGGAGAAGAACATTATGACAGTGACTTCCTGTGGCTGGCTGCACAGAGTGTATTTCAATCATTGAAAAATGAATCCATTTCATATGTACCATCTGTGGCTGTGATGAACAGCTGGAACTCCAAAGTCTCATTTGACTTCAATGGAATTAGTTGGTCCAGAGTAATTTGTCCAGTGCTTTTATCAATGGAGAAGTATTGGTTTTCATTCCCAAAAGTGATTGAGTATGTGATCTGTGCATTGCTGCCAGCATCTCCATCCGTGGCCTCAACCTTTGAGAGAAGAGACCTTCATGAAACATTTACAGTGTTTTCTGCAGTGTTTCCGTATATCCACAAGCATCTCCTTCAATTATAACCTCTAGGAGTTCTGCATCGTCCTCCAGGAAACAAGAAATGAACTCTGACACCCTCCATGTGTCCACCAATCGGAGCAGAGTTTGAGAACCTCAGTTGGGAAATGCCAGTGTTAAGGTTGGGATAAAGAAGCACGAAAACACTCAAACAATCAGTGTCTGGGGCATTTGTGATTGCTGATCTTTTTTCATGCAGTTCAATGCGTATCTTAAAAACCAGAAGTGCTAGTTTTCCTCACTCTTTGGGATGTTCGTTCAGTGCAGTTCCTATGCTACCTTGTCCAGTATTTCTTGTCACATTGTCATGAAAAGCGTTCCATGCTGGGCTTGAAATGCAGAGTTCTTTTTTCTAGGTGTTATATACTCAGAGACAATAACCCATATTGTTCAGGTTCCTTACCTTCACAAGTGGCATGTTGACAGTTTGGTCAGTGGAAACTCTGGCTGTGTAGATGTTCTTGGTGAAAGCTGGGCTGTTGTCATTTTCATCCAGAAGAGTTACAGTCACATTCGTTGCTCCTATGTGGTTGGGTGAATCTGTCTCTTTCGCCTCCACCTTTGTCAATGGACAACAAGACAATAATGAGACAGCATGTTATCATGTCAGGTGATCAGATTCCTCTATACGTGAGCTCTGATGAAGACGTGTCATGGTTCAAAGCTCTGAGAGTCAAGACGTAGACTTTGGTTTGAGCAGGTCTTGGCTTTGTTTAGTAAAACTGTTGTCAAGGTTGGGAGCAAACCTGAGAGCTAAACTTTGAGGCAGACGGCGACAGGATGAATGAGTTCCTTCCTGCTGTGAGGTCTGTGTCTTACATTTGAAGCTGTGGGAACATCTAGTGAGCAGAATTTGGGAATGTCACACATTGAGCCTCTGAGACAATGTGTGGGTGTTTGCCTGCATCTCGTAAACTTCTACAGTTCAAAACATTCAAGAGTTTTAAGAAGACAGAGTAAACTAATGCCATCTCAGTTGGAGACCAACAATCTACACTTCCCAACAACTTAAACCCTCATTGAAAAGGGATGCTCCCTTGAAACTGAAACTGTGAATCTACATTGCCTGAAATTTAACACAAGAAGCTACAGATGATGGGATGATTTATCCCATCTATAGAAACCAAAAATGTTCTGGGATCAGGATGAACCTGAATTCTAGATCACCTGAAACGTGAATTGTGGAGTGGTCTCTCTGTCCAGGGCTGTGGAGTTCTTCACTCTGACTGTCCCATCAGCATCAATGGAGAAAGGAACTGAATCTGAAAGGATCTTGAAAGTTCCCAAAAATCCTCCCTGTGGAATATAAGTAGCACAGTAAGAAATCTTCTGCGGGGTGGTTTCAGACCGAGCTTAAAGATAGTCATGATGTGCAGAGTGGCACTCACCTCGTCCTTGTCAGTGACCTCCAAGGTCAGGATGGAGGTCCCATTGGCCAGGTTCTCAGGGACCTTCACCTTGTAGGTTTCCTGACTGAACTCAGGGGGGTTGTTGTTCACATCCTTCACAGTCACCTGCACAGAGCTCCACCCAACCAAGGGCTCAGCCCCCCCATCAGTGGCTGAAATGTTCAGAGTGTACGCCTTCACTTTACTGTAGTCCAGAGGCTGCACCAGCTTCAGAGCTCCAGTGGAGGAGTCCAACTCAAAGACCTGAGGGTCTGATTCAGGACTTTGCTGGACAATACTGTAACTGACTCTTCCATTTACACCTTCATCTGGGTCTGCAGCTGTTATGTTGATCAAGACTGTCCCCTGTGGCTCTGTCTCTGAGACTTCCACCTGGTACTCAGCCTCAGTGAACTTGGGGGCGTTGTCGTTGACGTCGGTCACTTGGACCTCCAGGGTGGCTGTGGCTGTTCTGGCTGGACGACCCTGATCTTCAGCTACAATCTGCAGGCTGTACTGTGACGTGGTCTCCCTGTCAAGTGCAGCAGCCACACTCACCGTCCCAGACACAGGGTGGACTTCAAACCTGCCCTCCCCTCCTCTCAGCCAGTATCTGATCTCCTTGTTGAAGCCACTGTCTTTGTCTGTGGCTGTAACTACAGTAACATTGGCTCCTATCTCTGTGTTCTCTGCAACCTGTGCTGTCACGTTAGCCTTGGTGAAAACAGGATCATTGTCATTGATGTCGATGACTTGAACCTGAACCACTGCAGTGCTGGTGGTGACCCCGTCAGAGATGGAGATATTCACAGAGTAGGTCTTTGGGCCATCATCACAGTCCAGCTCCACCGTGGTGCTCAGTTCACCAGTGTTAGAGATGCTGAATCTATCAGCTTCTGTTAGAACTGCCAGAGTCACTGGGTCTACTGCGAGGAAGTCCACCTGAACACATTAAGATGAGAAGCTCTTAACACATTGACAACTAAGATGGAAGCAGTATTTTGGCTTTTCAGAAACGACATCCTTTCTGCCATACCTTGAGAAATGTCCCCACTGTTCCTTCTTCTACAGAGCCATTGTAGACTTTTTGTGAAAATTCAGGATTTTCAGAACCAGGAGTTCTAATATTCACCAGTGCTGTGGAGAAGCGGGGTGTGCTGCCCCCTGGAGACGTGAAGAAGAATATAATAATGAGTGACAACGTGATAATCCTGAATGGCAATAAATAGAACTGTGCACCCAGTATAAAGTGTTCATCAAACACACAAACAAACACAGACCCTTTGATATCAGTTCAATAGAACCAGTACCTGCCTTGCTAAGATGTTTTACAGTAACTCCTCCCAACTTCTTTAACATAACCATGTAAATGAGTATGGTGTAGGATAGGTTCAGGGTCAGGACTTAAATATTGGTTTAAATTGGTGAATTTTGTCTAAATATTGAAGAGTGAATTCATGCTGGTCTCTAATTGGTCCCTGAAGGATTTGTGCGGGGAAAATCATCTCTTTTTATTTCAATTTGCATTCATATTTTGGCCATTATGTGGTCATTCAAAAATGAATTTCTTTAAAAAAGTGGTGTTTGACTGAAAAGTTTCAGACTGAGCTGATTGGTTTCATCTGGGGAAGTGATTGAATAACTTGAATCTCAGGCTCATCCAGAGAAAATGCTGCTCACCATCTGTGGCTTTTATGTAGAGGGGAAACTCCAGAATCTTCTTTGGCTCCAGGGGGATGATTTTAGCCAGCTTGATCCATCCATTTTGGTCAATTTCAAAGTTGCCTTCAGCGTTCCCATAGTCAATGGAGTATTCGATCACTGCATTAGTACCAACATCTGGATCCTCAGCTTGAACCTTAAATTACACACGTCATCATCTTAAATCTGCTTGCACAAAGGCCATATGATAATATTGTCTCTACAAGTTAAGTCAATATAAAATATTATGAGGGTTGTTATTGATAAGCTCAGCAAATATTAAATGAATCAATGACCCACTTTCCTAGAGTTCAGCTAACTGTAAGGGCAAAGGTCACACTGCACCTTCAGCCTAATGTGTTGCATTCAAAAAACAAAAGACACACCGCTGGCTTCTGCTCTAACTTTCACATTATTGTGGAGGGTTTTATCAAAATGATGTGAGGTCTAGGAAAGGTCCACAGATTTACTGACAGCACTGATGACATTGCCATGAGTGGTAATGATAAATTCCTGAATTGTTGTAATCACCCACCTTCAGCACCTCCATCCCCACTGTTTGATCTGTGGTCAGCTCTCCCTCATACTCGTTTTGGGTGAATGTTGGACTGTTGTCGTTCTCATCCTCAATGGTGACATTGACCTGTGCCTCTGCGACAGTGACGTTTGCCTCCACTGCTTGAATCTTTCAATCAAGACGTGAAAAGTGGTTCAGTTAGGTCTTAAATGTCGACAGGTCCAGATTACAAATGCATTGGCACTCAAAAGACATCTATGCTGAACAGCAGCCATTAAGACAACTCTAACCAGTGCAGCTAGCATACCAGCTAACAAGCTAGACTAAACAATAGAAACCAAAAAGCTTCTGGGATCAGGTTGAACCTGAATTCTAGATCACCTGAAATGTGAATTGTGGAGTGGTCTCTCTGTCCAGGGCTGTGGAGTTCTTCACTCTGACTGTCCCATCAGCATCAATGGAGAAAGGAACTGAATCTGGAATGATCTTCAAAGTTCCCACAAATCCTCCCTGGACAATGATAAAAAAAACATCTTATCTTTTCCTCAGGATAAGTGAGGCATCTACTAATCTATCTAACTTATCTGTCAGTTAGAGTAGAGGACTCATAGAGGAGGTTTCCTCAGAATCATGACGTCTTCAGTGTGTTTTAAAGCAGTGTTTACCTGGTCCCGGTCAGTGACGATGACTCTCAACACAACAGTGTCAACAGGAGAATTTTCCAACAAGCTGACTGGGTATTCAGCTTTGTCAAACTCTGGGGGATTATCATTCACATCCTCCACAGTGACAAACACTGTAGCATCAGCTGTCTTGAGAGGATTGTCCACCTGGGCCGCCTGCAGCCGGAGAAAAGAAAAGCACAGAGTGTCTTCATTCTGCCATGTGAGTGTCAAACTGCATCGACTCTGAATATTAAAGGAGAGCTGGGATGGTTGAATGGAGTCACTGATGCTGTTTTAGCCTTTTTACAATCCTGTTTGTCGTGGTGGGATTGTTACGCTGTATTTCTGCACAGATCTGGCGCCCTTTCATGCTTATCAGGCAGCCATACATATGCTTTACTCTGATTGGCTGTTTCACCTGCCACTCACATCAATGGTCCTATCCTGCGTTCCATTTGCACTCGGAAGTCGGACGTTCTGAGTTGGACGTTTCATCTAAACAACTTTCAAAGTCAGAAAACTGACAAAACTGAGTTGACAATCCAAAATGGCCGTCCCGTGTAAAAACAGTAGAGGCTCCTGTGTAGCTTTTATTGCACTAAGTCAGTTGTACACATAGCATTGTTAACATATATGTATGGAAATGCTGCTATAGTATAATTTACAGTTTTCATGTGGTATATTTGAATTAGAACACAGGCTGTGCTAACAGGCTAATTATAGCCTGGGGACTGTTTCCAACTTTGAAACTGGAACACTGATAACTCAGCTGTGACCTCATTCCCTGCTACGACTTCAGAGGTAAATGGAACGCAGCATAAACCTTTGGACCGGTTGATAGTTGTGAACTTTACAACACTATCCAGTCAATGCAAAGTAATGTCAAACTCACTGAACGGGCATGATCACAGTTTTATGTCTTGGTGGTCTGTCAGCATCAGTAATTCTCTGTTCATTTAGTGTCGGTGACCTATATCTTTTCAGAAAGGCCAATTTAGATTGAAATGAACAGAAAAAAATGAATAGGACATACTACATAACATTTTATCAATGGTAATATTGATATGAATTTGAACTTTGTGGAATGTGATGGAAAAACCCTTCATATCCCAGAATGCCTTGCCTCAACCATAACAATATGCACTGATCTAGTGTTAGGAGTGCTTATATGAAGCTCATACCTTGATGCTGATGGTGAAGGAGCTGATCTCCTCCCGGTCTAAATCTTTCACCACAACCAGAGCTCCACTTTTCCCGTCAATCACCAAGTAATGTTGATACTCTGCTGGAGAAACTGAACAACGACAGCATCCATTCTTCAGTGTTTTTACAACATGCTTCTGAATCCTTTTAAATGTTATATTGCATTGAAACTTTAAATCCACATTTACCTGCACTGATGCTGTATTTCACCTCCACGTTGATGCCAGTGTCTCCATCCTGAGCCTTTATCGCCTCAGGCTCAGTCATTAAAGGCCCTTTCTGAAATATGAGGTTAAAATGTATTTCTCACTATCTAAACCAGCAACAACAGCCGGGTTCTGCAACAGGTCCGTGCATTAAGCTTCCAGACAGTTGAACAGGTCATAACCCACCCACCATGTCTCAGTTATCATGCCAATATATTTACAAATTCATACATTAGTATTTATTAAGACATTTGCACATCTGAGGTGCCTTTTTTCGTATCATATATGTACAATCTTGAATATTGTGCTATGATTGCACTAAAGTATGGTTTGTATTGTATGTTCTGTCCAACAATAAGGTTATGATGAAACAAATATCAAAAGCAATGAGAATCAAAATAAGAGAATATTGTGCTGTCAATAAAAACACAACAGCATCAAGATTTATCGAAGGATCAAGTGCATCTCCATTCATATCCCCAAGGAATGTGTTGCAAAAACCTAAATAATTCAACAAAAAAATGGTGATGGAAACACCTCAATGATGTGTCCATCTAGAAGCTGATCTCAAAGTGTGATGGAAACACTTTGTTCACATCTCCAGGTCACGTGACCTGACGTAGGGGTCACATGACCAGTTCCCTTCAGACCAGATGGACAGAGGAGGAGACTCAACTGTTTCTAAATCTGATTCAAAGATCTAAGAAAACTATGTTCTGGACGTCCATCTTCCTCAGAGTGGAGGACCAGGACCACATGGTACCAGGGTTATTATGGGATGGAGCAGGACCACATGGTACCAGGGTTATTATGGGATGGAGCAGGACCACATGGTACCAGGGTTAATATGGGATGGAGCAGGACCACATGGTACCAGGGCTATTATGGGATGGAGCAGAAACACACTTAATCTATAAATACAACTCATATGCCACATACCCTTCAATGGAAACTCCATCAGGTAGCTGTTGTTTAAATATGAGAAATATCCTGTTCATTTTGTGAAAATTGTGGTGGAAACAGAGCCAGAGTGTCTGGATGGTTGAAACAGCATTTTGAAAGCCAAGACAAGAGGAAGATCTCACTGAGCTGACTCACCTTTCCCTCTTCAATAGAAGCCTGGTACACGTTGTGACTGAAATATGGGTTGAAGTTGTCAAAGTCTTCAACGTTAATCAACACAGTGGCTGTGGAACTTTTCCCCCCCTTGTCCTGTAGGGAACAATAACACCAATGAGACCTTCATACCAAGTTTCCTGAATTACAAAATAATCTGAGGTCTGATGCTCACTTACCTTGGCTGTCACAGTGAAGTTGTATGTTTTGGCCTCATTGTAGTTCAAAGGGTTCTTCAACATCAAAGCCCCTGCAGAGGTCAACTTGAAGGTCTCTGAATCTTCCTGAAGAGAAGGGAGACAGCGTCACGGTTCCAGACAGTAGAGGCTCTGAGTGGCCCCAGTAACAAGTCATTCAACTTCATTTACTCTGATTCATCAGATTCAAGAGGTTTGTATACAACAATAAGATAATTCTGTCTATTCACTATATTCTTGGTAAGAAATAACTTGGATAACTTGGATTGGTTAATTTGGATTTGGTTGCATGTAGTCACAATCATCAGATTGATACATCCCATCTTGGCCTCCGCTGGGTCTCCTAAACACGTTGATCCATTTTTAAACATTCAGGAGAAATGTGAACTTAAGAAATCATGGTTGCGTGTTCTTACCATGCTGTATGTGACTTTATTGTGTGCTGGGGTGGTGTCATTGTCCACAGCTGTCAGTTTAATGATTGTGGTTCCCACCTCCATCACCTGAGAGAAGACACAGCAGATGTTCACCCACAGACTGTCCCAGTCAGACGTGTTGAATGAGTCCTCTGGTCCACAGTGTGTGGCACTCACCTCAGACACATTAACTGTGTAGGTCTCCTGCTCAAACACTGGAGCATGCTCATTGATGGGCGTCACTGTCACTGTCCGTGTGTAGGTGACCTGGAGAGGACAGATCATTGGCAGGAAACACACATTAGGAACCAGCTTCTCACTATTAGTCACATCTGGCTCTTTATAGTCATTAGAAACACCTTAGTCTGCATAACTATCATTTACCATTACTTGGCTATTGACTAGCTTTTCTCACTAATGCATCTATAGGAGGTAAGGTCAATGTTACGTTATCATTTATGAAGTTACGTTGTTAAAATTATGTTGTGTCATGAAATGTTTTGTGATGTTTTTATCGTGTTATATTTACAACATGTTACTGTTACATCACATATTTTGTGAACTGTGTTGTTACGTTTTGTTGTATATTATTATTGTTTGTAATTTGTACTTAGTTTGGTAGTGTTAATGAAGACTGCAACTCTTTACCGACCTTGTCTGGCACGTCACACACGATTGAGTAACTCAAGGTGAGGTCAGTCTGAAAAACAGAGATATCAAGGAAAGATCAGCAAGATTAGATTAGAGAAGATTAAACTTTATTGTGCTGTGCTATATAAAAATAAAGTTGGATTAATCTGTTTACGTCCCTCCCTGCAATAAAGTTCTTTGATTTTAGCTGAATTTCTCCACCTTCTCACTGTGGGGTGACAGTGCTGACCTCTCATGTGTTGCTTCAGTCCAGTATTCACACAAAGTTCAGTTCATATTTCGACAAAGAAGCAACAATCTTAATTTATAATGAAGCATCTTAGTTTTGTAGGCACTGAACCACTGAGTCCTACCATGGTGTCTGCGTCCAGCGGCTTCCTTGTTCGGACAGTTGCGAGGCCCCCCCCCGGGGTGAAATCCAGCTCCAGGAGGTCCTGGTGCTCCGTCTCCAGCATGAAGTTGGTCTCTTCTGGGAAACCATCGAGCAGCTCCACATCCCCTGCAGCATCATGGAAGATCAACGATCAGGTGACAAATGAACTTTTCTGCCTCACTGATGTTAAACAAACAGCTGAATGTTGGAAAATCAGGACAGGATGAAACATTTGATAATAAAAATGTAGCAGTTTGAACTTAAAAGAATGGCAAATCTGGTTCTGCTGTTCTTTGTTTTCTAAAGTCCTTGAATTTCTTCTTATTACTTCAACAAGACACTTACCTTTTGTAAGGTAAAACATGACAAGCCAAGATAGATAGATAGATAGATAGATAGATGGATAGATAGATAGATAGATAGATAGATAGATAGATAGATAGATAGATAGATAGATAGATAGATAGATAGATAGATAGATGGATAGATAGATAGATAGATAGATAGATAGATAGATAGATAGATAGATAGATAGATAGATAGATAGATAGATAGACAGACAGACAGACAGATAGATAGACAGATAGATAGATAGATAGATAGATAGATAGATAGATAGATAGATAGATAGATAGATAGATAGATAGATAGATAGATAGATAGATAGATAGATAGATAGATAGATAGATAGATAGATAGATAGATGGATAGATAGATAGATGTATAGATAGATGGATAGATAGATAGATAGATAGATAGATAGATAGATAGATAGATAGATAGATCGATAGATAGATAGATAGATAGATAGATCGATAGATAGATAGATAGATAGATAGATAGATAGATAGATAGATAGATAGATAGATAGATAGATAGATAGATAGATAGATAGATAGATAGATAGATAGATAGATAGATAGATAGATAGATAGATAGATAGATAGATAGATAGATGGAAGGATGAAAGAATGGACGGATAGAAAAGATGGACATGATCTTACCATTGTAATTGTCATCCAGTGGATCTAGATCTTTATTGCCTCCAGAAATACAATCTATCATCGAGACTACAGGATCAGAACAAACACAAGGTAAGAGTTAGTTTATCCAACGCTTGAAACAGGACAGGATGAAAAAAACAAACAAAAAAAACAAGGTGACCACATTCTTCTTTCACCATTATTATCAGTTGTAATATAAATGATCAGATATTTGTTTGAATCTAAACAAAGGAATAAGAAACATTTTGATTCATAATTGCACAGTCAATAATGTAACTAAATACATCCACATGGTGAAATAATTTTACCATATGTTGCAACCTGTTCTCACATTAGATGAAAAGAAGAAACTTTGATTTCCTTTCCCTGTTTTTTTAATGTTAAAAAGGCTCCACTCACTTGTTTCACGTATTAAATCATCTGCAGTGGAGACAGAGAGGACGGAGAGGAGGAGGAGGAGGAGACGAGGTGGTGTCAACCCGGCCATGTCCATCTCAGGGCGGTCGTGAGGAGTCTGAACCTCAGAGTTACAGTTCTTCAATACCTTCAGGCCAGAGCGCCCTCCCTCCCATCACTACTGCTTTATGTCTGTTGTGTCACTAGGTGGATGATGCTGTGTATCACATAATCCAAAGTCCATGTTCCTGAGTTTCATTTCCCATAAGAAGGTGTGAGCAGATTTTACTGCTTTGCTCTCATAATGGTAAAGTTTTCTTTCCTCTGTTACGTAACTTTGTGACCTTGATGCGGCACGCCCCACACAGATAAATGCTCATCACCGTCATCGTGTCTCTTTTAAACTTTTGCAATGTATGATCTATGACGATAGTTAGGTTGTTATCATCCGTTTCTATGCACACTGCTTTTATGGTTGGGAGTGTAATTGCACAATCAAGTGCCACACCTTGAAACCTCTCCCTCATATTTTGTGTGTCTGCATTTTGATCACATTTTTCTGTAAGAAATACATTTAGAAAAAAATAAACTCTGTCCTTCCCTCCCCCTAAAACCTACATTAAGTTTCCAAGGTTCCTGGTCAGAATTTCACACAAAGGGGAAAGCGCATGAGGAGTACAAACAATATGATGGTGTAAAAGAATGTAAAAACAAAAGTACTGTAGTTCTTGTACAACTGTGACATATATGTATATGTTGTGAGAAAAGTCATTTATAAACAGGAGCAAATCTGGAAAAATATTTATTGGGTGGGAAGAGGGGGCAGGAATCTTTGAGGGGTGGCAACACATGGCAGACATATACGTAGGTATACTGAGTTGTTTTTCTGCTTGCAGGACTTTATGCATGACTTGGAACATGCATCCTACATGTCGATATGTATGTACACTATGTAAGGGCACGGGTTGCCATTCACACACTCATACAGACAAACGTGATCTCATGCAATCAGCGTCTTGCATTTGAGGTAACAGGTTTCATGTGAACAGCTCATTCTTGGAATCAGAAACCATACAGTGTGATCTCACGTTATTAAGTGAGGTGTTGCCATACTTGCATCTCCAATTAGAGTGGCAGCATTGCAGGCAGCATTTGTACATGAAGAAACTATCCAAAGAAAATCCCATGAAGATCCATGAGCTGAGCTGGACTAAGGTAAATACACAACGGAAATAAATCCCACTCAAACAAGGCACTAGACATCACTATGCATGTGATTGTTTACGCAGAACTCGCATTCTGCCCGGCTGTCTCTCAGAAGAAGCTGCAATAGTTTTTTGACAGACGAGGTCTTTCCTGAAGGTCACAGAAGTGATGGCGACATGAAACTTTTCATGGATGTAAGTCTGAGCTGCAGTATCAACAAATTACACCAAAAAGACTCAAGAGTTACAGGAGTTACATGACATCAAAATAGCCACAACCCTGAAAAGGAGTCCCATGAAAAATACATTTTACTGCCATTTTGTGGGTGTGTTCATACAGGTCGTTTCTGGACAGCTTCATAGTAAATACGAAAAAAGAGACATCGAAAAAACAACAATAAGCAGCATTTACACCAGCATCACGTTTTAAGATCCTAATCTCACTTAAGGTTTTATTAACAGTGATATCAGATTTTCTCAGTTGCTATAAATAAAGTATAAAAGTATATAAAAGTATAAAATAAATACAGAATCTTCAGCTCAGCTTTTAGTGCTTTTCCAAAAGAAAAATAGTGCGCTTTGATCAACGTTTCAACAGTTCCATGAATAAAAACAATTCAATTAAAACAAAACAGCATACATTAGATAGATTTGCCATCAATCTACAATATCTATCTATAATATCAATCTGTATATCAACCAAGATTTGTATCAGTCACTGCAGAAGCTTCTCCTGGCTCCTCCCTGGAGGGTCTTCAGGAAACCTTCTCACTGTGGCTGGACCTCACACCTGGACCTGGACCTGGACCTGGACCTGGACCTGGACCTGGAACTGGACCTGGACCTGAACCTGGACCTGAACCTGGGCCTGCACCTGGACCTAGATCGATCTACAAGATGGAGGGGAGGAAAGACTGAAACTGCACTGCATCTGCGCTCATTTCCCAATATAACTACTGACAATTAGCTATAACCATGAGGCTGTGTAAACACATAAAGCAGCATCTCTTAAATGCATCTTATAGCAAAATGTCCGTTGTTGTCATGTACTGTTCTCTTAATAATATGTCACAGCAACACTGTCCGTACCAGGCGGACCAGCTCTACTGGAGGTTGCTGGCTCAGGCACTCTCCTCTTCCTTTCCCTGTCTGAGCCCAGCATGCTGTCCTGTCTCTTTGCTCTCTCTCTCTCCTCATCTTGGTGGTGCTCTCCATCCTCCATATCTTCACCATTATGGTGTTCTCCCATCTCCTCCCATCCCTGGTCACCTTGGTCTGAAATCTATCTCTGCTACAGTTTTGTTGCCTTCTCTCTCTTCTTCCTCCTTGTCTTGGTCTTCTCTCTCTCTCTCCTTCCACCTTTTTCTCTCCTTCCACCTCCTTCACTCATTTCACAATGTTTTTCTTGACCTTAGTTGAATCACTGTTAGCTGTTTACACACGGCTATTTTACACAGAACTAAAGTCAAACCTAGCTCATTATATTTACAGTTAACAAAATAATAACTCAGTGTTTCCCAGTGGTTTGCACAGAGACTATGGCGGGTGGTTGGCATGTGTGTGTGAGAGAGAGCAAGAGAGACAGAGATGAATGAAGGGATTGATATAACGTTGGTCAGACCAAAAAAATGATTGCATGGGAAACACTGAGTCGTTCTTAACCCTTATCATCCCGTATCACAAGTATACCCGCACTGTGCTTTCCTTATAATTTCATTCTTTGACAATTAAACAGTTTAAACAGGTCAACATTTTTCCTCTGCTTCCTCAGGACTCGTGGCTCCCTCGCTCTTGCGTCCTCACGCTGCAGTCACTGTAGCAGGACATCGGAGCTTCGCACTCTTAACGTTGAATCAGCCATGAACTGGGGTGGCAGCGTGGGTGCCAGGGGTTTACAGAACTTCAGGGTGGCGTTGACCACCCTACGCCACCCCGGTAGATCCGCACCTGTTTATAAAACATAAGACTATGCATTGCACGTGTGGTTCTGATGTCTGTCTTGCCTCTCTGTTTGCTGGTATGCCAGCAACAGTAAGAGCAGCTGTCCCACCGCGGTGAGGTTTGTCTTGTCTAAGGGTTATGTCTTGTCACTTCCTGTTTTATTTTGAAAGTCTGTAACCCTGTTCTTGTCAGGTTCTGTTGGTTCTGGTGCTCTTTGTGAGCATTTTGCTAGGACACCTGCTACTCGTTGTTTCATGTTTGGTGTTTAAAGTGTTGAATGTTTAGAATTTAGTGTTTTCATGTTTCATGTTTTTTCCCAAGATCCCAGAGTTCTCCCGGGGGTCAGCTCACTTCCTTGTGTCCCGTGTTACTCAGTGTTGTGTAGTATGGTATCTGTTCAAATTACTCACAAACTAAAGATCGAACACATTCACTCACGGCCGACAGAGAGAAAGTAATCTTGTTCTTATTTCAAGAGAAGACACATGGAATAATATTGAATTTACACTATTATATATCTTTAATATGGGATTCAGATCAAAAAACAGCTGGAAGTGGGATTCAAACTGCGATCAGTCTCCTTACATGAGATTCCTGCTCCAACCACTGAACTGAGCGCATGCAAGGACTGGTTTGAAAGAAGCATGTGCTCAAAAAGAAGGTTGAATACCAATCATTGGGTGGTGGCTCTGACTGTAAATAGCAGCACATGTCCATGGTGCTGTTATCTGGTTTTATGACATTATATGGTTTTATTTTATCATATGTCTGCTGTCGTAATCCTTGCTATCATTGCTATAGATTTTTAACTTCTTCTTACCCCTTTTGAACATGATAGGCAACTTCTCTAGAGATGATGATTATTAATATGCATTTTATTCATTGTTTTTATTCGTGTTTTTTTGTTTGTTTTGTTTTTATTATGATATGTTCAATAAAGAATCAAAATCTCTAAAAAATCTCTAATCAATCTCTTACATTCTGAAGGGGGAGAAGTGACAGAAGTGACTATGGGCCTGATCTACTAAGATCCCAGGTAGGGGCCGCTAAATTGCGTGCTCCTGGTAAGATTTTGCGATTTTGTGCGCTTGGCTTGCGTGCGTTTTGCGGGTGATCTACTGAGGGAAACTGAAATTGAAATGAAGTGAGAACAGGTGCAAACAGCGAGGAACTGGTGCTGTTCACCAAGAAACGAGAGCCACGGAGAAGTCACAGTGACAACGGTTAAAAATGAATGCGTTAGCACGTTCGCCATGCGTAGCATCTATTTTACCTGTATACTTTCTCTCTTTTTTAATGAAAGTAAAACGCTACAACTGGCCGGATTTGCAAATGTTTTACATTTAATCATGAACACCACATAGGTTTCCAGGTTTGATAAATTATTTTGCGTGTGCTAATATTTCCGATCTGCATTTTCTCCTCCCAGTATTTTGCTCACACGAGCAGGAACGCCCCATGTTGCAGATGCATGAAGGCCAAGGTGCTCAATGGCCAGCGCCTGCAGTTTGAGGACGTAGTCCACAGCGTTAGTAGATCAGCCTGCACATTTTTTTGTGGGTGACATCGAGTTTGCACATGTTTTTATACACAGAGCTTCAGTAGATCAGGCCCTATGAGTCTTAATTTGCATAGTTGTCAATGCTTCCAATTTACAACAGCGACTGCCATGGTATCTACTGTGGAAACTGCTTTGCTCAGATTGATGATCAGATGAGCTCGAGATGAATGAACTTTAATCAATGTCATGATGATGTTGTACAGAACATGACTGTTCAGTCATGGAGGGTCATACTGCATGGATGAATGATGGCTAGATGGATTGACAGGTGGATGGACAATAGAGCAATAAAACAATAAGGCAACAAAGACAAGATACCGTTGCTGTTGCTGTGAAGGATTCACACATTGAAACCTCATCCTGCTGTGAACCTGAGTACAACCACTCGACCTTTGTGCTGCTCTGCAGAGACCTGATCCACAGACTGTGGTGTCATCACAGCTTTTAACTGCAGTGTTTTCTGTTTCTCCTTCTCAGGTGGTGGTTCAGGTGGAGGACGTGAATGAAGCTCCACAGTTTTCCTCCCAGTTTTACAACGCCTCGATATTCAGCATCGTCCCAGACAACTTCCCCGTGATCCAAGTCCAGGTAGATATACCGAGAGTCTTCTGAGGAAATATGAATAGGATGAGCTTCTTTATTTCATCTGTATGAAGCAATAGCAATGTTCACTTCCAGTGATGAAAGGTATTAGCTGAAGTCTAATCAGCATTTATAACTCTCTCTGAAACTTGGAGACTGCACGTAAATCATAATATGCATCAGTGAGTGAGTGTGAGAGAGAGACTCTTATTTATCGGTCTCTCTGCGCCCTCTACTGGTGTAACCGATCGCCAGGTGTTGGATGGTATTTCCAATGTCAATCACGTTTTTTCAGTTTCATTTTGGTTGTTGAACTTGCTGATTCCCATCGATCCCATCTGTGTAACTGTAGATCACAGCTGTGATAGTGGAAGTGTTCAGACACAAAAACGAAAAGAAAATACAGTTGGTGGCCCATATTTTGGTCTTTAACATACACAGACATACATCCTAGCGATCGTTACAGTGTAAACAAGGTCAGACAAACTGTGGACCCCCTCCAACAAGCAAAACAACGAACCAACAAACAGTCGGAAACCCGAGAGTTTCTTTCAACAAAGTAGGAGTGGTGCCTCCAATGGATCAAACAGTGTGGAAGGCCCCACTGCCAACTAAATTTCACAAAAAGGCTAGGCTAGGCTAACACTGCAGTGATAGCTAACTGGCTAACAGGATGGTCGTGTATACAAAACAGAATATCAAACTTATGATTACTATGGTGAATATTGCATAGCAATATTACATGATTGCCAGAAACGTCTAAGTTTTCATAACACTAATGTAAGCGAGCACTAAAAATCTGGTTCGAGGCAGTAGCACCCCCACCCCCAGCCCGCTCAAGGCTGGGTGTAGCATTCTGTTTATTAGCTGTCTGTTGTGGACATGCCACTTGTAGTGACCATGAATTTCTTTTGTTAGCCAGCCTCATGACAACTATGTTACTAGCTAGTTACTGCTACTGCAACGAGAGTGACAACAAGTTGTAACAAGCTAGACTGATGACGTTGCCTGTTAGCTCGGTTCTTGGGGGTATATAGGTTGTACAACTCAACTCAACTTTATTTGTTTTGAGTGGCAGTTCATAACAGCTGTTATATCAAGACAACCAACAACAAACTGAATCTTCGTGGGTAAAGAATGAGCTCACCCACCTACTGCTCCCACGAGCGCTCGACTCCACCCACTGTTGTGATGAGTTCAGTAGAGCGCATGCCTGCACAAATCACGCTGCGCAGGGCCACGAAACACCGAGCACAATCGGCGCCCAGGGACGGGCCAGTGGCGTGCTGGAGCCTTTAGGCAGCAGTGCAAGAGCTTCATTGGTCCACAATGCTGTGTGTGTCTACACTGTTCTGGCCCTGGCCCGACTAAATGTGGCTGACAAGACATAGTTTGACGTGTTGAAGAATGTGTTACATCGTGGTGATGATTTGTTACAGGAGAAGGTGGAGAGAGGAGGAGTGAAGACAGTGAGATGCTGACAGCCATGAGGCAGAGGTGCACCGTGATGGAAACTGAAGCACAGAGAAGATCATGGAAACTTCCTGCAGCTCATCAACATATGAGCTGCAGGAATATATCAACATATCAGCAATATCTCTCTTTTAATTTTCCCAAAGCATCTGACACTTTAGATCATGGAAGTTAAAGCCAGAAACCTTGAGATGTTGACCCAAAAGACCACGCAGCTGGTTTTTGGACCACGACAGGACGTAACCAGAGAAAACCCGAACACACACACACACTGTTCTTCACCACAGCATTCTATAATCTGGTCAACTGGTCATCATCCACACATGCAGGTTTTGCATTGCTCCAGCTTCAAGCAACAACGGGAATTTGTTTCTGTTTTAAGTAACTTTTAAATCCCTTGTAAAACTCTTTTATGTAAATATTTTATTTATGTTCCATTTGGTATATGTATGAATATTTATCCTGTCTCATGGGTAAATGTATTAGCATATCTTTAATTAGCATTGCACTGAAACATGTCTGTATTGTGTCTGTAACATGTAATGTAAATGAAATAATGAATCTCCCTTCACATTGGACGTTGATCTCGCTGGCAGTATACCAGCAGTGTTGGTGGTGTCACTTTTAAAATGTATTCCCCTACAGATTACTGATTACATGTCCTAAAATGTAATCTGTAATGTACTCCCTTGAATTCCTTAAGCATTGTATTCTAAATATTTTTGCATTTCTTTTACTTTACTTAAGAATCATCCAGCTGAGCGTGTTATCTGGGACAGTGAATTGAGTTAACACCTGCTTCAGATAACAACTTTATTACTGTCTGCAGAGAAAAGATTATGTAGGACGTAATTTTCCCGAACAATGTATTAATTAGTTAATTATTAACACTGATTGAATCAGATTTGTCCCACTGAGATCAAAGATCTCTTTTACAAGAGAGACCCGGTCAAGAGCTGCAGCACGTAGAGCTCAGCTAAGTTCTGCACATTACCAAAGTATAATGGGTCAAACAGTGTAGGCCCCACTGCCAACTAAACTCCAAGGCATTGCTAGGCTAGGCTAACGCTACAGCGATCGCTAACTGGCTAACGAGATGCTCATATATACAAAACTGAATGTCAAAGTCATGATTACGATTAGTGAATATTGTATATTCACATTGTATCATTGCCAAAATGTTACCCACTAAGTCTAGCGAGTACTAATGTTAGCTAACATTAGTTATATTCATGAGATTTCATCACTTTTGGCACAGGCTGTGAGTGTGCATAGGGCGCACAACATGAGAGCAAAAACCTGGAGAACTGATTTAAGCCAGAAGTAGCATTAGCTGTTTTATGACAGCCTTATGACAGCTATGTTACTAGCTAGTTACTGCTACTGCAACTAGAGCGCCAACATATTGAAACAAGCTAGACTGAAGATGTTGCCTCCTAGCTCGGTTCTTGGGGGTATGCAGGTTATACACCTAGTATAGTTGAAAGGATGTTGACTAGCTTTCTAACTTAACCAGAACTGTAGCTTGTTAGCTCGATTGCTATCTTGCTCACCTAGCTCTAACAGGCTTAAGGAAGATGTGGACACAGATAAATGGATAAAAGTAACTCTTTCGGTCACTTTCCCATTCATTCCTTATGGGTGCCACTATAGGGCCATTCATTTCTTATGGTGATGCTTCCGATAGACCCTACTCTCCATGGTGACATCATGTTTCTTGTTTCTTCTGTGTCTGAACTTCTGGTGGTGCGGCAGGCTCATTGACAATAATTGATATCGAGTGACATAAAAAGTGCTTTAAAATGACGAGTATTAGTAGTTACAATTGGAAGAAGAGGTGATTATCTCTTCAACAGGAATGTTTTAATCACAGGAGGAGAAGGAGGTAATGCTGTAGGCAGACCTTTAATCTTTATCCACCTCACCTCATTGAAGGAGACTGGCATCATTGGCTGAGGGTGCTTAACTTAAAAAGCCCTCCTGAAAGCCCTCTGTCTGCTCCGTTCATGTTGTGGATGGGAAACCAACAACCCAACACCCCTATCCTGAGAAATGACTCGGCTACGAAGCTCCGCTGCAATGTCCACTCTGGCAGTTTGTGCCACCCACGTTTTTGAGAGGGCCTGGATGAAAAAATAAAAAAATAATCAAAGTCAAAAAACTACTTTAAGTATTGATTTTTACACTGAAAATGAGAGAAACATCTGCCATGTTGATAGGCCTCATGGTCGGAAACTTGAGTTTGTTGCCAACCAAAGTTGCAGAGTCCAGAGAAATGGATGATAACAGCCTAACATGAGAGAAGTACACTGCAAAAGGTCACAAGATGAAAGGAGACACGATAACAATGACATGCAATTATTGGATTGTGACATGTTGTATGTGGGTCACAAAGTTATGTAACGGACACATGAAGGGAAACGATACTAGAACAAAGCAATAAAATCTGCTCACACCTATTAATGGGAAATTAGACTCAGGAACATGAT
Organism: Karalla daura; assembly: GCA_029224185.1. Classification (NCBI taxonomy): domain Eukaryota; kingdom Metazoa; phylum Chordata; class Actinopteri; order Chaetodontiformes; family Leiognathidae; genus Karalla; species Karalla daura. Next base: position 2,356,353 of record CM055189.1, read on the forward strand.
CTTTGGATTATGTGAAACACAGCATCATCCACATAGTGACACAACAGACATACAGCAGCAGTGATGGGAGGGAGGGCGCTCTGGCCTGAAGGTATTTAAGAGCCGGGACTCTGGGGTTCGGGGTCAGACTCCTCACGACCGCCCTGAGATGGACATGGCCGGGTTGACACCACCTCGTCTCCTCCTCCTCCTCCTCTCCGTCCTCTCTGTCTCCACTGGCATCGCTTTGGCAAGTGCACCAAGTGAGTGGAGCCTTTTTAACATTACAAAAAACAGGGAAAGTTTCTTCTTTTCGTCTAATGTGAGAACAGGTTGCAACATATAGTAAAATTATTTCACCATGTAGATTTATTTATTCAATAATATCCACAAAAAGGTTGTTTCTCATTCTTTTATTTAGACTTTAATAAGTATCTGATCAGTTATATTACAGCTGATAATCATGGTAGAACCTGGAGGAGCTCATGGTAGAGCTGCAGCTCCTCAGCACTGAGAGGAACTAGCAGAGGTGGTTCAGATGTCTCCTGGACACAGAGGCCTCAAAGTCAAAGTTTACAGAGTCTGTCTATCTAAGCAGTGTTAGAACTGGTATATAGAATTAAAATGTAACTTCTGAAGAGTCTGAAAGATGGATGTGGTGCAGCTCTAAACCATATTTGAACCATTTAAACCATTTTTTTTTCAAGTATTGGATAAACTAACTCATGTTTGTTCTGATCCTGTAGTCTCGATGATAGATTGTATTTCTGGAGGCAATGAAGAACTAGATCCACTGGATGACAATTACAATGGTAAGATCATGTCCATTACACAGGTTTTATCTATCTATCTATCTATCTATCTATCTATCTATCTATCTATCTATCTATCTATCTATCTATCTATCTATCTATCTATCTATCTATCTATCTATCTATCTATCTATCTATCTATCTATCTATCTATCTATCTATCTATCTATCTATCTATCTATCTATCTATCTATAACAGAAGAACCAGATTTGCCATTATTTTAAGTTCAAACTGCTACATATTTTTTATCAATGATGTGACTGACTGATTGATGAGATGAATGGACACGACAGAGATGTTTCATCTCCGTCCTGATTTTCCAACATTCAACTGTTTGCATCACATCAGTGAGACAGAAAAGTTCATTTGTCACCTGATCGTTGATCTTCCATGATGCTGCAGGGGATGTGGAGCTGTTCACTGGTTTCCCAGAAGAGACCAACATCATGCTGGAGACGGAGCACCAGGACCTCCTGGAGCTGGATTTCACACCTGGAGATGGCCTCGCAGCTGTCCGAACAAGGAAGCCGCTGGACGCAGACACCATGGTAGGACTCAGTGGTTCAGTGCCTACAAAACTAAGATGCTTCATTATAGATTAAGATCGTTGCTTCTTTGTCGAAATATGAACTGAACTTTGTGTGAATACTGGACTGAAGCAACACATGAGAGGTCAGCACTGTCACCCCACAGTGAGAAGGTGGAGAAATTCAGCTAAAATCAAAGAACTTTATTCCCCTGGTTTGAGGCACATGGAGCAGCTGTAAATCGACATAATAAATTGCAATAAAATGAGAATTATGTGACATTGACAGCATGTACACAATGGGATAATTTGCATTGTGTACAGAATGGCGTGGATATGGAGTCCATTTAATTATTGTTGCCTTTTCAGTAAAGCAGGTTTATCTTTCTTTCTCCTTATTTATGAGTTCAGTGCCAGCATTCATATACATGATTTATTATGGATCTTTGATATACATTTCTGTTTTTCCATCTCTTGTATAGATTTACAGTAGATTTATATATAGTTTTAACACCATCTATTATAGACAGTGTATCTTTTCTGTTTTTTGATTCATTAGACTGAGAATCCTGAGGAAGTACATTAATTGAAGAAATAAACAATGTTTGCAGACATAAAATATTGGCCTCTTCAACATTTAGGTTATTAGAAATTAAAAAGAATGTACCAGAGTTTAGTGACAGATCACTCGGCTGATCAGGACTTCATCAGATGAACCCAATTTTATATGCGTGTTGTATAACAATAAAGTTTAATCTTCTCTAATCTAATCTTACTGAACTTTCCTTGATATCTCTGTTTTACAGACCGACCTCACCTTAAGTTACTCAATCGTGTGTGGCGTGCCAGACAAGGTAGGTAAAGAGTTGCAGTCTAAAAGTTTACACTATGTACAAATTACAAAAATAATAATGTAACAAAATTCACAAAATTACATAACCTGATGTAAAACAGTACAAATCATAACAGTATATCATGAAATGTGATGTAACATCAATATGTTGTAAATATAATGCAATGAAAAATGTAAAAACTTCCAACACATCACAAAACATTTCATGACACAACATAAGTGATAAAGTAACACTGACCTCACCTACAATCGATGAATTAGTGGGAAAAGCTAGTCAATAGCCAAGTAATGGTAAATGATAGTTATGCAGACTAAGGTGTTTCTAATGACTATAAAGAGCCAGATGTGACTAATAGTGAGAAGCTGGTTCCTGATTAATGTGTGTTCCCTGCCAATGATCTGTCCTCTCCAGGTCACCTACACACGGACAGTGACAGTGACGCCCATCAATGAGCATGCTCCAGTGTTTGAGCAGGAGACCTACACAGTTAATGTGTCTGAGGTGAGTGCCACACACTGTGGACCAGAGGACTCATTCAACACGTCTGACTGGGACAGTCTGTGGGTGAACATCTGCTGTGTCTTCTCTCAGGTGATGGAGGTGGGAACCAGAATCCTAAAGGTGTCAGCTGTGGACAGTGACACCACCCCAGAACACAATAAAGTCATATACAGCATGGTAAGAACACGCAACCATGATTTCTTGAGTTCACATTTCTACTGAATGTTTAAAAGTAAATCATGATGTATCAAGCTTCTTTATTATTATTATTATTATTATTATTATTTATGATTGCAACTAAATCCAACCAAATCCAAAATAAAAGAAGAAGAAACCACATGTAAACCTACAAAACCAATGACCAGACACTGTATATCTACACAAATACACAACAAATACTTACAGACTCAAAAATGATGCATACAAACTCAAATTATCAGAGTAAATGAAGTTGAATGACTTGTTACTGGGGCCACTCAGAGCCTCCACAGCTGTGTCTGGAACCGTGACGCTGTCTCCCTTCTCTTCAGGAAGATTCAGAGACCTTCAAGTTGACCCCTGCAGGGGCTTTGATGTTGGAGAACCCTTTGAACTACATTGAGGCCAAAACATACAACTTCCCTGTGACAGCCAAGGTAAGTGAGGATCAGACCTCAGATTATTTTGTAATTCAGGAAACTTGGTATGAAGGTCTCATTGGTGTTATTGTTCCCTACAGAACAAGGGGGGGAAAAGTTCCACAGCCACTGTGTTGATTAACGTAGAAGACTTTGACAACTTCAACCCGTATTTCAGTCACAACGTGTACCAGGCTTCTATTGAAGAGGGAAAGGTGAGTCAGCTCAGTGAGATGTTCCTCTTGTCTTGTCTTTCAAAATGCTGTTTCAACCATCTAGACACTCTGGCTCTGTTTCCACCACAGTTTTCACAAAATGAACATGATATTTCTCAAATTAAGTCCCAGAGTTAATGCAGGACCTTCCTTTGAAGGGTGATTTACATATGAGCAGTAATTATTTGTTAAATCTCTTCCTGCTCCAACCCATAATTCCATAACTCCTTCCTTTATATAAGCAATGGTTTCTGTAACTTTGAAAATTTTGGATTAAGTTTTTGCTTTTGATATTTGTATCAAGGTTAAGGTTAGAACATAGAACAGAAGATAGGAAATCACTTCATTGTTCAACAGAACATGCATTGCAAATGATACTTTGGTGCATGCAGAACACTATAGCACAATATACAATTTTCAGGCTCACAGAAACAATGAACCAATAGCGTCTTGGACACTAGACAGTTTTGCTGAAATGAGATCTTTCTTGAGTTCAGGTTTCTGGGCTGCTCATTGGGAAGGTTTCATTCAGTCATCACAGGATGGCTTGCTCCAGAGCGTCTGGAGCAAGCTCAAACTCATGGGGAGTACAGCAGCAGACAGGTCAGACTGCCAGTTCAGCAGTGTGATGGGATCAATGGGCAGAAGATAAGGCAAAAGGTGGTTAACAAGGCTGAGACAAAGGGCGGTTTGGGTTACCAGGGCTGAGGCAAGAGGAGATCCAACAGGTTGGGGCTGGAGACACACGGGAAAATGATCTGGGCGCTCTGTCTTTACAATATAAAATGTCCATGGTAAATCATAGCTAACACTGGAAGATCCACAAGAACAATTGAAGTTGGAAAGCTGGAGAGTCAGACATGGGAACAAAGACCTCGGACATTGGTCCTAGGACAAAATGACGTAGGACAAAAGCCTAGAACCAGGTTGCTTGGCAATGTTTGATGAAGGCTGGACATAATGAGTTCTTTCTGTTCAGAGCTGCTCCTGGATTCCTGAAACTCTTGAGATAGAGTATCTAGCTTCACGTTGGGGATCAGACACAACGTAATCAGTGGACAGGAAGTGGTTCAGATTAACAGGACTGGGACGCAGGGCTGTTGGGTTTGGAAGACACTTTGGGTTTCCAGGGCTGAGGCACGAGGAGATCCAAGACAAAGGTGGACAAAGTGGAGACAGAACAGGTGGTCCTGGGAGATTCACAAGTACCTGGAGAGTTATGACCTGGATCTGGCACTGAACATGGACCTGAGTTGAACAGTATCCAGTATCCAGCCGACTGATGAGGAAGATTGACGATTGGATGAGTCTGCGCAGGTAGCAAGGGAGGTGGCCAACTGGCTGAGAGTGGCTGGAGGAGTGGCTGGGGGTGAGCAGGGGTGGAGAGAGCAAAGATGCTGTAGGTGTGTGTGTGTGTGTGTGTGTGTGTGTGTGTGTGTGTGTGTGTGTGTGTGTGTGTGTGTGTGTAAAATGAGCTCAGAGCAGGTTCATGACAACAAAACTTCCAAAATAGTCTAAAATATGTACAAATATAAAACAAAAAAGCACCTCACAGGTGATCATGTCTCAATAGATATGAATGTGAAATGCATGAATAAATATGTGTAAATATGTTGACATTCCAGTCTCAGGGTTATGACCTGTTCAACTGTCTGGAAGCTTGATGGATAGAGCTGCTGCAGAACCCAGCTGTTGTTGCTTATTTAGATATTAAACAATACATATTAATCCCATATTTCAGCGTGCGGTTTTATCAACTGAGCCTGAGGCGATAACGGCTCAGGATGGAGACACTGGCATCAACGTGGGGGTGAAATACAGCATCAGTGCAGGTAAATGTGGCATTAAAGTTTCAATGTAATATAACATTTAAAAGGATTCTGAAACATGTTGTAAAAACACTGAACAATGGATGCTGTCGTTGTTCAGTTTCTCCAGCACAGTATCGAGGTTACTTGTCGATTGACAAGACAACTGCAGCTCTGGCCGTGATAAAAGATTTTGACAGGGAGGAGATCAGCTCCTTCACCATCAGCATCAAGGTATGAGCTTCTTAGGGGCAGCTTAAAGGCCCCGGTATGCTTCTGCTCCAACGTCTGCGTCTGCTGGGTGGTGCAGACCGAGCCTCCAGCGTGGCTCTGCGCCACCTGTTATGTTCCGCGTCACCACTGGGGGGCGGTACAAGTCTCTGCCCCCGGAGCAGACAAAGAAGAGGTCATCTTAAAATAGGCTAACAATCGTACACATATATAATAAATGATCCATATATATTTATGGTGACTATATTTTGAATTGATTATTTGGGGTGGGGTGTTACTGGGTCTTCTATGGTCTCTCTCTCTCTCTCTCTCTCTCTCTCTCTCTCTCTCTCTCTCTCTCTCTCTCTCTCCGTGTGTGTGGTCACAGCACAGCCTGCGCAAAGCGCGTGTCAATTGAAAAACGGATATTTTTTAATGAATTTAAGTGTCACTAAAAGTGGACATGTCCGGTCAAAGTGGACGTTTAGTCCCCGTATTGACACACGGATCCACAGCACTTCGCTGCTTTAAATGTACGACCAGGAGTAAAGCTGAAGCAGCGTTCCTATTGGTCGATGTCTCTCGTGATGCCTCCATGACAACCAACATCAAACTGCTTCTTCGTGGGGAGAAAATGGCGCAGAAGGGCGTCTGCGCCATTTTCGCGGAAGCATACCAGGGCCTTAACACTAGATCACTGCATACCTGTCACGATATTAAGACTCCTGCTGCTCCAACATGGGAGCTGAAATGTGACCTGAACCTGAATTGTAATGAAGAGGAAGCTTTAATACAGACATGCATAAAATACAAGGAGTGGAATAAACCTGACATATGATGTTATGGTTGTGGCAAGGCATTCTGGGATTTTTTTTCCCATCATATTCAACACAATTCAAAAAGATCGTTATTTAATTTTAAACAGTTTAACAATTTAATTTGGCCTTTCTAGAAAGCTCTAAGTCACTGACACTACATGAACAGAAAATTACAGATGTTGACAACCAGAAATCAATAAAACTGTTATCTTGACCTTGTTTGATGTTCAAATTGTTCAATTTGTATTTACTGGACAGTGTTTCATTTTTGCATTTCACAAATGTGTGACAAGTAATACATAATATCCAGTGCGTTGTGCATTTATAACAGTGCTTGTGCAAAATCATCTGATTGCATAACATTTATCAATGATATGAGTGGCACAGCCAATCAGAGTAAAGCATACATGTGGCTACCTGATGAGCATGAAAGGGCGCCAGATCTGTGCAGAAATACAGCGTAACAATCCCACCACGACAAACAGGATTGTAAAAAGACTGAAACAGCATCAGTGACTCCATTCAACCATCCCAGCTCTCCTTTAATATTCAGAGTCGATGCAGTTTGACACTCACATGACAGAATGAAGACACTCTGTGCTTTTCTTTTCTCCGGCTGCAGGCGGCCCAGGTGGACAATCCTCTCAAGACAGCTGATGCTACAGTGTTTGTCACTGTGGAGGATGTGAATGATAATCCCCCAGAGTTTGACAAAGCTGAATACCCAGTCACCTTGTTGGAAAATTCTCCTGTTGACACTGTTGTGTTGAGAGTCATCGTCACTGACCGGGACCAGGTAAACACTGCTTAAAAACACACTGAAGACGAAGGAAACCTCCTCCAAGAGATCAGAAGATGGACAGAGAGAAAGACAAATTAACAGATGTCTTCCTTTTCCTGAGGAAAGATAAGATGTTTTTTATGATTGTCCAGGAAGGATTTGTGGGAACTTTGAAGATCATTCCAGATTCAGTTCCTTTCTCCATTGATGCTGATGGGACAGTCAGAGTGAAGAACTCCACAGCCCTGGACAGAGAGACCACTCCACAATTCACATTTCAGGTGATTTAGAATTCAGGTTCAACCTGATCCCAGAAGCTTTTTGGTTTCTATTGTTTAGTCTAGCTTGTTAGCTGGTATGCTAGCTCCACTGGTTAGAGTTGTCTTAATGGCTGCTGTTCAGCATAGATGTCTTTTGAGTGCCAATGCATTTGTAATCTGGACCTGTCAACATTTAAGACTTAACTGAACCACTTTTCACGTCTTGATTGAAAGATTCAAGCAGTGGAGGCAAACGCCACTGTCGCAGAGGCACAGGTCAATGTCACCATTGAGGATGAGAACGACAACAGTCCAACATTCACCCAAAACGAGTATGAGGGAGAGCTGACCACAGATCAAACAGTGGGGATGGAGGTGCTGAAGGTGGGTGATTACAACAATTCAGGAATTTATCATTACCACTCATGGCAATGTCATCAGTGCTGTCAGTAAATCTGTGGACCTTTCCTAGACCTCAGATAAAACCCTCCACAATAATGTGAACATTACAGTAGAAGCTAGTTGTGTGTCTCCTCCACATTCACCTTCGGGTGACTTTTGTTTTGTTCATATGCAACACACTAAGGCTCGGGCATACTTCCATGAACACGTTACGTGCATTTCTGTAATGTCCCGCGACACCACAGGGGGGCAGTAAAAGATGAAGACGAAGGAGCAGGAACATAAACATAGTCCATCGCGCTACACTCCCTTTAACATGGAAACAAAGAAGACGCCTCGAAGATGACTCGCCACGGCAGTAAGCGGAGCTCTCAGCGGGTAAAACCCCGCCACCCTCTACCTACCTGTTCTTGACGGGGTTTCACCTGCTGAGAACTCCACTCACTGCTGTGGCGAGTTCAGTTTGACGTATGTCACCCAACGTTGTCTCGGATGTTTGCACATGGGACGTGGCGCACATTCTGAAACGTCACGCGAAACGTTATACAAACGGCGCACGCCGTGATTCGCGGAAGTATACCTGAGGCTTAAGCCTAGAGGTGCAGCATGACCTTTGCCCTCTAATGTAACAGTCAGTCTATAGGAAAGCAGGTCAATGATTCATCTGGCCATGGGCAGGGCTTATCACTGAACCCGGTCCTCGTAATATTGTATATTCACGTAACATCATCATGTGGCCTGTGCACAAGTCAATTAAAGATGATGACGTGTGTAATTTAAGGTTCAAGCTGAGGATCCAGATGTTGGTACTAATGCAGTGATCGAATACTCCATTGACTACGGGAACGCTGAAGGCAACTTTGAAATTGACCAAAATGGATGGATCAAGCTGGCTAAAATAATCCCCCTGGAGCCAAAGAAGATTCTGGAGTTTCCCCTCTACATAAAAGCCACAGATGGTGAGCAGCATTTTCTCTGGATGAGCCTGAGACTCAAGTTATTCAATCACTTCCCCAGATGATTCACATATTACAAAATGAAATCAATCAGCACTCAGTCTGAAACTTTTAAGGCAAGCAAACACTAAAGAAATACATTTTTATGACCAGAACACACTCACTTTCAATTGGCAAAGGAGTGAATAAAAATTTAAATAAAAAGAGATGATATTTCTGGCATAAATCCATGAGTGATCAGCATGAAATCATCTTCAAGCTAGAACTTGAAGAACAAGCGTGTGTACTAACTTCACGAGCCAAGAGGACACCAAAGGCAACTGAAGCAGAGGAGAGTAGAGTGGAGTACAGTAGAGACATTTTATTGAGACTGTGTGAAAACACTGTGGAGGAGAGGAGCTGCCATCACCAGGACGCTGTGTAAACATCTTTTCATACGTGTGACCATGGGATGCTTTTAGCAGGGGTGAGTCCTGGGTGCATGGCCAGACGCCATATGCTGGAAGGGGCGCTGCTGCACACTCTTAAGAAATAAAACTATCGTCATAATAAGCAGCCCTAACTGGCACCCTTTGTCCTGAAAATAATAAGAAATCCTGCAAACTGATCCTGCAAAATACTCAGTCACGTGGTTATGTTAAAGAAACTGGGAGGAGTTACTGTAAAACATCTTAGCAAGGCAGGTACTGGTTCTATTAAACTGATATCAAAGGGTCTGTGTTTGTTTGTGTCTTTATACTGGGTGCACAGTTCTATTTATTGCCATTCAGGATTATCACGTTGTCACTCATTATTATATTCTTCTTCACGTCTCCAGGGGGCAGCACACCCCGCTTCTCCACAGCACTGGTGAATATTAGAACTCCTGGTTCTGAAAATCCTGAATTTTCACAAAAAGTCTACAATGGCTCTGTAGAAGAAGGAACAGTGGGGACATTTCTCAAGGTATGGCAGAAAGGATGAAAAGCCAAAATACTGCTTCCATCTTAGTTGTTAATGTGTTAAGAGCTTCTCATCTTAATGTGTTCAGGTGGACTTCCTCGCAGTAGACCCAGTGACTCTGGCAGTTCTAACAGAAGCTGATAGATTCAACATCTCTAACACTGGTGAACTGAGCACCACGGTGGAGCTGGACTGTGATGATGGCCCAAAGACCTACTCTGTGAATATCTCCATCTCTGACGGGGTCACCACCAGCACTGCAGTGGTTCAGGTTCAAGTCATCGACATCAATGACAATGATCCTGTTTTCACCAAGGCTAACGTGACAGCACAGGTTGCAGAGAACACAGAGATAGGAGCCAATGTTACTGTAGTTACAGCCACAGACAAAGACAGTGGCTTCAACAAGGAGATCAGATACTGGCTGAGAGGAGGGGAGGGCAGGTTTGAAGTCCACCCTGTGTCTGGGACGGTGAGTGTGACTGCTGCACTTGACAGGGAGACCACGTCACAGTACAGCCTGCAGATTGTAGCTGAAGATCAGGGTCGTCCAGCCAGAACAGCCACAGCCACCCTGGAGGTCCAAGTGACCGACGTCAACGACAACGCCCCCAAGTTCACTGAGGCTGAGTACCAGGTGGAAGTCTTAGAGACAGAGTCACAGGGGACAGTCTTGATCAGCATAACAGCTGTAGACCCAGATGAAGGTGTAAATGGAAGAGTCAGTTACAGTATTGTCCAGCAAAGTCCTGAATCAGACCCTCAGGTCTTTGAGTTGGACTCCTCCACTGGAGCTCTGAAGCCGGTGCAGCCTCTGGACTACAGTAAAGTGAAGGCGTACACTCTGAACATTTCAGCCACTGATGGGGGGGCTGAGCCCTTGGTTGGGTGGAGCTCTGTGCAGGTGACTGTGAAGGATGTGAACAACAACCCCCCTGAGTTCAGTCAGGGAACCTACGAGGTGAAGGTCCCTGAGAACCTGGCCAATGGAGCCTCCATCCTGACCCTGGAGGTCACTGACAAGGACGAGGTGAGTGCCACTCTGCACATCATGACTGTCTTTAAGCTCGTTCTGAAACCACCCCGCAGTAGATTTCTTACCGTGCTACTTATATTCCACAGGGAGGATTTTTGGGAACTTTCAAGATCCTTTCAGATTCAGTTCCTTTCTCCATTGATGCTGATGGGACAGTCAGAGTGAAGAACTCCACAGCCCTGGACAGAGAGACCACTCCACAATTCACGTTTCAGGTGATCTAGAACTCAGGTTCAACCTGATCCCAGAACATTTTTGGTTTCTATAGATGGGATAAATCATCCAATCATCTGTAGCTTCTTGTGTTTCATTTCAGGTAATGTAGATTCACAGTTTCAGTTTCAAGGGAACATCCCTTTTCAATGAGGGTTTAAGTTGTTGGGAAGTGTAGATTGTTGGTCTCCTACTGAGATTGCATTAGTTTACTCTGTCTTCTTAAAACTCTTGAATGTTTTGAACTGTAGAAGTTTACGAGATTCAGGCAAACACCCACACATTGTCTCAGAGGCTAAATGTGTGACATTCCCAAATTCTGCTCACTAGATTTTCCCACAGCTTCAAATGTAAGACACAGACCTCAGAGCAGGAAGGAACTCATTCATCCAGTCACCGTCTGCCTCAAAGTTTAGCTCTCAGCTTTGCTCCCAGCCTTGACAACAGTTTTACGAAACAAAGCCAAGACCTGCTCAAACCAAAGTCTACATCTTGACTCTCAGAGCTTTGAACCATGACACGTCTTCATCAGAGCTCACATATAGAGGAATCTGATCACCTGACATGATAATATGCTGTCTCATTATTGTCTTGTTGTCCATTGACAAAGGTGGAGGCGAAAGAGACAGATTCACCCAACCACATAGGAACAACGAATGTGACTGTAACTCTTCTGGATGAAAATGACAACAGCCCAGCTTTCACCAAGAGCATCTACACAGCCAGAGTTTCCACTGACCAAACTGTCAACATGCCACTTGTGAAGGTAAGGAACCTGAACAATACGGGTTATTGTCTCTGAGTATATAACACCTAGAAAAAAGAACTCTGCATTTCAAGCCCAGCATGGAACGCTTTTCATGACAATGTGAGAAGAAATACTGGACAAGGTAGCATAGGAGCTGCACTGAACGAACATCCCAAAGAGTGAGGAAAACTAACACTTCTGGTTTTTAAGATACGCATTGAACTGCATGACAAAAGATCAGCAATCACAAATGCCCCAGACACAGATTCAACAATCTTTGAGTGTTTTCGTGCTTCTTTATTCCAACCTTAACACTGGCATTTCCTGACTGAAGTCCTAAAACTCTGCTCCGATTGGTGGACACATGGAGGGTGTCAGAGTTCATTTCTTGTTTCCTGGAGGACGATGCAGAACTCCTAGAGGTTATAATTGAGGGAGATGTTTGTGGATATACAGAAACACTGCAGAAAACACTGTAAATGTTTCATGAAGGTCTCTTCTCTCAAAGGTTGAGGCCAAGGATGGAGATGCTGGCAGCAATGCACAGACCACATACTCAATCACTTTTGGGAATGAAAACCAATACTTCTCCATTGATAAAAGCACTGGACAAATTTCTCTGGACCAACTTATTCCATTGGAGACACATGAAACTTTGGAGTTCCAGTTGGTCATCACAGCCACAGATGGTACATATGAAATGGATTCATTTTTCAATGATTGAAATACACTCCGTGCAGCCAGCCACAGGAAGTCACCGTCATAATGTTCTTCTCCTCTAGGAGGCACTGTGCCTCGCTCTGCCTCAGCACAAGTGGAGATTGTTGCAGTTGGAGATACAAGTCCACAGTTCACACAGAGCACCTACAGTGCCACCATAGAAGAAGAGAAACCCGCCGGAACAAGTGTCCTCAAGGTGAGCTGCTCTGCAAATCTGCAGTCTGGCCTTTTGTCCAGTCTTGTCTGATGACCAAAGCATTTAACGGTGTTAGAGACTGTGAAGTCCTTTTGTCATCTTTGCATCTACTTCAAACGCAACTGTCCTTCAGAATCAGGTCTTAGCTTTTCTTAATTCGTGATTTGATTCATTGATTGTGCCGTGTCTGGTTTGCAATGTAGATGTGGACATCAAACTCTTGTTCGGTCCACATGTAAATACAGTCTCTATGAACGATGGTCACTGACATGATTTCTTCAATGATTCAGGTGGACTTCCTCGCAGTCGACCCAGTGACTCTGGCAGTTCTAACAGAAGCTGATAGATTCAACATCTCTAACACTGGTGAACTGAGCACCACGGTGGAGCTGGACTGTGATGATGGCCCAAAGACCTACTCTGTGAATATCTCCATCTCTGACGGGGTCACCACCAGCACTGCAGTGGTTCAGGTTCAAGTCATGGACATCAATGACAATGATCCTGTTTTCACCAAGGCTAACGTGACAGCACAGGTTGCAGAGAACACAGAGATAGGAGCCAGAGTTACTGTAGTTACAGCCACAGACAAAGACAGTGGCTTCAACAAGGAGATCAGATACTGGCTGAGAGGAGGGGAGGGCAGGTTTGAAGTCCACCCTGTGTCTGGGACGGTGAGTGTGGCTGCTGCACTTGACAGGGAGACCACGTCACAGTACAGCCTGCAGATTGTAGCTGAAGATCAGGGTCGTCCAGCCAGAACAGCCACAGCCACCCTGGAGGTCCAAGTGACCGACGTCAACGACAACGCCCCCAAGTTCACTGAGGCTGAGTACCAGGTGGAAGTCTCAGAGACAGAGTCACAGGGGACAGTCTTGATCAGCATAACAGCTGTAGACCCAGATGAAGGTGTAAATGGAAGAGTCAGTTACAGTATTGTCCAGCAAAGTCCTGAATCAGACCCTCAGGTCTTTGAGTTGGACTCCTCCACTGGAGCTCTGAAGCTGGTGCAGCCTCTGGACTACAGTAAAGTGAAGGCGTACACTCTGAACATTTCAGCCACTGATGGGGGGGCTGAGCCCTTGGTTGGGTGGAGCTCTGTGCAGGTGACTGTGAAGGATGTGAACAACAACCCCCCTGAGTTCAGTCAGGAAACCTACGAGGTGAAGGTCCCTGAGAACCTGGTCAATGGAGCCTCCATCCTGACCTTGGAGGTCACTGACAAGGACGAGGTGAGTGCCACTCTGCACATCATGACTGTCTTTAAGCTCGTTCTGAAACCACCTCGCAGAAGATTTCTTACCGTGTTACTAATGTTCCACAGGGAGGATTTTTGGGAACTTTCAAGATCCTTTCAGATTCAGTTCCTTTCTCCATTGATGCTGATGGGACAGTCAGAGTGAAGAACTCCACAGCCCTGGACAGAGAGACCACTCCACAATTCACATTTCAGGTGATCTAGAACTCAGGTTCATCCTGATCCTAGAACATTTTTGGTTTCTATAGATGGGATAAATCATCCAATCATCTGTAGCTTCTTGTGTTTCATTTCAGGTAATGTAGATTCAGTTTCAGTTTCAAGGGAACATCCCTTTTCAATGAGGGTTTAAGTTGTTGGGAAGTGTAGATTGTTGGTCTCCTACTGAGATGGCATTAGTTTACTCTGTCTTCTTAAAACTCTTGAATGTTTTGAACTGTAGAAGTTTACGAGATGCAGGCAAGCACCCACACATTGTCTCAGAGGCTCAATGTGTGACATTCCCAAATTCTGCTCACTAGATTTTCCCACAGCTTCAAATGTAAGACACAGACCTCAGAGCAGGAAGGACCTCATTCATCCAGTCACCGTCTGCCTCAAAGTTTAGCTCTCAGCTTTGCTCCCAGCCTTGACAACAGTTTTACTAAACAAAGCCAAGACCTGCTCAAACCAAAGTCTACGTCTTGACTCTCAGAGCTTTGAACCATGACACGTCTTCATCAGAGCTCACGTATCGAGGAATCTGATCACCTGACATGATAACATGCTGTCTCATTATTGTCTTGTTGTCCATTGACAAAGGTGGAGGCGAAAGAGACAGATTCACCCAACCACATAGGAACAACGAATGTGACTGTAACTCTTCTGGATGAAAATGACAACAGCCCAGCTTTCACCAAGAGCATCTACACAGCCAGAGTTTCCACTGACCAAACTGTCAACATGCCACTTGTGAAGGTAAGGAACCTGAACAATACGGGTTATTGTCTCTGAGTATATAACACCTAGAAAAAAGAACTCTGCATTTCAAGCCCAGCATGGAACGCTTTTCATGACAATGTGAGAAGAAATACTGGACAAGGTAGCATAGGAGCTGCACTGAACGAACATCCCAAAGAGTGAGGAAAACTAACACTTCTGGTTTGTAAGATACGCATTGAACTGCATGACAAAAGATCAGCAATCACAAATGCCCCAGACACAGATTCAACAATCTTTGAGTGTTTTCGTGCTTCTTTATTCCAACCTTAACACTGGCATTTCCTGACTGAAGTCCTAAAACTCTGCTCCGATTGGTGGACACATGGAGGGTGTCAGAGTTCATTTCTTGTTTCCTGGAGGACGATGCAGAACTCCTAGAGGTTATAATTGAGGGAGATGTTTGTGGATATACAGAAACACTGCAGAAAACACTGTAAATGTTTCATGAAGGTCTCTTCTCTCAAAGGTTGAGGCCAAGGATGGAGATGCTGGCAGCAATGCACAGATCACATACTCAATCACTTTTGGGAATGAAAACCAATACTTCTCCATTGATAAAAGCACTGGACAAATTTCTCTGGACCAACTTATTCCATTGGAGACACATGAAACTTTGGAGTTCCAGTTGGTCATCACAGCCACAGATGGTACATATGAAATGGATTCATTTTTCAGTGATTGAAATACACTCCGTGCAGCCAGCCACAGGAAGTCACTGTCATAATGTTCTTCTCCTCTAGGAGGCACTGTGCCTCGCTCTGCCTCAGCACAAGTGGAGATTGTTGCAGTTGGAGATACAAGTCCACAGTTCACACAGAGCACCTACAGTGCCACCATAGAAGAAGAGAAACCCGCCGGAACAAGAGTCCTCAAGGTGAGCTGCTCTGCAAATCTGCAGTCTGGCCTTTTGTCCAGTCTTGTCTGAGGACCAAAGCATTTAACGGTGTTCGAGACTGTGAAGTCCTTTTGTCATCTTTGCATCTACTTCAAGCACAATTGTCCTGCGGAATCAGGTCTTAGCTTTTCTTAATTCGTGATTTGATTCATCGATTGTGCCGTGTCTGGTTTGCAATGTAGATGTGGACATCAAACTCTTGTTCGGTCCACATGTAAATACAGTCTCTATGAACGATGGTCACTGACATGATTTCTTCAATGATTCAGGTGGACTTCCTCGCAGTCGACCCAGTGACTCTGGCAGTTCTAACAGAAGCTGATAGATTCAACATCTCTAACACTGGTGAACTGAGCACCACGGTGGAGCTGGACTGTGATGATGGCCCAAAGACCTACTCTGTGAATATCTCCATCTCTGACGGGGTCACCACCAGCACTGCAGTGGTTCAGGTTCAAGTCATGGACATCAATGACAATGATCCTGTTTTCACCAAGGCTAACGTGACAGCACAGGTTGCAGAGAACACAGAGATAGGAGCCAATGTTACTGTAGTTACAGCCACAGACAAAGACAGTGGCTTCAACAAGCAGATCAGATACTGGCTGAGAGGAGGGGAGGGCAGGTTTGAAGTCCACCCTGTGTCTGGGACGGTGAGTGTGGCTGCTGCACTTGACAGGGAGACCACGTCACAGTACAGCCTGCAGATTGTAGCTGAAGATCAGGGTCGTCCAGCCAGAACAGCCACAGCCACCTTGGAGGTCCAAGTGACCGACGTCAACGACAACGCCCCCAAGTTCACTGAGGCTGAGTACCAGGTGGAAGTCTCAGAGACAGAGTCACAGGGGACAGTCTTGATCAGCATAACAGCTGTAGACCCAGATGAAGGTGTAAATGGAAGAGTCAGTTACAGTATTGTCCAGCAAAGTCCTGAATCAGACCCTCAGGTCTTTGAGTTGGACTCCTCCACTGGAGCTCTGAAGCTGGTGCAGCCTCTGGACTACAGTAAAGTGAAGGCGTACACTCTGAACATTTCAGCCACTGATGGGGGGGCTGAGCCCTTGGTTGGGTGGAGCTCTGTG
The DNA here is from genome assembly GCA_029224185.1 of Karalla daura. Classification (NCBI taxonomy): domain Eukaryota; kingdom Metazoa; phylum Chordata; class Actinopteri; order Chaetodontiformes; family Leiognathidae; genus Karalla; species Karalla daura. The sequence continues at coordinate 2,373,164 of CM055189.1, forward strand.
CAGGTGACTGTGAAGGATGTGAACAACAACCCCCCTGAGTTCAGTCAGGAAACCTACGAGGTGAAGGTCCCTGAGAACCTGGCCAATGGGGCCTCCATCCTGACCTTGGAGGTCACTGACAAGGATGAGGTGAGTGCCACTCTGCACATCATGACTGTCTTTAAGCTCGTTCTGAAACCACCTCGCAGAAGATTTCTTACCGTGTTACTAATGTTCCACAGGGAGGATTTTTGGGAACTTTCAAGATCCTTTCAGATTCAGTTCCTTTCTCCATTGATGCTGATGGGACAGTCAGAGTGAAGAACTCCACAGCCCTGGACAGAGAGACCACTCCACAATTCACATTTCAGGTGATCTAGAACTCAGGTTCATCCTGATCCTAGAACATTTTTGGTTTCTATAGATGGGATAAATCATCCAATCATCTGTAGCTTCTTGTGTTTCATTTCAGGTAATGTAGATTCAGTTTCAGTTTCAAGGGAACATCCCTTTTCAATGAGGGTTTAAGTTGTTGGGAAGTGTAGATTGTTGGTCTCCTACTGAGATGGCATTAGTTTACTCTGTCTTCTTAAAACTCTTGAATGTTTTGAACTGTAGAAGTTTACGAGATTCAGGCAAACACCCACACATTGTCTCAGAGGCTCAATGTGTGACATTCCCAAATTCTGCTCACTAGATTTTCCCACAGCTTCAAATGTAAGACACAGACCTCAGAGCAGGAAGGAACTCATTCATCCAGTCACCGTCTGCCTCAAAGTTTAGCTCTCAGCTTTGCTCCCAGCCTTGACAACAGTTTTACTAAACAAAGCCAAGACCTGCTCAAACCAAAGTCTACGTCTTGACTCTCAGAGCTTTGAACCATGACACGTCTTCATCAGAGCTCACGTATCGAGGAATCTGATCACCTGACATGATAACATGCTGTCTCATTATTGTCTTGTTGTCCATTGACAAAGGTGGAGGCGAAAGAGACAGATTCACCCAACCACATAGGAACAACGAATGTGACTGTAACTCTTCTGGATGAAAATGACAACAGCCCAGCTTTCACCAAGAGCATCTACACAGCCAGAGTTTCCACTGACCAAACTGTCAACATGCCACTTGTGAAGGTAAGGAACCTGAACAATACGGGTTATTGTCTCTGAGTATATAACACCTAGAAAAAAGAACTCTGCATTTCAAGCCCAGCATGGAACGCTTTTCATGACAATGTGAGAAGAAATACTGGACAAGGTAGCATAGGAGCTGCACTGAACGAACATCCCAAAGAGTGAGGAAAACTAACACTTCTGGTTTGTAAGATACGCATTGAACTGCATGACAAAAGATCAGCAATCACAAATGCCCCAGACACAGATTCAACAATCTTTGAGTGTTTTCGTGCTTCTTTATTCCAACCTTAACACTGGCATTTCCTGACTGAAGTCCTAAAACTCTGCTCCGATTGGTGGACACATGGAGGGTGTCAGAGTTCATTTCTTGTTTCCTGGAGGACGATGCAGAACTCCTAGAGGTTATAATTGAGGGAGATGTTTGTGGATATACAGAAACACTGCAGAAAACACTGTAAATGTTTCATGAAGGTCTCTTCTCTCAAAGGTTGAGGCCAAGGATGGAGATGCTGGCAGCAATGCACAGATCACATACTCAATCACTTTTGGGAATGAAAACCAATACTTCTCCATTGATAAAAGCACTGGACAAATTTCTCTGGACCAACTTATTCCATTGGAGACACATGAAACTTTGGAGTTCCAGTTGGTCATCACTGCCACAGATGGTACATATGAAATGGATTCATTTTTCAGTGATTGAAATACACTCCGTGCAGCCAGCCACAGGAAGTCACTGTCATAATGTTCTTCTCCTCTAGGAGGCACTGTGCCTCGCTCTGCCTCAGCACAAGTGGAGATTGTTGCAGTTGGAGATACAAGTCCACAGTTCACACAGAGCACCTACAGTGCCACCATAGAAGAAGAGAAACCCGCCGGAACAAGAGTCCTCAAGGTGAGCTGCTCTGCAAATCTGCAGTCTGGCCTTTTGTCCAGTCTTGTCTGAGGACCAAAGCATTTAACGGTGTTCGAGACTGTGAAGTCCTTTTGTCATCTTTGCATCTACTTCAAGCACAATTGTCCTGCGGAATCAGGTCTTAGCTTTTCTTAATTCGTGATTTGATTCATCGATTGTGCCGTGTCTGGTTTGCAATGTAGATGTGGACATCAAACTCTTGTTCGGTCCACATGTAAATACAGTCTCTATGAACGATGGTCACTGACATGATTTCTTCAATGATTCAGGTGGACTTCCTCGCAGTAGACCCAGTGACTCTGGCAGTTCTAACAGAAGCTGATAGATTCAACATCTCTAACACTGGTGAACTGAGCACCACGGTGGAGCTGGACTGTGATGATGGCCCAAAGACCTACTCTGTGAATATCTCCATCTCTGACGGGGTCACCACCAGCACTGCAGTGGTTCAGGTTCAAGTCATGGACATCAATGACAATGATCCTGTTTTCACCAAGGCTAACGTGACAGCACAGGTTGCAGAGAACACAGAGATAGGAGCCAATGTTACTGTAGTTACAGCCACAGACAAAGACAGTGGCTTCAACAAGGAGATCAGATACTGGCTGAGAGGAGGGGAGGGCAGGTTTGAAGTCCACCCTGTGTCTGGGACGTTGAGTGTGACTGCTGCACTTGACAGGGAGACCACGTCACAGTACAGCCTGCAGATTGTAGCTGAAGATCAGGGTCGTCCAGCCAGAACAGCCACAGCCACCTTGGAGGTCCAAGTGACCGACGTCAACGACAACGCCCCCAAGTTCACTGAGGCTGAGTACCAGGTGGAAGTCTCAGAGACAGAGTCACAGGGGACAGTCTTGATCAGCATAACAGCTGTAGACCCAGATGAAGGTGCAAATGGAAGAGTCAGTTACAGTATTGTCCAGCAAAGTCCTGAATCAGTCCCTCAGGTCTTTGAGTTGGACTCCTCCACTGGAGCTCTGAAGCCGGTGCAGCCTCTGGACTACAGTAAAGTGAAGGCGTACACTCTGAATATTTCAGCCACTGATGGGGGGGCTGAGCCCTTGGTTGGGTGGAGCTCTGTGCAGGTGACTGTGAAGGATGTGAACAACAACCCCCCTGAGTTCAGTCAGGAAACCTACGAGGTGAAGGTCCCTGAGAACCTGGCCAATGGAGCCTCCATCCTGACCTTGGAGGTCACTGACAAGGACGAGGTGAGTGCCACTCTGCACATCATGACTGTCTTTAAGCTCGTTCTGAAACCACCCCGCAGAAGATTTCTTACCGTGTTACTAATGTTCCACAGGGAGGATTTTTGGGAACTTTCAAGATCCTTTCAGATTCAGTTCCTTTCTCCATTGATGCTGATGGGACAGTCAGAGTGAAGAACTCCACAGCCCTGGACAGAGAGACCACTCCACAATTCACATTTCAGGTGATCTAGAACTCAGGTTCATCCTGATCCCAGAACATTTTTGGTTTCTGTAGATGGGATAAATCATCCAATCATCTGTAGCTTCTTGTGTTAAATTTCAGGTAATGTAGATTCACAGTTTCAAGGGAACATCCCTTTTCAATGAGGGTTTAAGTTGTTGGGAAGTGTAGATTGTTGGTCTCCTACTGAGATGGCATTAGTTTACTCTGTCTTCTTAAAACTCTTGAATGTTTTGAACTGTAGAAGTTTACGAGATGCAGGCAAGCACCCACACATTGTCTCAGAGGCTCAATGTGTGACATTCCCAAATTCTGCTCACTAGATTTTCCCACAGCTTCAAATGTAAGACACAGACCTCAGAGCAGGAAGGAACTCATTCATCCAGTCACCGTCTGCCTCAAAGTTTAGCTCTCAGCTTTGCTCCCAGCCTTGACAACAGTTTTACTAAACAAAGCCAAGACCTGCTCAAACCAAAGTCTACGTCTTGACTCTCAGAGCTTTGAACCATGACACGTCTTCATCAGAGCTCACGTATCGAGGAATCTGATCACCTGACATGATAACATGCTGTCTCATTATTGTCTTGTTGTCCATTGACAAAGGTGGAGGCGAAAGAGACAGATTCACCCAACCACATAGGAACAACGAATGTGACTGTAACTCTTCTGGATGAAAATGACAACAGCCCAGCTTTCACCAAGAGCATCTACACAGCCAGAGTTTCCACTGACCAAACTGTCAACATGCCACTTGTGAAGGTAAGGAACCTGAACAATACGGGTTATTGTCTCTGAGTATATAACACCTAGAAAAAAGAACTCTGCATTTCAAGCCCAGCATGGAACGCTTTTCATGACAATGTGAGAAGAAATACTGGACAAGGTAGCATAGGAACTGCACTGAACGAACATCCCAAAGAGTGAGGAAAACTAACACTTCTGGTTTGTAAGATACGCATTGAACTGCATGACAAAAGATCAGCAATCACAAATGCCCCAGACACAGATTCAACAATCTTTGAGTGTTTTCGTGCTTCTTTATTCCAACCTTAACACTGGCATTTCCTGACTGAAGTCCTAAAACTCTGCTCCGATTGGTGGACACATGGAGGGTGTCAGAGTTCATTTCTTGTTTCCTGGAGGACGATGCAGAACTCCTAGAGGTTATAATTGAGGGAGATGTTTGTGGATATACAGAAACACTGCAGAAAACACTGTAAATGTTTCATGAAGGTCTCTTCTCTCAAAGGTTGAGGCCAAGGATGGAGATGCTGGCAGCAATGCACAGATCACATACTCAATCACTTTTGGGAATGAAAACCAATACTTCTCCATTGATAAAAGCACTGGACAAATTTCTCTGGACCAACTTATTCCATTGGAGACACATAAAACTTTGGAGTTCCAGTTGTTCATCACAGCCACAGATGGTACATATGAAATGGATTCATTTTTCAATGATTGAAATACACTCCGTGCAGCCAGCCACAGGAAGTCACCGTCATAATGTTCTTCTCCTCTAGGAGGCACTGTGCCTCGCTCTGCCTCAGCACAAGTGGAGATTGTTGCTGTTGGAGATACAAGTCCACAGTTCACACAGAGCACCTACAGTGCCACCATAGAAGAAGAGAAACCCGCCGGAACAAGAGTCCTCAAGGTGAGCTGCTCTGCAAATCTGCAGTCTGGCCTTTTGTCCAGTCTTGTCTGAGGACCAAAGCATTTAACGGTGTTCGAGACTGTGAAGTCCTTTTGTCATCTTTGCATCTACTTCAAGCACAATTGTCCTGCGGAATCAGGTCTTAGCTTTTCTTAATTCGTGATTTGATTCATCGATTGTGCCGTGTCTGGTTTGCAATGTAGATGTGGACATCAAACTCTTGTTCGGTCCACATGTAAATACAGTCTCTATGAACGATGGTCACTGACATGATTTCTTCAATGATTCAGGTGGACTTCCTCGCAGTCGACCCAGTGACTCTGGCAGTTCTAACAGAAGCTGATAGATTCAACATCTCTAACACTGGTGAACTGAGCAACACGGTGGAGCAGGACTGTGATGATGGCCCAAAGACCTACTCTGTGAATATCTCCATCTCTGACGGGGTCACCACCAGCACTGCAGTGGTTCAGGTTCAAGTCATGGACATCAATGACAATGATCCTGTTTTCACCAAGGCTAACGTGACAGCACAGGTTGCAGAGAACACAGAGATAGGAGCCAATGTTACTGTAGTTACAGCCACAGACAAAGACAGTGGCTTCAACAAGGAGATCAGATACTGGCTGAGAGGAGGGGAGGGCAGGTTTGAAGTCCACCCTGTGTCTGGGACGGTGAGTGTGGCTGCTGCACTTGACAGGGAGACCACGTCACAGTACAGCCTGCAGATTGTAGCTGAAGATCAGGGTCGTCCAGCCAGAACAGCCACAGCCACCTTGGAGGTCCAAGTGACCGACGTCAACGACAACGCCCCCAAGTTCACTGAGGCTGAGTACCAGGTGGAAGTCTCAGAGACAGAGTCACAGGGGACAGTCTTGATCAGCATAACAGCTGTAGACCCAGATGAAGGTGGAAATGGAAGAGTCAGTTACAGTATTGTCCAGCAAAGTCCTGAATCAGACCCTCAGGTCTTTGAGTTGGACTCCTCCACTGGAGCTCTGAAGCTGGTGCAGCCTCTGGACTACAGTAAAGTGAAGGCGTACACTCTGAACATTTCAGCCACTGATGGGGGGGCTGAGCCCTTGGTTGGGTGGAGCTCTGTGCAGGTGACTGTGAAGGATGTGAACAACAACCCCCCTGAGTTCAGTCAGGAAACCTACGAGGTGAAGGTCCCTGAGAACCTGGTCAATGGAGCCTCCATCCTGACCTTGGAGGTCACTGACAAGGACGAGGTGAGTGCCACTCTGCACATCATGACTGTCTTTAAGCTTGTTCTGAAACCACCTCGCAGAAGATTTCTTACCATGTTACTAATGTTCCACAGGGAGGATTTTTGGGAACTTTCAAGATCCTTTCAGATTCAGTTCCTTTCTCCATTGATGCTGATGGGACAGTCAGAGTGAAGAACTCCACAGCCCTGGACAGAGAGACCACTCCACAATTCACATTTCAGGTGATCTAGAACTCAGGTTCATCCTGATCCTAGAACATTTTTGGTTTCTATAGATGGGATAAATCATCCAATCATCTGTAGCTTCTTGTGTTTCATTTCAGGTAATGTAGATTCACAGTTTCAAGGGAACATCCCTTTTCAATGAGGGTTTAAGTTGTTGGGAAGTGTAGATTGTTGGTCTCCTACTGAGATGGCATTAGTTTACTCTGTCTTCTTAAAACTCTTGAATGTTTTGAACTGTAGAAGTTTACGAGATGCAGGCAAGCACCCACACATTGTCTCAGAGGCTCAATGTGTGACATTCCCAAATTCTGCTCACTAGATTTTCCCACAGCTTCAAATGTAAGACACAGACCTCAGAGCAGGAAGGAACTCATTCATCCAGTCACCGTCTGCCTCAAAGTTTAGCTCTCAGCTTTGCTCCCAGCCTTGACAACAGTTTTACTAAACAAAGCCAAGACCTGCTCAAACCAAAGTCTACGTCTTGACTCTCAGAGCTTTGAACCATGACACGTCTTCATCAGAGCTCACGTATCGAGGAATCTGATCACCTGACATGATAACATGCTGTCTCATTATTGTCTTGTTGTCCATTGACAAAGGTGGAGGCGAAAGAGACAGATTCACCCAACCACATAGGAACAACGAATGTGACTGTAACTCTTCTGGATGAAAATGACAACAGCCCAGCTTTCACCAAGAGCATCTACACAGCCAGAGTTTCCACTGACCAAACTGTCAACATGCCACTTGTGAAGGTAAGGAACCTGAACAATACGGGTTATTGTCTCTGAGTATATAACACCTAGAAAAAAGAACTCTGCATTTCAAGCCCAGCATGGAACGCTTTTCATGACAATGTGAGAAGAAATACTGGACAAGGTAGCATAGGAGCTGCACTGAACGAACATCCCAAAGAGTGAGGAAAACTAACACTTCTGGTTTGTAAGATACGCATTGAACTGCATGACAAAAGATCAGCAATCACAAATGCCCCAGACACAGATTCAACAATCTTTGAGTGTTTTCGTGCTTCTTTATTCCAACCTTAACACTGGCATTTCCTGACTGAAGTCCTAAAACTCTGCTCCGATTGGTGGACACATGGAGGGTGTCAGAGTTCATTTCTTGTTTCCTGGAGGACGATGCAGAACTCCTAGAGGTTATAATTGAGGGAGATGTTTGTGGATATACAGAAACACTGCAGAAAACACTGTAAATGTTTCATGAAGGTCTCTTCTCTCAAAGGTTGAGGCCAAGGATGGAGATGCTGGCAGCAATGCACAGACCACATACTCAATCACTTTTGGGAATGAAAACCAATACTTCTCCATTGATAAAAGCACTGGACAAATTTCTCTGGACCAACTTATTCCATTGGAGACACATGAAACTTTGGAGTTCCAGTTGGTCATCACAGCCACAGATGGTACATATGAAATGGATTCATTTTTCAATGATTGAAATACACTCCGTGCAGCCAGCCACAGGAAGTCACTGTCATAATGTTCTTCTCCTCTAGGAGGCACTGTGCCTCGCTCTGCCTCAGCACAAGTGGAGATTGTTGCAGTTGGAGATACAAGTCCACAGTTCACACAGAGCACCTACAGTGCCACCATAGAAGAAGAGAAACCCGCCGGAACAAGAGTCCTCAAGGTGAGCTGCTCTGCAAATCTGCAGTCTGGCCTTTTGTCCAGTCTTGTCTGAGGACAAAAGCATTTAACGGTGTTCGAGACTGTGAAGTCCTTTTGTCATCTTTGCATCTACTTCAAGCACAATTGTCCTGCAGAATCAGGTCTTAGCTTTTCTTAATTCGTGATTTGATTCATCGATTGTGCCGTGTCTGGTTTGCAATGTAGATGTGGACATCAAACTCTTGTTCGGTCCACATGTAAATACAGTCTCTATGAACGATGGTCACTGACATGATTTCTTCAATGATTCAGGTGGACTTCCTCGCAGTCGACCCAGTGACTCTGGCAGTTCTAACAGAAGCTGATAGATTCAACATCTCTAACACTGGTGAACTGAGCACCACGGTGGAGCTGGACTGTGATGATGGCCCAAAGACCTACTCTGTGAATATCTCCATCTCTGACGGGGTCACCACCAGCACTGCAGTGGTTCAGGTTCAAGTCATGGACATCAATGACAATGATCCTGTTTTCACCAAGGCTAACGTGACAGCACAGGTTGCAGAGAACACAGAGATAGGAGCCAATGTTACTGTAGTTACAGCCACAGACAAAGACAGTGGCTTCAACAAGCAGATCAGATACTGGCTGAGAGGAGGGGAGGGCAGGTTTGAAGTCCACCCTGTGTCTGGGACGGTGAGTGTGGCTGCTGCACTTGACAGGGAGACCACGTCACAGTACAGCCTGCAGATTGTAGCTGAAGATCAGGGTCGTCCAGCCAGAACAGCCACAGCCACCTTGGAGGTCCAAGTGACCGACGTCAACGACAACGCCCCCAAGTTCACTGAGGCTGAGTACCAGGTGGAAGTCTCAGAGACAGAGTCACAGGGGACAGTCTTGATCAGCATAACAGCTGTAGACCCAGATGAAGGTGTAAATGGAAGAGTCAGTTACAGTATTGTCCAGCAAAGTCCTGAATCAGACCCTCAGGTCTTTGAGTTGGACTCCTCCACTGGAGCTCTGAAGCTGGTGCAGCCTCTGGACTACAGTAAAGTGAAGGCGTACACTCTGAACATTTCAGCCACTGATGGGGGGGCTGAGCCCTTGGTTGGGTGGAGCTCTGTGCAGGTGACTGTGAAGGATGTGAACAACAACCCCCCTGAGTTCAGTCAGGAAACCTACGAGGTGAAGGTCCCTGAGAACCTGGCCAATGGGGCCTCCATCCTGACCTTGGAGGTCACTGACAAGGATGAGGTGAGTGCCACTCTGCACATCATGACTGTCTTTAAGCTCGTTCTGAAACCACCTCGCAGAAGATTTCTTACCGTGTTACTAATGTTCCACAGGGAGGATTTTTGGGAACTTTCAAGATCCTTTCAGATTCAGTTCCTTTCTCCATTGATGCTGATGGGACAGTCAGAGTGAAGAACTCCACAGCCCTGGACAGAGAGACCACTCCACAATTCACATTTCAGGTGATCTAGAACTCAGGTTCATCCTGATCCTAGAACATTTTTGGTTTCTATAGATGGGATAAATCATCCAATCATCTGTAGCTTCTTGTGTTTCATTTCAGGTAATGTAGATTCAGTTTCAGTTTCAAGGGAACATCCCTTTTCAATGAGGGTTTAAGTTGTTGGGAAGTGTAGATTGTTGGTCTCCTACTGAGATGGCATTAGTTTACTCTGTCTTCTTAAAACTCTTGAATGTTTTGAACTGTAGAAGTTTACGAGATTCAGGCAAACACCCACACATTGTCTCAGAGGCTCAATGTGTGACATTCCCAAATTCTGCTCACTAGATTTTCCCACAGCTTCAAATGTAAGACACAGACCTCAGAGCAGGAAGGAACTCATTCATCCAGTCACCGTCTGCCTCAAAGTTTAGCTCTCAGCTTTGCTCCCAGCCTTGACAACAGTTTTACTAAACAAAGCCAAGACCTGCTCAAACCAAAGTCTACGTCTTGACTCTCAGAGCTTTGAACCATGACACGTCTTCATCAGAGCTCACGTATCGAGGAATCTGATCACCTGACATGATAACATGCTGTCTCATTATTGTCTTGTTGTCCATTGACAAAGGTGGAGGCGAAAGAGACAGATTCACCCAACCACATAGGAACAACGAATGTGACTGTAACTCTTCTGGATGAAAATGACAACAGCCCAGCTTTCACCAAGAGCATCTACACAGCCAGAGTTTCCACTGACCAAACTGTCAACATGCCACTTGTGAAGGTAAGGAACCTGAACAATACGGGTTATTGTCTCTGAGTATATAACACCTAGAAAAAAGAACTCTGCATTTCAAGCCCAGCATGGAACGCTTTTCATGACAATGTGAGAAGAAATACTGGACAAGGTAGCATAGGAGCTGCACTGAACGAACATCCCAAAGAGTGAGGAAAACTAACACTTCTGGTTTGTAAGATACGCATTGAACTGCATGACAAAAGATCAGCAATCACAAATGCCCCAGACACAGATTCAACAATCTTTGAGTGTTTTCGTGCTTCTTTATTCCAACCTTAACACTGGCATTTCCTGACTGAAGTCCTAAAACTCTGCTCCGATTGGTGGACACATGGAGGGTGTCAGAGTTCATTTCTTGTTTCCTGGAGGACGATGCAGAACTCCTAGAGGTTATAATTGAGGGAGATGTTTGTGGATATACAGAAACACTGCAGAAAACACTGTAAATGTTTCATGAAGGTCTCTTCTCTCAAAGGTTGAGGCCAAGGATGGAGATGCTGGCAGCAATGCACAGATCACATACTCAATCACTTTTGGGAATGAAAACCAATACTTCTCCATTGATAAAAGCACTGGACAAATTTCTCTGGACCAACTTATTCCATTGGAGACACATGAAACTTTGGAGTTCCAGTTGGTCATCACTGCCACAGATGGTACATATGAAATGGATTCATTTTTCAGTGATTGAAATACACTCCGTGCAGCCAGCCACAGGAAGTCACTGTCATAATGTTCTTCTCCTCTAGGAGGCACTGTGCCTCGCTCTGCCTCAGCACAAGTGGAGATTGTTGCAGTTGGAGATACAAGTCCACAGTTCACACAGAGCACCTACAGTGCCACCATAGAAGAAGAGAAACCCGCCGGAACAAGAGTCCTCAAGGTGAGCTGCTCTGCAAATCTGCAGTCTGGCCTTTTGTCCAGTCTTGTCTGAGGACCAAAGCATTTAACGGTGTTCGAGACTGTGAAGTCCTTTTGTCATCTTTGCATCTACTTCAAGCACAATTGTCCTGCGGAATCAGGTCTTAGCTTTTCTTAATTCGTGATTTGATTCATCGATTGTGCCGTGTCTGGTTTGCAATGTAGATGTGGACATCAAACTCTTGTTCGGTCCACATGTAAATACAGTCTCTATGAACGATGGTCACTGACATGATTTCTTCAATGATTCAGGTGGACTTCCTCGCAGTAGACCCAGTGACTCTGGCAGTTCTAACAGAAGCTGATAGATTCAACATCTCTAACACTGGTGAACTGAGCACCACGGTGGAGCTGGACTGTGATGATGGCCCAAAGACCTACTCTGTGAATATCTCCATCTCTGACGGGGTCACCACCAGCACTGCAGTGGTTCAGGTTCAAGTCATGGACATCAATGACAATGATCCTGTTTTCACCAAGGCTAACGTGACAGCACAGGTTGCAGAGAACACAGAGATAGGAGCCAATGTTACTGTAGTTACAGCCACAGACAAAGACAGTGGCTTCAACAAGGAGATCAGATACTGGCTGAGAGGAGGGGAGGGCAGGTTTGAAGTCCACCCTGTGTCTGGGACGTTGAGTGTGACTGCTGCACTTGACAGGGAGACCACGTCACAGTACAGCCTGCAGATTGTAGCTGAAGATCAGGGTCGTCCAGCCAGAACAGCCACAGCCACCTTGGAGGTCCAAGTGACCGACGTCAACGACAACGCCCCCAAGTTCACTGAGGCTGAGTACCAGGTGGAAGTCTCAGAGACAGAGTCACAGGGGACAGTCTTGATCAGCATAACAGCTGTAGACCCAGATGAAGGTGCAAATGGAAGAGTCAGTTACAGTATTGTCCAGCAAAGTCCTGAATCAGTCCCTCAGGTCTTTGAGTTGGACTCCTCCACTGGAGCTCTGAAGCCGGTGCAGCCTCTGGACTACAGTAAAGTGAAGGCGTACACTCTGAATATTTCAGCCACTGATGGGGGGGCTGAGCCCTTGGTTGGGTGGAGCTCTGTGCAGGTGACTGTGAAGGATGTGAACAACAACCCCCCTGAGTTCAGTCAGGAAACCTACGAGGTGAAGGTCCCTGAGAACCTGGCCAATGGAGCCTCCATCCTGACCTTGGAGGTCACTGACAAGGACGAGGTGAGTGCCACTCTGCACATCATGACTGTCTTTAAGCTCGTTCTGAAACCACCCCGCAGAAGATTTCTTACCGTGTTACTAATGTTCCACAGGGAGGATTTTTGGGAACTTTCAAGATCCTTTCAGATTCAGTTCCTTTCTCCATTGATGCTGATGGGACAGTCAGAGTGAAGAACTCCACAGCCCTGGACAGAGAGACCACTCCACAATTCACATTTCAGGTGATCTAGAACTCAGGTTCATCCTGATCCCAGAACATTTTTGGTTTCTGTAGATGGGATAAATCATCCAATCATCTGTAGCTTCTTGTGTTAAATTTCAGGTAATGTAGATTCACAGTTTCAAGGGAACATCCCTTTTCAATGAGGGTTTAAGTTGTTGGGAAGTGTAGATTGTTGGTCTCCTACTGAGATGGCATTAGTTTACTCTGTCTTCTTAAAACTCTTGAATGTTTTGAACTGTAGAAGTTTACGAGATGCAGGCAAGCACCCACACATTGTCTCAGAGGCTCAATGTGTGACATTCCCAAATTCTGCTCACTAGATTTTCCCACAGCTTCAAATGTAAGACACAGACCTCAGAGCAGGAAGGAACTCATTCATCCAGTCACCGTCTGCCTCAAAGTTTAGCTCTCAGCTTTGCTCCCAGCCTTGACAACAGTTTTACTAAACAAAGCCAAGACCTGCTCAAACCAAAGTCTACGTCTTGACTCTCAGAGCTTTGAACCATGACACGTCTTCATCAGAGCTCACGTATCGAGGAATCTGATCACCTGACATGATAACATGCTGTCTCATTATTGTCTTGTTGTCCATTGACAAAGGTGGAGGCGAAAGAGACAGATTCACCCAACCACATAGGAACAACGAATGTGACTGTAACTCTTCTGGATGAAAATGACAACAGCCCAGCTTTCACCAAGAGCATCTACACAGCCAGAGTTTCCACTGACCAAACTGTCAACATGCCACTTGTGAAGGTAAGGAACCTGAACAATACGGGTTATTGTCTCTGAGTATATAACACCTAGAAAAAAGAACTCTGCATTTCAAGCCCAGCATGGAACGCTTTTCATGACAATGTGAGAAGAAATACTGGACAAGGTAGCATAGGAACTGCACTGAACGAACATCCCAAAGAGTGAGGAAAACTAACACTTCTGGTTTGTAAGATACGCATTGAACTGCATGACAAAAGATCAGCAATCACAAATGCCCCAGACACAGATTCAACAATCTTTGAGTGTTTTCGTGCTTCTTTATTCCAACCTTAACACTGGCATTTCCTGACTGAAGTCCTAAAACTCTGCTCCGATTGGTGGACACATGGAGGGTGTCAGAGTTCATTTCTTGTTTCCTGGAGGACGATGCAGAACTCCTAGAGGTTATAATTGAGGGAGATGTTTGTGGATATACAGAAACACTGCAGAAAACACTGTAAATGTTTCATGAAGGTCTCTTCTCTCAAAGGTTGAGGCCAAGGATGGAGATGCTGGCAGCAATGCACAGATCACATACTCAATCACTTTTGGGAATGAAAACCAATACTTCTCCATTGATAAAAGCACTGGACAAATTTCTCTGGACCAACTTATTCCATTGGAGACACATAAAACTTTGGAGTTCCAGTTGTTCATCACAGCCACAGATGGTACATATGAAATGGATTCATTTTTCAATGATTGAAATACACTCCGTGCAGCCAGCCACAGGAAGTCACTGTCATAATGTTCTTCTCCTCTAGGAGGCACTGTGCCTCGCTCTGCCTCAGCACAAGTGGAGATTGTTGCTGTTGGAGATACAAGTCCACAGTTCACACAGAGCACCTACAGTGCCACCATAGAAGAAGAGAAACCCGCCGGAACAAGAGTCCTCAAGGTGAGCTGCTCTGCAAATCTGCAGTCTGGCCTTTTGTCCAGTCTTGTCTGAGGACCAAAGCATTTAACGGTGTTCGAGACTGTGAAGTCCTTTTGTCATCTTTGCATCTACTTCAAGCACAATTGTCCTGCGGAATCAGGTCTTAGCTTTTCTTAATTCGTGATTTGATTCATCGATTGTGCCGTGTCTGGTTTGCAATGTAGATGTGGACATCAAACTCTTGTTCGGTCCACATGTAAATACAGTCTCTATGAACGATGGTCACTGACATGATTTCTTCAATGATTCAGGTGGACTTCCTCGCAGTCGACCCAGTGACTCTGGCAGTTCTAACAGAAGCTGATAGATTCAACATCTCTAACACTGGTGAACTGAGCAACACGGTGGAGCAGGACTGTGATGATGGCCCAAAGACCTACTCTGTGAATATCTCCATCTCTGACGGGGTCACCACCAGCACTGCAGTGGTTCAGGTTCAAGTCATGGACATCAATGACAATGATCCTGTTTTCACCAAGGCTAACGTGACAGCACAGGTTGCAGAGAACACAGAGATAGGAGCCAATGTTACTGTAGTTACAGCCACAGACAAAGACAGTGGCTTCAACAAGGAGATCAGATACTGGCTGAGAGGAGGGGAGGGCAGGTTTGAAGTCCACCCTGTGTCTGGGACGGTGAGTGTGGCTGCTGCACTTGACAGGGAGACCACGTCACAGTACAGCCTGCAGATTGTAGCTGAAGATCAGGGTCGTCCAGCCAGAACAGCCACAGCCACCTTGGAGGTCCAAGTGACCGACGTCAACGACAACGCCCCCAAGTTCACTGAGGCTGAGTACCAGGTGGAAGTCTCAGAGACAGAGTCACAGGGGACAGTCTTGATCAGCATAACAGCTGTAGACCCAGATGAAGGTGGAAATGGAAGAGTCAGTTACAGTATTGTCCAGCAAAGTCCTGAATCAGACCCTCAGGTCTTTGAGTTGGACTCCTCCACTGGAGCTCTGAAGCTGGTGCAGCCTCTGGACTACAGTAAAGTGAAGGCGTACACTCTGAACATTTCAGCCACTGATGGGGGGGCTGAGCCCTTGGTTGGGTGGAGCTCTGTGCAGGTGACTGTGAAGGATGTGAACAACAACCCCCCTGAGTTCAGTCAGGAAACCTACGAGGTGAAGGTCCCTGAGAACCTGGTCAATGGAGCCTCCATCCTGACCTTGGAGGTCACTGACAAGGACGAGGTGAGTGCCACTCTGCACATCATGACTGTCTTTAAGCTTGTTCTGAAACCACCTCGCAGAAGATTTCTTACCATGTTACTAATGTTCCACAGGGAGGATTTTTGGGAACTTTCAAGATCCTTTCAGATTCAGTTCCTTTCTCCATTGATGCTGATGGGACAGTCAGAGTGAAGAACTCCACAGCCCTGGACAGAGAGACCACTCCACAATTCACATTTCAGGTGATCTAGAACTCAGGTTCATCCTGATCCTAGAACATTTTTGGTTTCTATAGATGGGATAAATCATCCAATCATCTGTAGCTTCTTGTGTTTCATTTCAGGTAATGTAGATTCACAGTTTCAAGGGAACATCCCTTTTCAATGAGGGTTTAAGTTGTTGGGAAGTGTAGATTGTTGGTCTCCTACTGAGATGGCATTAGTTTACTCTGTCTTCTTAAAACTCTTGAATGTTTTGAACTGTAGAAGTTTACGAGATGCAGGCAAGCACCCACACATTGTCTCAGAGGCTCAATGTGTGACATTCCCAAATTCTGCTCACTAGATTTTCCCACAGCTTCAAATGTAAGACACAGACCTCAGAGCAGGAAGGAACTCATTCATCCAGTCACCGTCTGCCTCAAAGTTTAGCTCTCAGCTTTGCTCCCAGCCTTGACAACAGTTTTACTAAACAAAGCCAAGACCTGCTCAAACCAAAGTCTACGTCTTGACTCTCAGAGCTTTGAACCATGACACGTCTTCATCAGAGCTCACGTATCGAGGAATCTGATCACCTGACATGATAACATGCTGTCTCATTATTGTCTTGTTGTCCATTGACAAAGGTGGAGGCGAAAGAGACAGATTCACCCAACCACATAGGAACAACGAATGTGACTGTAACTCTTCTGGATGAAAATGACAACAGCCCAGCTTTCACCAAGAGCATCTACACAGCCAGAGTTTCCACTGACCAAACTGTCAACATGCCACTTGTGAAGGTAAGGAACCTGAACAATACGGGTTATTGTCTCTGAGTATATAACACCTAGAAAAAAGAACTCTGCATTTCAAGCCCAGCATGGAACGCTTTTCATGACAATGTGAGAAGAAATACTGGACAAGGTAGCATAGGAGCTGCACTGAACGAACATCCCAAAGAGTGAGGAAAACTAACACTTCTGGTTTGTAAGATACGCATTGAACTGCATGACAAAAGATCAGCAATCACAAATGCCCCAGACACAGATTCAACAATCTTTGAGTGTTTTCATGCTTCTTTATTCCAACCTTAACACTGGCATTTCCTGACTGAAGTCCTAAAACTCTGCTCCGATTGGTGGACACATGGAGGGTGTCAGAGTTCATTTCTTGTTTCCTGGAGGACGATGCAGAACTCCTAGAGGTTATAATTGAGGGAGATGTTTGTGGATATACAGAAACACTGCAGAAAACACTGTAAATGTTTCATGAAGGTCTCTTCTCTCAAAGGTTGAGGCCAAGGATGGAGATGCTGGCAGCAATGCACAGACCACATACTCAATCACTTTTGGGAATGAAAACCAATACTTCTCCATTGATAAAAGCACTGGACAAATTTCTCTGGACCAACTTATTCCATTGGAGACACATGAAACTTTGGAGTTCCAGTTGGTCATCACAGCCACAGATGGTACATATGAAATGGATTCATTTTTCAATGATTGAAATACACTCCGTGCAGCCAGCCACAGGAAGTCACTGTCATAATGTTCTTCTCCTCTAGGAGGCACTGTGCCTCGCTCTGCCTCAGCACAAGTGGAGATTGTTGCAGTTGGAGATACAAGTCCACAGTTCACACAGAGCACCTACAGTGCCACCATAGAAGAAGAGAAACCCGCCGGAACAAGAGTCCTCAAGGTGAGCTGCTCTGCAAATCTGCAGTCTGGCCTTTTGTCCAGTCTTGTCTGAGGACAAAAGCATTTAACGGTGTTCGAGACTGTGAAGTCCTTTTGTCATCTTTGCATCTACTTCAAGCACAATTGTCCTGCGGAATCAGGTCTTAGCTTTTCTTAATTCGTGATTTGATTCATCGATTGTGCCGTGTCTGGTTTGCAATGTAGATGTGGACATCAAACTCTTGTTCGGTCCACATGTAAATACAGTCTCTATGAACGATGGTCACTGACATGATTTCTTCAATGATTCAGGTGGACTTCCTCGCAGTCGACCCAGTGACTCTGGCAGTTCTAACAGAAGCTGATAGATTCAACATCTCTAACACTGGTGAACTGAGCACCACGGTGGAGCTGGACTGTGATGATGGCCCAAAGACCTACTCTGTGAATATCTCCATCTCTGACGGGGTCACCACCAGCACTGCAGTGGTTCAGGTTCAAGTCATGGACATCAATGACAATGATCCTGTTTTCACCAAGGCTAACGTGACAGCACAGGTTGCAGAGAACACAGAGATAGGAGCCAATGTTACTGTAGTTACAGCCACAGACAAAGACAGTGGCTTCAACAAGGAGATCAGATACTGGCTGAGAGGAGGGGAGGGCAGGTTTGAAGTCCACCCTGTGTCTGGGACGGTGAGTGTGGCTGCTGCACTTGACAGGGAGACCACGTCACAGTACAGCCTGCAGATTGTAGCTGAAGATCAGGGTCGTCCAGCCAGAACAGCCACAGCCACCTTGGAGGTCCAAGTGACCGACGTCAACGACAACGCCCCCAAGTTCACTGAGGCTGAGTACCAGGTGGAAGTCTCAGAGACAGAGTCACAGGGGACAGTCTTGATCAGCATAACAGCTGTAGACCCAGATGAAGGTGGAAATGGAAGAGTCAGTTACAGTATTGTCCAGCAAAGTCCTGAATCAGACCCTCAGGTCTTTGAGTTGGACTCCTCCACTGGAGCTCTGAAGCTGGTGCAGCCTCTGGACTACAGTAAAGTGAAGGCGTACACTCTGAACATTTCAGCCACTGATGGGGGGGCTGAGCCCTTGGTTGGGTGGAGCTCTGTGCAGGTGACTGTGAAGGATGTGAACAACAACCCCCCTGAGTTCAGTCAGGAAACCTACGAGGTGAAGGTCCCTGAGAACCTGGTCAATGGAGCCTCCATCCTGACCTTGGAGGTCACTGACAAGGACGAGGTGAGTGCCACTCTGCACATCATGACTGTCTTTAAGCTTGTTCTGAAACCACCTCGCAGAAGATTTCTTACCATGTTACTAATGTTCCACAGGGAGGATTTTTGGGAACTTTCAAGATCCTTTCAGATTCAGTTCCTTTCTCCATTGATGCTGATGGGACAGTCAGAGTGAAGAACTCCACAGCCCTGGACAGAGAGACCACTCCACAATTCACATTTCAGGTGATCTAGAACTCAGGTTCATCCTGATCCTAGAACATTTTTGGTTTCTATAGATGGGATAAATCATCCAATCATCTGTAGCTTCTTGTGTTTCATTTCAGGTAATGTAGATTCACAGTTTCAAGGGAACATCCCTTTTCAATGAGGGTTTAAGTTGTTGGGAAGTGTAGATTGTTGGTCTCCTACTGAGATGGCATTAGTTTACTCTGTCTTCTTAAAACTCTTGAATGTTTTGAACTGTAGAAGTTTACGAGATGCAGGCAAGCACCCACACATTGTCTCAGAGGCTCAATGTGTGACATTCCCAAATTCTGCTCACTAGATTTTCCCACAGCTTCAAATGTAAGACACAGACCTCAGAGCAGGAAGGAACTCATTCATCCAGTCACCGTCTGCCTCAAAGTTTAGCTCTCAGCTTTGCTCCCAGCCTTGACAACAGTTTTACTAAACAAAGCCAAGACCTGCTCAAACCAAAGTCTACGTCTTGACTCTCAGAGCTTTGAACCATGACACGTCTTCATCAGAGCTCACGTATCGAGGAATCTGATCACCTGACATGATAACATGCTGTCTCATTATTGTCTTGTTGTCCATTGACAAAGGTGGAGGCGAAAGAGACAGATTCACCCAACCACATAGGAACAACGAATGTGACTGTAACTCTTCTGGATGAAAATGACAACAGCCCAGCTTTCACCAAGAGCATCTACACAGCCAGAGTTTCCACTGACCAAACTGTCAACATGCCACTTGTGAAGGTAAGGAACCTGAACAATACGGGTTATTGTCTCTGAGTATATAACACCTAGAAAAAAGAACTCTGCATTTCAAGCCCAGCATGGAACGCTTTTCATGACAATGTGAGAAGAAATACTGGACAAGGTAGCATAGGAGCTGCACTGAACGAACATCCCAAAGAGTGAGGAAAACTAACACTTCTGGTTTGTAAGATACGCATTGAACTGCATGACAAAAGATCAGCAATCACAAATGCCCCAGACACAGATTCAACAATCTTTGAGTGTTTTCGTGCTTCTTTATTCCAACCTTAACACTGGCATTTCCTGACTGAAGTCCTAAAACTCTGCTCCGATTGGTGGACACATGGAGGGTGTCAGAGTTCATTTCTTGTTTCCTGGAGGACGATGCAGAACTCCTAGAGGTTATAATTGAGGGAGATGTTTGTGGATATACAGAAACACTGCAGAAAACACTGTAAATGTTTCATGAAGGTCTCTTCTCTCAAAGGTTGAGGCCAAGGATGGAGATGCTGGCAGCAATGCACAGACCACATACTCAATCACTTTTGGGAATGAAAACCAATACTTCTCCATTGATAAAAGCACTGGACAAATTTCTCTGGACCAACTTATTCCATTGGAGACACATGAAACTTTGGAGTTCCAGTTGGTCATCACAGCCACAGATGGTACATATGAAATGGATTCATTTTTCAATGATTGAAATACACTCCGTGCAGCCAGCCACAGGAAGTCACTGTCATAATGTTCTTCTCCTCTAGGAGGCACTGTGCCTCGCTCTGCCTCAGCACAAGTGGAGATTGTTGCAGTTGGAGATACAAGTCCACAGTTCACACAGAGCACCTACAGTGCCACCATAGAAGAAGAGAAACCCGCCGGAACAAGAGTCCTCAAGGTGAGCTGCTCTGCAAATCTGCAGTCTGGCCTTTTGTCCAGTCTTGTCTGAGGACCAAAGCATTTAACGGTGTTCGAGACTGTGAAGTCCTTTTGTCATCTTTGCATCTACTTCAAGCACAATTGTCCTGCGGAATCAGGTCTTAGCTTTTCTTAATTCGTGATTTGATTCATCGATTGTGCCGTGTCTGGTTTGCAATGTAGATGTGGACATCAAACTCTTGTTCGGTCCACATGTAAATACAGTCTCTATGAACGATGGTCACTGACATGATTTCTTCAATGATTCAGGTGGACTTCCTCGCAGTCGACCCAGTGACTCTGGCAGTTCTAACAGAAGCTGATAGATTCAACATCTCTAACACTGGTGAACTGAGCACCACGGTGGAGCTGGACTGTGATGATGGCCCAAAGACCTACTCTGTGAATATCTCCATCTCTGACGGGGTCACCACCAGCACTGCAGTGGTTCAGGTTCAAGTCATGGACATCAATGACAATGATCCTGTTTTCACCAAGGCTAACGTGACAGCACAGGTTGCAGAGAACACAGAGATCGGGGTCAATGTTACTGCAGTTACAGCCACAGACAAAGACAGTGGCTTCAACAAGGAGATCAGATACTGGCTGAGAGGAGGGGAGGGCAGGTTTCAGGTCCACCCTGTGTCTGGGACGGTGAGTGTGGCTGCTGCACTTGACAGGGAGACCACGTCACAGTACAGCCTGCAGATTGTAGCTGAAGATCAGGGTCGTCCAGCCAGAACAGCCACAGCCACCTTGGAGGTCCAAGTGACCGACGTCAACGACAACGCCCCCAAGTTCACTGAGGCTGAGTACCAGGTGGAAGTCTCAGAGACAGAGTCACAGGGGACAGTCTTGATCAGCATAACAGCTGTAGACCCAGATGAAGGTGGAAATGGAAGAGTCAGTTACAGTATTGTCCAGCAAAGTCCTGAATCAGACCCTCAGGTCTTTGAGTTGGACTCCTCCACTGGAGCTCTGAAGCTGGTGCAGCCTCTGGACTACAGTAAAGTGAAGGCGTACACTCTGAACATTTCAGCCACTGATGGGGGGGCTGAGCCCTTGGTTGGGTGGAGCTCTGTGCAGGTGACTGTGAAGGATGTGAACAACAACCCCCCTGAGTTCAGTCAGGAAACCTACGAGGTGAAGGTCCCTGAGAACCTGGTCAATGGAGCCTCCATCCTGACCTTGGAGGTCACTGACAAGGACGAGGTGAGTGCCACTCTGCACATCATGACTGTCTTTAAGCTTGTTCTGAAACCACCTCGCAGAAGATTTCTTACCATGTTACTAATGTTCCACAGGGAGGATTTTTGGGAACTTTCAAGATCCTTTCAGATTCAGTTCCTTTCTCCATTGATGCTGATGGGACAGTCAGAGTGAAGAACTCCACAGCCCTGGACAGAGAGACCACTCCACAATTCACATTTCAGGTGATCTAGAACTCAGGTTCATCCTGATCCTAGAACATTTTTGGTTTCTATAGATGGGATAAATCATCCAATCATCTGTAGCTTCTTGTGTTAAATTTCAGGTAATGTAGATTCAGTTTCAGTTTCAAGGGAACATCCCTTTTCAATGAGGGTTTAAGTTGTTGGGAAGTGTAGATTGTTGGTCTCCTACTGAGATGGCATTAGTTTACTCTGTCTTCTTAAAACTCTTGAATGTTTTGAACTGTAGAAGTTTACGAGATGCAGGCAAGCACCCACACATTGTCTCAGAGGCTCAATGTGTGACATTCCCAAATTCTGCTCACTAGATTTTCCCACAGCTTCAAATGTAAGACACAGACCTCAGAGCAGGAAGGAACTCATTCATCCAGTCACCGTCTGCCTCAAAGTTTAGCTCTCAGCTTTGCTCCCAGCCTTGACAACAGTTTTACTAAACAAAGCCAAGACCTGCTCAAACCAAAGTCTACGTCTTGACTCTCAGAGCTTTGAACCATGACACGTCTTCATCAGAGCTCACGTATCGAGGAATCTGATCACCTGACATGATAACATGCTGTCTCATTATTGTCTTGTTGTCCATTGACAAAGGTGGAGGCGAAAGAGACAGATTCACCCAACCACATAGGAACAACGAATGTGACTGTAACTCTTCTGGATGAAAATGACAACAGCCCAGCTTTCACCAAGAGCATCTACACAGCCAGAGTTTCCACTGACCAAACTGTCAACATGCCACTTGTGAAGGTAAGGAACCTGAACAATACGGGTTATTGTCTCTGAGTATATAACACCTAGAAAAAAGAACTCTGCATTTCAAGCCCAGCATGGAACGCTTTTCATGACAATGTGAGAAGAAATACTGGACAAGGTAGCATAGGAACTGCACTGAACGAATATCCCAAAGAGTGAGGAAAACTAACACTTCTGGTTTGTAAGATACGCATTGAACTGCATGAAAAAAGATCAGCAATCACAAATGCCCCAGACACAGATTCAACAATCTTTGAGTGTTTTCGTGCTTCTTTATTCCAACCTTAACACTGGCATTTCCTGACTGAAGTCCTAAAACTCTGCTCCGATTGGTGGACACATGGAGGGTGTCAGAGTTCATTTCTTGTTTCCTGGAGGACGATGCAGAACTCCTAGAGGTTATAATTGAAGGAGATGCTTGTGGATATACAGAAACACTGCAAAAAACACTGTAAATGTTTCATGAAGGTCTCTTCTCTCAAAGGTTGAGGCCAAGGATGGAGATGCTGGCAGCAATGCACAGACCACATACTCAATCACTTTTGGGAATGAAAACCAATACTTCTCCATTGATAAAAGCACTGGACAAATTTCTCTGGACCAACTTATTCCATTGGAGACACATGAAACTTTGGAGTTCCAGTTGGTCATCACAGCCACAGATGGTACATATGAAATGGATTCATTTTTCAATGATTGAAATACACTCCGTGCAGCCAGCCACAGGAAGTCACTGTCATAATGTTCTTCTCTAGGAGGCACTGTGCCTCGCTCTGCCTCAGCACAAGTGGAGATTGTTGCAGTTGGAGATACAAGTCCACAGTTCACACAGAGCACCTACAGTGCCACCATAGAAGAAGAGAAACCCGCCGGAACAAGAGTCCTCAAGGTGAGCTGCTCTGCAAATCTGCAGTCTGGCCTTTTGTCCAGTCTTGTCTGAGGACAAAAGCATTTAACGGTGTTCGAGACTGTGAAGTCCTATTGTCATCTTTGCATCTACTTCAAGCACAATTGTCCTGCGGAATCAGGTCTTAGCTTTTCTTAATTCGTGATTTGATTCATCGATTGTGCCGTGTCTGGTTTGCAATGTAGATGTGGACATCAAACTCTTGTTCGGTCCACATGTAAATACAGTCTCTATGAACGATGGTCACTGACATGATTTCTTCAATGATTCAGGTGGACTTCCTCGCAGTCGACCCAGTGACTCTGGCAGTTCTAACAGAAGCTGATAGATTCAACATCTCTAACACTGGTGAACTGAGCACCACGGTGGAGCTGGACTGTGATGATGGCCCAAAGACCTACTCTGTGAATATCTCCATCTCTGACGGGGTCACCACCAGCACTGCAGTGGTTCAGGTTCAAGTCATGGACATCAATGACAATGATCCTGTTTTCACCAAGGCTAACGTGACAGCACAGGTTGCAGAGAACACAGAGATCGGGGTCAATGTTACTGCAGTTACAGCCACAGACAAAGACAGTGGCTTCAACAAGGAGATCAGATACTGGCTGAGAGGAGGGGAGGGCAGGTTTCAGGTCCACCCTGTGTCTGGGACGGTGAGTGTGGCTGCTGCACTTGACAGGGAGACCACGTCACAGTACAGCCTGCAGATTGTAGCTGAAGATCAGGGTCGTCCAGCCAGAACAGCCACAGCCACCTTGGAGGTCCAAGTGACCGACGTCAACGACAACGCCCCCAAGTTCACTGAGGCTGAGTACCAGGTGGAAGTCTCAGAGACAGAGTCACAGGGGACAGTCTTGATCAGCATAACAGCTGTAGACCCAGATGAAGGTGGAAATGGAAGAGTCAGTTACAGTATTGTCCAGCAAAGTCCTGAATCAGACCCTCAGGTCTTTGAGTTGGACTCCTCCACTGGAGCTCTGAAGCTGGTGCAGCCTCTGGACTACAGTAAAGTGAAGGCGTACACTCTGAACATTTCAGCCACTGATGGGGGGGCTGAGCCCTTGGTTGGGTGGAGCTCTGTGCAGGTGACTGTGAAGGATGTGAACAACAACCCCCCTGAGTTCAGTCAGGAAACCTACGAGGTGAAGGTCCCTGAGAACCTGGTCAATGGAGCCTCCATCCTGACCTTGGAGGTCACTGACAAGGACGAGGTGAGTGCCACTCTGCACATCATGACTGTCTTTAAGCTTGTTCTGAAACCACCTCGCAGAAGATTTCTTACCATGTTACTAATGTTCCACAGGGAGGATTTTTGGGAACTTTCAAGATCCTTTCAGATTCAGTTCCTTTCTCCATTGATGCTGATGGGACAGTCAGAGTGAAGAACTCCACAGCCCTGGACAGAGAGACCACTCCACAATTCACATTTCAGGTGATCTAGAACTCAGGTTCATCCTGATCCTAGAACATTTTTGGTTTCTATAGATGGGATAAATCATCCAATCATCTGTAGCTTCTTGTGTTAAATTTCAGGTAATGTAGATTCAGTTTCAGTTTCAAGGGAACATCCCTTTTCAATGAGGGTTTAAGTTGTTGGGAAGTGTAGATTGTTGGTCTCCTACTGAGATGGCATTAGTTTACTCTGTCTTCTTAAAACTCTTGAATGTTTTGAACTGTAGAAGTTTACGAGATGCAGGCAAGCACCCACACATTGTCTCAGAGGCTCAATGTGTGACATTCCCAAATTCTGCTCACTAGATTTTCCCACAGCTTCAAATGTAAGACACAGACCTCAGAGCAGGAAGGAACTCATTCATCCAGTCACCGTCTGCCTCAAAGTTTAGCTCTCAGCTTTGCTCCCAGCCTTGACAACAGTTTTACTAAACAAAGCCAAGACCTGCTCAAACCAAAGTCTACGTCTTGACTCTCAGAGCTTTGAACCATGACACGTCTTCATCAGAGCTCACGTATCGAGGAATCTGATCACCTGACATGATAACATGCTGTCTCATTATTGTCTTGTTGTCCATTGACAAAGGTGGAGGCGAAAGAGACAGATTCACCCAACCACATAGGAACAACGAATGTGACTGTAACTCTTCTGGATGAAAATGACAACAGCCCAGCTTTCACCAAGAGCATCTACACAGCCAGAGTTTCCACTGACCAAACTGTCAACATGCCACTTGTGAAGGTAAGGAACCTGAACAATACGGGTTATTGTCTCTGAGTATATAACACCTAGAAAAAAGAACTCTGCATTTCAAGCCCAGCATGGAACGCTTTTCATGACAATGTGAGAAGAAATACTGGACAAGGTAGCATAGGAACTGCACTGAACGAATATCCCAAAGAGTGAGGAAAACTAACACTTCTGGTTTGTAAGATACGCATTGAACTGCATGAAAAAAGATCAGCAATCACAAATGCCCCAGACACAGATTCAACAATCTTTGAGTGTTTTCGTGCTTCTTTATTCCAACCTTAACACTGGCATTTCCTGACTGAAGTCCTAAAACTCTGCTCCGATTGGTGGACACATGGAGGGTGTCAGAGTTCATTTCTTGTTTCCTGGAGGACGATGCAGAACTCCTAGAGGTTATAATTGAAGGAGATGCTTGTGGATATACAGAAACACTGCAAAAAACACTGTAAATGTTTCATGAAGGTCTCTTCTCTCAAAGGTTGAGGCCAAGGATGGAGATGCTGGCAGCAATGCACAGATCACATACTCAATCACTTTTGGGAATGAAAACCAATACTTCTCCATTGATAAAAGCACTGGACAAATTTCTCTGGACCAACTTATTCCATTGGAGACACATGAAACTTTGGAGTTCCAGTTGTTCATCACAGCCACAGATGGTACATATGAAATGGATTCATTTTTCAATGATTGAAATACACTCCGTGCAGCCAGCCACAGGAAGTCACCGTCATAATGTTCTTCTCCTCTAGGAGGCACTGTGCCTCGCTCTGCCTCAGCACAAGTGGAGATTGTTGCTGTTGGAGATACAAGTCCACAGTTCACACAGAGCACCTACAGTGCCACCATAGAAGAAGAGAAACCCGCCGGAACAAGAGTCCTCAAGGTGAGCTGCTCTGCAAATCTGCAGTCTGGCCTTTTGTCCAGTCTTGTCTGAGGACCAAAGCATTTAACGGTGTTCGAGACTGTGAAGTCCTTTTGTCATCTTTGCATCCACTTCACTGTCCTTCAGAATCAGGTCTGAGCTTTTCTTAATTCGTGACTTGATTCATTGATTGTGCCGTGTCTGGTTTGCAATGTAGATGTGGACATCAAACTCTTGTTCGGTCCACATGTAAATACAGTCTCTATGAACGATGGTCACTGACATGATTTCTTCAATGATTCAGGTGGACTTCCTCGCAGTCG
This sequence comes from Karalla daura, assembly GCA_029224185.1. Taxonomy (NCBI): domain Eukaryota; kingdom Metazoa; phylum Chordata; class Actinopteri; order Chaetodontiformes; family Leiognathidae; genus Karalla; species Karalla daura. The sequence goes on from CM055189.1 coordinate 2,400,357, forward strand.
ACCCAGTGACTCTGGCAGTTCTAACAGAAGCTGATAGATTCAACATCTCTAACACTGGTGAACTGAGCACCACGGTGGAGTTGGACTGTGATGATGGCCCAAAGACCTACTCTGTGAATATCTCCATCTCTAACGGGGTCACCACCAGCACTGCAGTGGTTCAGGTTCAAGTCATGGACATCAATGACAATGATCCTGTTTTCACCAAGGCTAACGTGACAGCACAGGTTGCAGAGAACACAGAGATAGGAGCCAATGTTACTGTAGTTACAGCCACAGACAAAGACAGTGGCTTCAACAAGGAGATCAGATACTGGCTGAGAGGAGGGGAGGGCAGGTTTGAAGTCCACCCTGTGTCTGGGACGGTGAGTGTGACTGCTGCACTTGACAGGGAGACCACGTCACAGTACAGCCTGCAGATTGTAGCTGAAGATCAGGGTCGTCCAGCCAGAACAGCCACAGCCACCCTGGAGGTCCAAGTGACCGACGTCAACGACAACGCCCCCAAGTTCACTGAGGCTGAGTACCAGGTGGAAGTCTCAGAGACAGAGTCACAGGGGACAGTCTTGATCAGCATAACAGCTGTAGACCCAGATGGAGGGGTAAATGGAAGAGTCAGTTACAGTATTGTCCAGCAAAGTCCTGAATCAGTCCCTCAGGTCTTTGAGTTGGACTCCTCCACTGGAGCTCTGAAGCCGGTGCAGCCTCTGGACTACAGTAAAGTGAAGGCGTACACTCTGAACATTTCAGCCACTGATGGGGGGGCTGAGCCCTTGGTTGGGTGGAGCTCTGTGCAGGTGACTGTGAAGGATGTGAACAACAACCCCCCTGAGTTCAGTCAGGGAACCTACGAGGTGGAGGTCCCTGAGAACCTGGCCAGTGGGGCCTCCATCCTGACCCTGGAGGTCACTGACAAGGATGAGGTGAGTCCTTAAGATAAGAAAGAACAATATGGAACCACAAAAAGATGAACTCACCAAATTCAGGCTTACTAGGTCACACTAACTTCCTTCAATCTTTTATTCAGGGCGGATTTTCCAGTGGACATTTCATCTTCACCTCTGACACTTTTGACATAAACAAAGAGGGTGTGGTCTCTCTAAAGAAGGATGTTAGCTTGGACAGAGAGACGAAGGACAGCTACAACTTACAGGTACAGTTTGTCTGTTCCCACAAATATTCAGGCAAGGCCACAAACTCTCATAGCACCTTAGGGAGTCACTCACCAGGTTTGTAATCAGAGCTAATCATCACTCAGCCCTTGAACAAAGCATCTAACCTGCAACTGCAACAACAGTTGCAGGATTTCAGATTTAATTTGAGTATATATTTTCTGTACAATTTGATTATCAAATATTCAAAACCAACAGCGTCAGTATGATCTGCATGTTAACATTTTATTTCATGGAGCCTTTATTTCACACAAGAAGAATCTGTTTGATTCATGTGGAGGTCACTATCGGGTGGAGCTGGAGCTAACATTCCATTCAATCAGTGTCCATCTCTTTTCTTTCCTCCACTGTTATGCTTTATGACAAATTAGTTACTAAGTAAAATGTGAAAACAATTTAATTCTACCATGTGCACACCCATGTTTATCAATTCTGTTCAGAGTCGCTGGGTTTCATATATTCTAGGAGACTGACACGAGTAAAACGCAGAATTTACTTTAGTTACCAAAATGTACAAAAGTAACAAATTTCATCGGTCCACACGGATTTCATTGTTGTGACAGCCTGCTCTGAAAGGATCATTATTACTCATCATTTCCAGTTGAATTTGAAAAAGTTAAAGCTGTTCAATAGTTAGGCCTGTGTGGGGGGCTGTTGTCTAGACAGATCAATTCACATTCATACGAATAAATCGAAGAAAGACTGATTGTAAACTTCTGAATGGAGGAAGTGAGTTCCCTGTGGTCTGAGGTCCTGTCTGTTGTTGCTGTCGTCCTCCATGTTCAGGTGAAGGCGGTGGATAATGTTGTGAACGGTCTGACAGCCACGGCTGAGCTCAACATCACCGTCCTGGATGTCAACGACAACGCTCCCCAGTTCCCGGAGATTGCGGACGTGCTCCAGATTATTGAGGGTGACTACTCCGAGGAAAGTCCACGTGAAATAGGAAAGATTGACGTCACGGACGCTGATCTGGGCGCCAATGGAGAGTTCACCCTGTCAATCCCGTCCCATCAACAGCTCTTCAGGTTCAGAGAGGTGAGTCCCACAGAGGACTGTGCCGGAAGTTCCCGTTACCATGGTAACCGAGGCTGGTGACCGTTGGCTGCGGTTACCATGGTAACCGCGGCTGGTGACCGTTAGCTGCGGCAACCGCCAACCGACAGTAAGCGGTTTAAACCGGTCCATACCAACCGTTACGGTCCAGTTTGTTACAGCTCCAGAGCTTCGGTAGCGGTGTCTCTCTGGCGAAGTCAAGCGTGTTGAAATGTGTCTACTTCCACAGATTCGTTTCTTTTCAAAATAAACATTTCAAAATAAAACATTTGACCATCATGATTAATTAGCTGCCAGGACCCCATTGTTTTACTGTCCTGTCTCATGGCAGATGTGGTCAACTGGAAACACAAGACAGTAGTTCTGGTGGTGGCGCTACAGCAAGCCTCAACACTGTGAAAAACAAATCGACTACAGCTCTGGAACTTTCATTTTGCCTGAAAAACACTGCCTGGAATGCTGCTACATTACAACTGACCTCTCAGTGCAGCCCAGTATCAACTGACACGGTGGTTGAGAGCCAAGCACAGCTTGAAAGTGGAATTTTAAGTTAAAATCTAAAATTATGTCGCACAGGTCTTATAAGTCTTTTTCTTAACTGTTTTTAAGTGTATTTATTATGTATGTTGTAGAGTTTTGATACATTCTTTATTGTAATGTCTTCAATTTAATGAGACACATAATAAGACTAATGAAATATAATATTTGGTGAAATAGTTTCAATTTATCAGTGTCTTTTTAACATATTGATGATGTATTTTAACAACATCACCATGATATACTGATAACGGTGATAATTTTGGTCACTATTATCACAGTGAAATGTTCATATAGTTACTTCCTGAGCTGAGACCATGTGCTGTGTTGCAGGATGGGACCCTGCTGGCTGTCCGACCTCTGGACCGGGAGAGCAGGGACACTTATGACCTGGTGGTGGTTGCCACAGATAAAGGGAATCCCCCGAAAAAGGTGAGAGACCCACAGAGAAGATCGATTCGACCAAAGTGGCTGCTTTCACACAGGCACACTGCAAATTATTTGATTCTTACCAAGAAAAAAGAAAAAAACTTCAATTTAGAAGTGGCAGATAATTTATCTTATTTGGAGAGTTCTTATGCACAGTTTTATACTTAAATCAATCAACAACAAACTTTTTTGAGAAATCTTGTTAGTGAAATGATCTGTCCATGCAGTAAGATGATTTCACTTGTTCTAAAAACCTTGTTCCTCAGTTAGTGTTTACATCTTGGTTTAGACAGCTCTCTTTTGCAATGAAAGGATAGGGTAGAGAATTGATGAAAATTTACAGATTCCTTTCCTGTTGTTGATGTTGCTTATCCACTCATTTCAACCACTTTTTTTCATTGAATTACATTCTTAATGGTTTAAACTACAATTAACTCTGTGTCTACAAACTGAAGAACCAACAAGTTTTTGGTTCCAGACAAAACTTTTCAATTCAGTTGAAAGCAGTTTCATTTTAAGTGCCAGTTCAGGGCACTCATCTCCAAATATTTCACATTCAGAGCACTAAACTTTCCTGGACCCGAGAAATGGAACTAATCACATGGAGCCCCTTGAATGTGAATGTATTATGGAAACTTTTAAGAGGGTTTGACTAAATAATGTAAAAACTTACAGAAATGAGAAAATAAAGACAGTTGATGGACAGATGAACAGGACAGCTTGTATTAGTTAGGTTGCAACTTATCTTTAAAATTATGTATATATACACACACATATAAAAACCATTTGTATGATGTAAGCACTGATTAGCGGTTCGTTCATCTGCTTGGTACAGAGCGTAACGATGGTCACAGTGAGCGTCACTGACATCAACGACAACACTCCTGAGTTCAGCTCCAGCAGCTACTACAGCAGCGTCGTGCTGAAGGACGCTAAACCGGGGAAGCTGCTGCTGACGCTGGCAGCCACCGACAAAGACGCCGGGCCAAACTCACTCATCACCTACAGGTTGGTCGACAGCTGTGTCAGGCAGCAAATTACACAACTGTCAATTGTATCATATATATGTATGTAATGTATTTGTGTTGTGTGTTTCTCCCTTGCAGTTTCACTGACGGTGGATCTCCTCATGTGGCCTTAGACAGTGAGACCGGGGCAGTAACCCTGATCACTGACCCCGCTAACATCACAGAGAACATCATGCTGAACCTGACAGCCATGGCTGCCGACCAAGGCCAACCTCCACGGAGCTCCTCAGGTCAGTGCTACCCTCAGCTGCCTTCACTGTCCTGGACTCTGAGGGATCCCTAACAGGACTCAGAGTAGTATAGGGTGACCTGACGAGATTAGCTGATATTTGGGATGGTGGTTTTTTTTTTGGATGGGGGGGCATGTTGAAAGTCAAAAAATAAACTTTACTAAAATTTACATTATACCTGGGGCTGTAGCCATGCAGCCACTTAAAAGGGTAGCATGCAGTCAACTCAACCTTTCTACGAACTGTTTTTAATGCTTATCAGAAAATAACTATTCAAATATCACACACAGAGATCATACCCAGCAGCATTTGATTCCATGAGGTTGTTTTCCTTGTGTGTGTGTGTGTCTTACAGTCCCAGTGGCGATCCACCTGGTTTTCAGTCTAGTGGAGAATGTTGTCTTCTTGAGCTCTGTCTATGACTTCAACGTGCCGGAGAACGAGGCCTCTGGGACACCAGTGGGGACGGTCCAGGCCTCCTCAGGAAGTAACCTCTACAGCGTCAGCTACAGCCTGACAACACACACCAACCTGTTCTCCATCTCCAGCACCACTGGAGCCATTCAGACCACAGCACAGCTGGACAAAGAGAAGCAGGACAGTTACTCCCTCTATGTGGAGGCAGTGGACACGAGACCTTCGCCGACAACAGCTACTGCCATGGTATCTACTGTGTAAACTTCATACAGAAAATATGTAAAAGTTATATTGTGTAGACTAAACATGTAGTGACGAGATCACATGCACTGCTGAAAAACTCCTCTGAACTGCTCGCCTCATGTTTGCTGCATTTTAATTAACATCAGGATCTAGACGTAGGTCAAAAGACTCAGTGACAAAAAAACAACAAAACCAAAATGATGCAGTGACTGATTGTGAATAGGATTCACATACTGAAACTGAAACCTAAAACCTAATGGAAGCACTTATTTTTGAAAAAATCTCTGAAATATCGCAAAAGGACTTTTTTTGTCTGAAGTGGTTTTTCAGACCCAGTGGAAACACCTTTTCTGCATTTTCATGTCCCTTTTCATGACTTGCGAAGTCATGTGACCAGTTTACTTCAAACAGTAGCATGGTATGGAGCAGTACTGAATTGTTTCTAATATTATTTATATTTTTTAAATATATTTATATATTTACTCCCTGCTTGAATGACTCATTCAAGGACTCCTTTTCATGTGACACTGAGGCACAAACCTTCTGGTCTGGTGGTCCTTTGTGGTCTGGCAGTGATAGTTTGGTTTCATGTATGGGTTTTTAACTTATTGCACTGCACCCTAGAGCCTCAATAAAGTGCCTTCCTATCTGTCTCTCCATCTAGGTCGTGGTTCAGGTGCGGGACGTGAATGAGCCTCCAGTGTTTTTCATTCAAGATTTCAAAGCCACTGTGCTCAGCACTGCCCCATTCAAGTTCCCCATCATGCACGTCCAGGTAACTGTGCCTTTCAATGAAATCTCTAAACATCTTGTTTTGTCCACACCACACAACAGGTGCTAAAAAAAAGAGAAAATATTTAAGAGATCAGAGATTCTTGACGTTTTTCCCTCAAAACATACTCAAGTTGTGTTACTCCACGTCTGTTTTCCATTTAAAACATCACTGATCAAACAATAACTCCACAGGCCACCGACCCTGATGTAGGAGAGCAGGTACACCTGGTCTACAGCCTGACCACAGCCAGTCCCCACTTCTCCTTAGAGCCATCCTCAGGTCTGCTCTATGTGGTGTCAGTGGCGGAGCTAGCTGGACAGAATGTGTCACTGGAGGTGAAGGCTACAGATCCTAAAGGTCTCTCTGGTACAACCAAGGTGGAGGTGAGTGTGGAGGTCAAGATGGAGCAAACGCCTGCAGGATGTGACAAATAAAAACATAATAACAGTAAAGTTTCAGCAGCCCTTTTCACCTATGCACCTATGCCGCAAAATGAAACACTGCTCACTATAATACTTGTAACCAAAAAATAGAGTTCAAGTACTGTATTAGATTCAACATATTTCAAACAGCACCAAATCAAATTTATAGATCAGATCCATATAAACAAAAGAAGAAAAAGAAATCACTTTCACTAAGGAAATTCACTGGGGAGTGGTGTATACATGTCACATGGGCTTCTCTGTGGCCACGCCCTTTTTTGGAGGCTATCAGAAGTTCGCCTGAACACAGATTACGGTCTATTGTTTCACCTTACAGTCACTGCTGTAAATACTGCAAGCTACATTTCTTCTGAACATTTTGACAAGAAAACAGCAATCTTCAGACAGACAGACATTAGGAGAACATCAACTTTGTTCCAGACCACTCACCCTCATAGGACTTGGTCTCCTTTGGTGGCTCAGAATCAGAGTGGTCCAAAGATGGTAATGTCTTTCGGCAGGGTGAGAGTGACCACGCCCATTTAGGAAACATACCATCTCATATCATTAGAGTGACTTGGTTTATAGAGTACCTTTGCTTTCTGTTTTCTCACTTTCTCTCTGGTGCATTGATACTTTAACTTGTGTATCTACCACCCCAGGTGAACGTAGTGGCAGCTAAGAGCAGCCATGAAGTGGTGTCCATCTCCCTGAGTGAGCTGCCCTACATTGTGGACAACAAAATCCCAGAGCTGGAGAAGTGAGTGGAGCTCACAGATTCAGAATAAAGAGAATCCCTGTACTTTTCTGGCTCTGACGATTGACTTTTCTTTCAGGTCCATGGGTTCGGTTCTGGGCTGGAATGTGGTCATTATGGAGGTGTTGGGGGCTGAAAGCTTCAGGTCGCTGAGGGCGGGTGATACTGTGGTCAGCTTCATCGCTGCAGATGCAGTTGCACATCAGCGCATTTCCTCTGAGGAGGTCGAGAAGTAAGAGCAAGAGTTACGGGTCTCAGGTTGAGATGCTGTAATCACATTAGATTCCTGTAAAACAGCAAACGGGAAGAACCAGGAAAGTCTCCTCTGGGAGATTCTGAGAGTGATGCAGTTCTGTGCTTCCACGGTTACTACTATTACTACAGTAACTATTACAGTGCCAACCAAGACGGCCCATGACGAGTAAGCTTCCTTTAAATATGTTACGTGTGCTTCTCCATGGCCACGTCTCTTTAGGAGATTAGAGGTAGTCTGGATTCTACTGACTCCAGTGGGAGAACTGAACATGTTGGTGCTGCATTCCATTTGTACTTATAAGTTGGAAATTTCGAGTTGGAACTTTGAACTGTAATGAATCTTCACCACTCCTGAGCTTTGCCTGATATTTTTCACTGTGACAGCTGTGGGTCTGATCTGTTCTCTTGTATCATCCTGCAGGAAACTGCAGCAGGAATCAGCCAATATGAACCAGGCGTTGCTCACCGTGTTCAACAAAGACGTAGATTTCCAGGTGGAAAGTGACCAGTCCGGTGCCCAGACTCCCGTCAACAACAATGTTGTGATCATCGCTCTGAGCGTCCTGCTGGCCGTGAGCATCGTGGCACTGATCATCTCTACTGCCACAATCATCAGGTGGGACTGGAAACCAGCAGCACCAGTTTAAGATGAACTCATCAGTGTTGAGTTATGACTTGTCATTGCTGCCCCCTGGTGGACACAACTATCATGAACACATTCACCGAGTGTTTAAAACAACTTTTCACTGGACAGACACAAAGGTTTTCCTTAAATTTGCAATTTAAGTTACAGATTTAACAGATTGCATCTACTACACAATGAGAAGACTTCCTCAGTCCTGCAGAAACAAGAACTTCAGTTCTTCATTCCAGTATCAGCTGGAGCCTGTGAAAACCCACAGACAATAGGAGGCAGTAACAATTTCAAAATCTCACAATATTTTGCTATCTCAATAACAGGCCCAATCCTGCCTTGTGGGCAGTGTTGTGAATGAACGAGTTCAAAAGAACTTTTCTATTTTCGGTGGATTCTGAACTGAATGCAACACATTTGTCAATAAAGAACTCAGATTATGTGAAATGTCTGATAAACGTCACTGTTGAGGTCCAATTAAACGTTGGAATTTTTCACTTGATGCGTCAAATGAGACGTCTGCTCGTACTTTTGGAACAGCATGTTGCTGTCACTCACTGATCTTGACCTCACACCAGACGATCTCTGCCGGCCGACGTTTCTGCTTACTCGCTCGCTCGCTCTCTCTCTCCATCTCTCTCTCTTTCTCTCTCTCTCTCTCTCTCTCTCTCTCTCTCTCTACCGTTCAAATATCCGACATTTTCAGGGACAGTTGTAACCGGGGACAGGGTGGCCCAGGACGTCTGAACTCACACCAGCTTCAAAAGCTAAAGTTTGCCAGCGTGTGATCTGGTGGTCAACTTGCAAATAATTCCATGTTTAATAAGACATTAGAGCTTAAAGAAATGATTGAATATGGGTGTGTCCATTTGGTTGACGGGGGAGACAGCGCCAGTTACATTAATTGGACGTGATTGGTTCCATTCATAGACTGTGTTTACCCTGTTCGTATGGCTGTGTTCATTCAGTATGGATCCTATGGATCAATGGCTGTGTTGAGGATGGTGAGGTGAAATGATGCATCTGTCACTCACTCCTTTCCTCCCCCGCCCTGTGGTTTCTACTGGCTCCAGCTCTGTGAGAGTCAAACTCCTGGCTTCATAAGCAGGTCTTCACAAACCAGTGGGTGACGTCAAGAAGGGTTGGAGCTCGATCAGTATGCAAGAGCGCAATAGTTACACAAGTGGCGTTATGCATTGCTGTTTTTTGTCCCGCATGTGTACCTGTGTACCAGTAATGTGCACTCCTGTATATATGCAATAACTTCCCTTTGTGCAATAGAATATAAGATCTACAGTGAACAGTTTTATGCTAGAAGGTAGCATCGTGATTGAAGTCACACCTTGGCAAACCAGTTCAGTATTTTCATATAAAATGAGCTGAATTTTAAACTAGTTAATAGAAAACTGTGAACTTGCACAACATTGCTTGTGGGGGCTGCAGGAACATAGTTTGTGTGTGTGTCAGAGACACTCTGAAGTAATATTTATTATCATATTTCAATATTGCACATATGTTACATCCCCAGGCAGTCATTAAACTCTGTGCTAGCTTGTTCATCTCCTTCTCCTTTATCATTTGATCATCATTTTGTTGGCTGTTGCACAACACTGACAAACAAACATATGCTGACGTGTGCAGCCTCCATATTTACTGATGCATCATCATCTTCTTCATGTGGATGTGTGTTCTACAGCATCAAGAGCAGGAGCAGAAAACAGGAGGAGGACAAACAGAATTTCCAAATGACCTTCCAAAATCCAAGTTGCGAGTAAGTTCCCTGAGCCCCTTTCTGGTTGGAAGTGCAGACTAAATTTTTCATCCAAAGCAGAATGTTTTAATCTGGGTGTTTTTGTTTGTATTCCAGGTACCAGCCTTAGATGCTTGATGAAATGCTACCGTACAGAATCAAGTCCAAACTGAAGTCCAGTCTCAATCAAGTCCACAACTCAATGACAAAGCCAGTTTTGCATTTATCTGACTATTTAAACTTTTATTTAAATTATTTTCCATTTAGACTTTTAGTGGAGTAAGAATTTGGTACATAGCAGCTCAAAATGTTAAGTGTCTGATATGATACTGGTGTTAGTACATACATTCATTTAAACTGGTGAATAAAACAATGTTGTATCAAAGACAATGAGCATGTCATGATTTGTCTGCTCGACTCATTTTCTTGTGTCTGAAGAAGTCACTGAGCATTGGATCGCTGCTATTCAGGTCCTTTGCCCTTCCCTTGTGTCTGAGTCTCGTCCTCCCCTGATCACTGGTGCTTAACGTCTGTGTCTGCCCTGGGTCTTGTGCCAGTGCGTCTTGCTTGTATGATTGCTTTGCTGGCTGTTTGCTTTCCAAGGCGTGCTCTGTGCTAGAGCTTCTGCTTCATGTGTCATGTTTATCACGTCTCTTGTGTTCAGTGTTTTCTCAAGATCCCAGTGTTCTCTTTGGGTGTTCATTAGTGCGGCCTGTGTTTCCACCATTGTCTTGTTGGAATAAATTCACCTTTTCACTAACTTTGTTTGCATCAAGAGTTGTGCATTTGGGTCCTCACTATAACATTTAGGCAACGGTCAGACCGTTCTGACACAAACGTTCCGCTGCGTTGTTGTAACCGTCTGCTGGAAGACAAGGGGAAGCAGGCTGAACTAATGTGAGGGTGGCAAAAAGGGCAGAGGGCCAGGAACAAAAGTAGGGTGGGGAGTGCATCCAATCTGCTCTAATTTATTTTCAGACTTTTCTGACTAAATGATTGACGGGTATCATGTGCCGCCCTTGCTATTTGCTGTCTGTTTGGACTAACTTCTAATGCTGCGATCACGCCAAATGCAATAGACAAAAAAAGAAAAGGAAACGCTTGGAACGCTTGCATCACACTGCTTGGTCATTTTGGGGGAAGGAGTTGGAGGAGTAATTGCAAAACTTCAGCAAAAAGACTTCAGCACCCGGTTACACACAGATTTACATTGTTTTGAATCGTGATTACATCGTGATTGAATCGCGGTAGGAAGATAAATCATATCGTACTGAATTGTTAGATCCATTCATGTGATTCGTTAGTGTATCATACCGGTGCCAGGTTCTCTGCCCTGGACGGCAGCTACAGTGGTGTCACTACAGTCAGTAACGTAGTACAGAGTCTCGTCTCCTCACTGACTCCGGCCCAAGCCTCTTCTTTTTAGTTCCACGCACATGCTTCTGTGCAAACTGTGACGTTGGGTTGAACTCATCTCTGCTTGGATGTCGCGTGGATTGGAATTCCTGTGCCATCGTTCTATTTACGTTGATTTTGAACCAAAGATTTTGAATCTAAGTCTCACCCTGAACTCTTAGTTGATCTACTCTGAGAGATTTCTCTCCATAAACCCCCATTAATTTGCCCACCACTCACTGCGATCAAAGTTAAACTTTGCACTTCTACTTGTGACTGTGGCCTCAGTTTTCAGAGTACACACACCAAATCGCATCAGGGCGTACCTGAGACTCTCCCCTGCCTGATGGTGGGCTTATAATCCAGATAGGTGCAAGCGTTGTCTCCCTAGAGCCAAATGTTTAGCACCTAGGCAATTTCGGTTTTTCCCATAAGAATTAATAGGAAAAACAGAACTCCTCAAACAAACATCCGCTACGTCGCCACACTTTGACTTATAAACTTCATTTTAATTTCAAAAATTAAAGAAACTTGTGGTCTGTCAGTGCACCAAGTTGCATGTTGGTAGGTTGTATTATCAGAGCATGTGGTCAAGTGCTTGCTCCTGTCTGCTCCTCTGCTGACAGTCTCCTGCTGCAGCAGGCTCACAGACGACCTCACACACACACAAACACTTCATGCACACACACACACACACACACACACACACACACACACACACACACACACACACACACACACACACACACACACTCGCTCAGTCTCTCTCTCATACATGCACACATTCCCAGAATGCTGTGAGACAGGCAAAACCAACGGGCACACATCCCACAGCTCTCTCGAAATTTCAGCGCACTGGAATTTTCTAGTTGTATGTCTGCTGTTGTAATCCTTGGTATTAATCTTTTAAATCCTGAAGGGTGAGTAGAAAGCAGAAACAGTGCATGCAGCGGGAAGAATCAGAAAATCTGCCACTGACCAATTTCAACACAGGTTGAGGAAATTAACTGATACAAGTCAGCATTGGCAGTTTTATTTGTTCTGAAGCAGTTTAATCACTCAGTTATTTTACATATAAATGCAAAATAAAGACTGCAGTTGAACATTTTTCTTCCAAGCAATAAATAGATAAGCATTTGACAAGTCTGTTATTTACACCAATATTTCAGTATTATGTCAAGATACTTCACAATTAGAGCTGCCCCAAAGTTTTAATAATTTGAGTTTGAATAAAGAGTAATCTCTCACTCTTCTTCTTTACTCTCTTGGCTTACATCTAAAAAAATCCTTTTACTCTTCATTCACTTTAGAGCTGTAGTTAAACATGTTTCCTTCACACGTTTCCTTTGCCTTTAAAAAAAAAATATTTCTCCTTCTCTTTGTTTACAATGAAATGCTTTAAAAAGACTCATCTGAGCCTCAGCAGTAACGGAACATATAGTTATATATAGACAGAGATATACAGTAGATACAGGATATACTGATATCAGGTGTCAGGCGTGCTGTGGCCTTCCATCAAGCGTCAAGGCCAATACCTGGAACACAAAAAACCCCAGATGAAAACAAGGCTTTGGATGACAAACTGAGGCTATGTTTCCAACCAGAAAGAAGCTCACTTACCCACGACTTGGACTTCAGAAGGTCGTTTTGAGTCCTCCTTCGTTTTTGTCCTCCTTCGATTTCTTGCTCCTGCACTTGATGCTGTAAAACACACATCCACATGAAGTTGATGATGGTGTTTGTGATAAGTTTCCATCCATCCATCCATCCATCCATCCATCCATCCATCCATCCATCCATCCATCCATCATCCATCCATCCATCCATCCATCCATCCATCCATCCATCCATCCATCCATCCATCCATCTTCTTCCACTTATCCGGGGCCGGGTCGCGGGGGTAGCAGTCTAAGCAGGGACACCGAGACCTCCCTCTCCCTGGACACTTCCTCCAGCTCTTCCGGGAGGATCCCGAGGCGTTCCCAGGCCAGCCGGGTGACATAGTCACTCCAGCGTGTCCTGGGTCTTCCTCGGGGTCTCTTCCTGGTGGGACATGCCCGGAACACCTCACGAGGGAGGCTTCCAGGGGGCATCCGATTCAGATGCCCAAGCCACCTCAGCTGGCTCCTCTCAATGTGGAGGAGCAGCGGCTCTACTCTGCGCTCCTCCCAGGTGACAGAGCTCCTCCCCCTATCTCTGAGGGACGGCCTGCCACCCTGCGGAGGAAACCCATTTCGGCCACTTGTATCCGGGATCTCGTTCTTTCGGTCATGACCCAAAGTTCATGACCATAGGTGAGGGTAGGAACATAGATCAATGGGTAAATTGAGAGCTTTGAACCCTCAAGCTCCCTGTTCGAGAATGCCTCCTTGTTTCTGGAGGACTGAGGGAGACTTCACGTTGTGTAGTAGATCCAACGTGATATAGGTAAGTTAAATTGTAAATTTGAGGCAAATCTTTGTGTCTGTCCAGTGAAAAGTTGTTTAAAAACACTGGAACATGGAATGCGTTCATGATAGTTCATGATGTGTTGATAGTGATACCCCCACCACGGGGTGAAAAGTGAAAACTTAACACTGATGCATTCCTCTTAAACTGGTGCTGTTGGTTTCCAGTCTCACCTGATGATTATGGCTGTAGAGATGATCAGTGCCACAATGGACACGGCCAGCAGAATGCTCAGAGCGATGATAACACCATTGTTGACGGGAGTCTGGGGGTTGTTGTTCACATCCTTCACAGTCACCTGCACAGAGCTCCACCCAACCAAGGGCTCAGCCCCCCCATCAGTGGCTGAAATGTTCAGAGTGTACGCCTTCACTTTACTGTAGTCCAGAGGCTGCACCAGCTTCAGAGCTCCAGTGGAGGAGTCCAACTCAAAGACCTGAGGGTCTGATTCAGGACTTTGCTGGACAATACTGTAACTGACTCTTCCATTTGCACCTTCATCTGGGTCTACAGCTGTTATGCTGATCAAGACTGTCCCCTGTGACTCTGTCTCTGAGACTTCCACCTGGTACTCAGCCTCAGTGAACTTGGGGGCGTTGTCATTGACGTCGGTCACTTGGACCTCCAGGGTGGCTGTGGCTGTTCTGGCTGGACGACCCTGATCTTCAGCTACAATCTGCAGGCTGTACTGTGACGTGGTCTCCCTGTCAAGTGCAGCAGTCACACTCACCGTCCCAGACACAGGGTGGACTTCAAACCTGCCCTCCCCTCCTCTCAGCCAGTATCTGATCTCCTTGTTGAAGCCACTGTCTTTGTCTGTGGCTGTAACTACAGTAACTCTGGCTCCTATCTCTGTGTTCTCTGCAACTTGTGCTGTCACGTTAGCCTTGGTGAAAACAGGATCATTGTCATTGATGTCGATGACTTGAACCTGAACCACTGCAGTGCTGGTGGTGACCCCGTTAGAGATGGAGATATTCACAGAGTAGGTCTTTGGGCCATCATCACAGTCCAGCTCCACCGTGGTGCTCAGTTCACCAGTGTTAGAGATGCTGAATCTATCAGCTTCTGTTAGAACTGCCAGAGTCGCTGGGCCTGTTGAGAAGAAGTTAACCTGAACACATTCAGATGAGAAGCGGTTAACCACATTAACAATTTAGATGGAAGCAGTAGTTAGGCTTTTCAAAAACATAATCCTTTCTGCCATACCTTGAGAAATGTCCCCACTGTTCCTTCTTCTACAGAGCCATTGTAGACTTTTTGTGAAAATTCAGGATTTGCAGAACCAGTGCAACGAATATTCGCCAGTGCTGTGGAGAAGCGGGGTGTGCTGCCCCCTGGAGAAATTAATAGGGTTATTATGACGAGTGACATTGTGATAATCCTGAACAGACCTCATTTGAAGTGTTCGTCCAACACACAAACAAGCCAAACAAATAGACCCTTCAATATCAATTAGTCAATACCACTACCTGCCTCGCTAAGATGTGTACGTTTATGTTCGGGTCTATCGATGTTTTTTTGCTTTTGAAGCATTTAACATAGGTTACCGTAAAGGCAAAAAAGAGGCACAGTCAAACTAATCAGATATTAATACAACTCTGGGCCTGGACCCAGACCTTGGTACACTAATTAGCATTCTATACCTTATATATTGGTTTCATTTCATTCATTTTGTCTGAATGCCGAAGTTGCCACTGACAGGTTTATGCAATTAAAATCATGTCTTTTTACTTAAATTTTCATTCATTCTCAGGCCATTTTAGGTGTGAGTCTGCACTGGTGGTGTTTGTTTGACTTAAAAGTTTCAGACTGAGCTGATTGGTTTCATCTGGGGAAGTTATTGAATAACTTGAATCTCAGGCTCATCCAGAGAAAATGCTGCTCACCATCTGTGGCTTTTATGTAGAGGGGAAACTCCAGAATCTTCTTTGGCTCCAGGGGGATGATTTTAGCCAGCTTGATCCATCCATTTTGGTCAATTTCAAAGTTGCCTTCAGCGTTCCCGTAGTCAATGGAGTATTCGATCACTGCATTCGTACCAACATCTGGATCCTCAGCTAGAACCTTTGATTACACACGTCATCATCTTTAATCTGCTTGTACAAAGGCCACATGATAATATTGTCTCTACAAGTTAAGTCAATATAACATATTATGAGGGTTATAATTAATGATAAGCTCAGCAAATATTTGATGAATCAATAACCCTCTTTCCTAGAGTTCAGCTGACTGTAAGGGCAAAGGTCACACTGCACCTTCAGCCTAATGTGTTGCATACAAAAAACAAAAGACACACCGCTGGCTTCTGCTCTAACTTTCACATTATTGTGGAGGGTTTTATCAAAATGATGTGAGGTCTAGGAAAGGTCCACAGATTTACTGACAGCACTGATGACATTGCCATGAGTGGTAATGATAAATTCCTGAATTGTTGTAATCACCCACCTTCAGCACCTCCATCCCCACTGTTTGATCTGTGGTCAGCTCTCCCTCATACTCGTTTTGGGTGAATGTTGGACTGTTGTCGTTCTCATCCTCAATGGTGACATTGACCTGTGCCTCTGAGACAGTGACGTTTGGCTCCACTGCTTGAATCTTTCAATCAAGACGTGAAAAGTGGTTCAGTTAGGTCTTAAATGTCGACAGGTCCAGATTACAAATGCATTGGCACTCAAAAGACATCTATGCTGAACAGCAGCCATTAAGACAACTCCACCAGTGCAGCTAGCATACCAGCTAACAAGCTAGACTAAACAATAGAAACCAAAAATGTTCTGGGATCAGGTTGAACCTGAGTTCTAAATCACCTGAAATGTGAATAGTGGAGTGGTCTCTCTGTCCAAGGCTGTGGAGTTCTTCACTCTGACTGTCCCATCAGCATCAATGGAGAAAGGAACTGAATCTGGAATGATCTTCAAAGTTCCCACAAATCCTTCCTGGACAATAATAAAAAACATCTTATCTTTTCCTCAGGATAAGTGAGGCATCTACTAATCTATCTGACTTATCTGTCAGTTAGAGTAGAGGACTCATGGAGGAGGTTTCCTCAGAATCATGACGTCTTCAGTGTATTTTAAAGCAGTGTTTACCTGGTCCCGGTCAGTGACGATGACTCTCAACACAACAGTGTCAACAGGAGAATTTTCCAACAAGGTGACTGGGTATTCAGCTTTGTCAAACTCTGGGGGATTATCATTCACATCCTCCACAGTGACAAACACTGTAGCATCAGCTGTCTTGAGAGGATTGTCCACCTGGGCTGCCTGAAACCAGAGTGTATTCACTCTGTCATGTCAGTGTCAAACTGCATCAACTCCTTCCGTGTGAATATTGAAGGAGACTTCGAATGCTATTTATAAGTCTTTTTACAATCCTGCTTTTGAATCTCATACCTTGATGCTGATGGTGAAGGAGCTGATCTCCTCCCGGTCTAAATCTTTCACCACAGTCAGAGCTCCAGTTGTCTGGTCAATCACCAGGTAATCACGATACTTTGCTGGAGAAACTGAACAATGACACCATCCGTTATGCAGTGTTTCTCCAACATGTTTCAGGAATCTTTAAAAGATTATATTGCTTTGGAACTTTAATTCCACATTTACCTGCACTGATGCTGTATATCAAAGTTGCATTGATGCCACTGTCTCCATCCTGAGCCTTTATCGCCTCAGGCTCAATGGTTAAAGACATGTTCTGAAATATGGGGTTAAAATGTTTGTTAATATCTAAATTCGCAACTGTGGTGTCAATGAAAAGACAACAGCATCAAGATTTATTGACTCAGGATCATCAGGGGCATTTCCATTTATTCTCCATTCATTAGTAATGTTTTGCAAAAACATGAATATTGCAATAAAAACTGGTGATGGAAACACCTCAATGATGTGTCCATCTAGAAGCTGATCTCAAAGTGTGATGGAAACACTCTGTTCACATCTCCAGGTCACGTGACCTGACGTAGGGGTCACATGACCAGCTCCCTTCAGACCAGATGGACAGAGGAGGAGACTCAACTGTTTCTACATCTGATTCAAAGATCTCAGAAAACTATGTTCTGGACGTCCATCTTCCTCAGAGTGGAGGACCAGGACCACATGGTACCAGGGTTATTATGGGATGGAGCAGGACCGCATGGTACCAGGGTTATTATGGGATGGAGCAGGAACACACTTTATCTATAATTACAACTCATTAGCCAAACACTCTTCAGTGGAAACTGCAGGTAGCAGTTGGTCAAGTGAAAAATATCCTGTTTATTTTGTGAAAAACTGTGGTGAAAACAGAGCTGGAGTGTCAGGATGGTTGATATGTCATTTTGAAAGCCAAGACTTCACCGTATTCAAGATCTCACTGAGCTGACTCACTTTTCCCTCTTCAATAGAAGCCTGGTACACGTTGTGACTGAAATACGGGTTGAAGTTGTCAAAGTCTTCTACGTTAATCAACACGGTGGCTGTGGAACTTTTCCCCCCCTTGTCCTGTGGGAAAAAATGACGCCAATGATGCTCCTAAACTGAGTTTCCTGAATTATGAAGTAATCTGAGGCCTGATGCTCACTTACCTTGGCTGTCACAGTGAAGTTGTATGTTTTGACAAGATCGTAGTTCAAAGGTTTTTTCAATTTCAAGGCCCCCGCAGGGGTCAACCTGAAGGTGTCTGAGAATTCCTGAAGGGAAAGAAGACAGCTCTGATGTTGAAAACAACTTTTCAAAACTAAAAAAACATGATAATGTCATGTGTAATGTAATGTGTGATGATATTTGTTTAATTTTCTGTAAAGTTTATTTTCCAAAATAATTTGATTTTGTATGTATTTGTGTAGATACACAGTATATGGTCTTATCATTGACTCTAATATATTTATGTGGTTTCTTGTAACAGACTGGTTTGTATACAGTAATAAGCTAGTTATGACTATTCTCTATTTATATTTTTTTGGAAGAAATAACTGTTCTTTTGGATTCTGTTGGATATAGTTACAATCATAAATAATAATGATAATAAAGGAGACTGATATATTCCCTCTTGGCCTCCACTGGGTTCCCTAATCTTAAGAAATCATGGTTGCGTGTTCTTACCATGCTGTATGTGACTTTATTGTGTGCTGGGGTGGTGTCATTGTCCACAGCTGTCAGTTTAATGATTGTGCTTCCCACCTCAATCACCTGAGAGAAGACACAGCAGATGTTAACCCACAGACTGTCGCAGTCAGACGTGTTGAATGAGTCCTCTGGTCCACAGTGTGTGGCACTCACCTCAGACACATTAACTGTGTAGGTCTCCTGCTCAAACACTGGAGGATGCTCATTGATGGGCGTCACTGTCACTGTCCGTGTGTAGGTGACCTGGAGAGGACAGATCATTGACACATTAATCAGGAACCAGCTTCTCACTATTAGTCACATCTGGCTCTTTATAGTCATTAGAAACACTTTATTCTGCATAACTATCATTTACCATTACTTGGCTATTGACTAGCTTTTCCCACTAATATATTGATAGGAGGTAAGGTAACGGCTACATATCATCATATTATCATTTGTTAAGTTGTGATGTTAAAATTATGTTGTGTCATGAAAAGAATTTGTGATGTGTTTTCATTGTGCTATAGTCACATGTTACTGTTACATCACATTACATTGTATTATGCTATTTTATGTCACTTTATGCTATTTTGTGAACTGCTTTGTTACATCGTACTTATTATTTTAGTAATTTGTACTTGTATGTACTATGGTATAGTATGGTATTGTAGGTGAAGACTGCAACTTTTTACCTACCTTGTCTGGCACGTCACACATGATTGAGTAACTCAAGGTGAGGTCGGTCTGAAAAACAGAGATATCAAGGACAAGGCAGTCCCCAGTTTTTAACTTATAGGTCTGATAATAAGTTAAAAAGATAAAATTGGATGTGTTATTGTTTTTACCTCGTCAATTAGGACTGTCAGGGAGTCTAACAAATCAATAGACAGGAAACAAATATCATCTATAATAGATGTTCCTTAAAACCTTATCATGAATTATTTATAAGTTGTGAATGCTACAACTAAAGTGTGAAATTGTAAACAAACTTGTAAATAAGGAACTTTTCCCAAAAGAACAAACCTGCTGCATCGAAAAGACAAAAACAATAGTACTCCTCTCTGGAGCACTAATTAAAAAGACTCCATATCTAAGTCACTCTACTGTATATCTATAATAGGCATAGCCACTTACCTTACCTATTCTAACCTCTCACTGTGGGGTGACAGTGCTAACCTCTCATGTTCTAACCTCTCAAGTTCAGTTCATATTTCCACAAAGAAGCAAAAATCCTCTATAATGAAATCTCTTATTCCAACTGGTTTCAGTGTTCCTTTCAGCCTGTTTTGAGGCACTGAACCACTGAGTCCTACCATTGTGTCTGCGTCCAGTGGCTTCCTTGTTCGGACAGTTGCAATTCCATCTCCAAGTCTGAAATCCAGCTCCAGGAGGTCCTGGTGCTCCGTCTCCAGCATGATGTTGGTCCCTGATGGGTATCCACCGAGCAGCTCCACATCCCCTGCAGCATCATGGAAGATCAACGATCAGGTGACAAATGAACTTTTTCTGTCTCAAGTCCTCGAAAATGGATGGATGGTTAGACAGACAGATAGAGAGCAGGTGTCATGGATGTGATCTTACCAATGTAATTGTCATCCAGCGGATCAATTACTCTATTGTTTCCAGTTTGACAATCTATCATCGAGACTACAGGATCGTAAGAAACACAAGTTAAGAGTTTGGTTAAAAGTTAAAAGTTTATCCAACACTTAGAACACGACAGGATAAAAATATCAAGGTGATTTAGACTTAAAAGATGGAATCAGAGCACATCTAGGTACTAGGACACATGGTTCAGAGCTCTCTCTAACCACCTCTGCTGGTTCCTCTCAGTGCTGAGGAGCTGCAGCTCTACCACGAGCTCCTCCGGGATTTACCATGATTATCAGCTGTAATATAAGTAATCAAAATCACTTTTTTAAGTCTAAATGAAATAATAAGAAACAACATTTTGTGTTGATATTGTCAGATAATTGCACAAATCAATAAAAAATCTAATTGGTGAAATAATACTACATTTTACCGCATGATGCAACCTGACCACAAATAAGAAATGCTGATTTTCCTTTCCCTTTTTTTCTCTCTTTTCAATGATTTGTTTGTATCATGTGAAGGTACAATAAAGTTTCATTTGCGACCGCTGTCAGTTTCTGACCTGCAGCCGTCCTGGCTCCACTCACTTGTTCCACGTTTCAAAGTGACGACAGTCGAGGCAGAGAGGACGGAGAGGACGGAGAGGACGAGGAGAAGGAGACGAGATGGCGTCAGCCCGGCCATGTCCATCTCAGGGCGGTCGTTTCAAGTCTGACCCCAGAGTTACAGCTCTTGAACGTCTTCTGGCCAGAGCGCCCTCCCTCCCATCACTGCTGCTTTATCTCTGCTGTGTCACTTCATATCACATAATCCAAAGTCCATGATCCTGAGTTTCATCTCCCAATAATAGGTGTGAAAAGATTTTACGGCTTTGTTCTCATATTGGCAAGTTGCACGTCACGTGTCCGTTACATAACTTTTCAAACGTCCCAATCAAACAGTTGCACATGATCGCCATCGTGCCTCGTTTAATCTTTTGCAGTGTGCGTCTATGATCATAGTTAGGTTGGTATCATCCGTTTCTCTGGACACTGCTATTATCTATGGAATTAATTCCTTATTTCTTCTGCAATTTAAAATGTGAATGTCATGTCATAAAAAATAAGCAGTATTCCTGCTTATTTTGTATTCATGTGAATATGTTCTATAGTTCATTTAAGTTCCCAAATGTTTAAACAAAACAGATTCTGCATAAATGAAGATTTGTGGGTTGATTCAAGTAGATGGATGATTGGAGGCATTCCAGACAAACAACAGTGTCATCATGTATGGCTGATGTCGATCAGGCCTTTGTTTAACAGTGTTCATTATTGTTTATCCATGATTTCAAATAAGAAATCTCTAATGAAATCATCTGCCAACAGTTTGGTCCCACCCAGTCAAAAAAACCCATCTGCCCCCCTGATGTGAGTGGATGCAGAAACGATTAAAAACACTGATATGGATCCATCTAAATCTGTATCTGTGAGCAGATAAATAGCATGTAAGGCTTCTGGTTGTTTTCGTAAAAGACTGCAAGACCTTTGAACTGGAATCCAAAATTATCTTTTGCACTGGCTTTAAACTATTAATAAACCCTTGGCACTATCACAAGTCTTTGCCCTTTGTTTAAATCAAAGTTAATGCTGTAAATGATTACTGCTTCAGTGCAGATGAGTTGTCAGGGTTTTCCCTGACTGTTCAAAAAGGTTAATAGTGCCTTATGTTTTCATCCAAGCATGTTGTGTTCATCTCAAAAAATTCCCCATATCAGAGTAAAGTTAATGCTTTTTATCACTGCACATATGGCAGGGAACATCAGCCACGACTTTAAAAAGCCAGAGTCAAGAGTCCAGGTAAAACAGAGCAGACACATCAACGTAACAGGAAGTTAAAGGTAACAATTCACGGTCGTGACAATATGTGGGAATTATGTCGGGTGTAAAAGTAGTTCACAAGCAGGGACTGGTGATAGCGAGGTTCAGGATGTTTCCGGAGGGGTCAGAATGCAGGACAGGACCAGTCACTTAGTCCGTTTGGGTTTGGTAAACCAATGGGTATGTGGTTTAATCTTTTCCTTTTTTTTCATCTTTCCAGATCTTCTCAAAACACAGCTCCAGTGGGTTTGACAAGGTTCAGTCAGTGGTTTAACACCACAACAGTCTGGTTTTACTGAATATTTTCATCTTTGCTTTCACTCTTTTATTCAGCTTTGCAGCTGCTATTGTCCTCACAGTCCCCGTCCAGATGTGGAGAGGCTCTTCTTTTTACTCAAAATTCTAATATATGATTAAAAACTCTTCGTGTCTATATCAGAATAAATACACAAATACTTAATCCATGAATTGTTTTGTTTAAGATGAAGACACCTCTGCACAACAGAGCGAAGGAGAGGCACTTGGATGTCTGTGTTAAGGTGGCCATCGATGGACCCGACCAGAAGGCCTTGGACTACAAGGATGCATGAGGGGGTTCTATAGAGGTTCTATGAGTGAAAAATAGGAGGCTGAAATGTTCTCTGTCTGGCTATGAGATGTGTAGATAATTCCCCACAACTTCATGCACTTTCAATTGAAAGTTGGCTTTGAAAGTTGGTTATTTCTGTTCTCTTTTTTAATAAAAGAACGCTTTATCATGATAATTGTTAGATTCTTATTAGAACTCTTACCTAAAAAATATGTTGCCTATAAAAACGTGAGTCAGTTGAATGCACAGAATCCATGCATGTGTTGACTCACGGTCAGGATGGTACCATCTCTGCCTCATTTTGAGCCAAGAAAAACCCTGGTTAGAGACAATGAACTTTAAAACTGGGTTAGGGTTCAATAAACTTGCTCATCCTCATTCCCCTTCATCATCATCTTGTTGGTCAAGAATGTTGGTCAGAATTTCATCCAGTAGGAGATGATGAACGAGGCAAGAAAATACAGAAGATCCTGACCTGCTTGGGCCTTCTTCACAGGAGTCCGACCAGTCCTCATTTCTCCATAGAGCCATTCTCAGCCTTCATCTGAGTGTGGAAGTCCATGTGTCGTGAACAAGTGACACCACCCTAAAACAGGGATTGTCCAGTCGTACATTCTAGTCTGGACGTACGCAGCAGTGCATTGACAGGTGGGCTTTTGCAAAGAGTCGTAGTCTCCCCTTCTTTTCTTATCATGTGTGATGTTTTATATTTTATTCTTTTTTTATTGTTTCTGTTGAAATATCATCATTACAGCTTTGACTAAATGTGCCTGACAAGACATCAGAACAAATAAAAAAAAATTTAAAAAATGGTGAAATAAATCCTTTTAGATCTTGAAGAACGCGTTACATGGTGATGATTTGTAACAGGAGAAGGTGGAGAGAGGAGGAATGAGGACAGTGAGATGGTGACAGCCATGAGGCAGGGATGCACCGTGATGGAAACTGAAGCACAGAGAAGATCATGGAAACTTCAGGAACTGCAGGAATATATCAACATATCTGCACTATCTCTGGTTTTTACATTTTCACAAGGCATCTGACACTTTAGATCATGGAATCTAACACCAGAAACTTTGAGATGTTGCCCAGAGAAAACACACACACAACCTTCTTGCTGTGAGGCAACAGCACAGCGCCACCCTGTGGCCGCTCATATGAACAGTTCTAAGAAGAGGTTCCAGCACAGTGGGTACAATCTGGGCAAGATAATGGATGGAGAGATGGATGTTCACATGCCTGCTTCTACCAGCTCTCCACACATGTTGGATCTGGTCTAATCTGGTCAACTGGTCATCATCCACACATGCAGGTTTTGCTCCAGCTTCAAGCATCAACGGGAATTTGTTTGTTTTAAGTAACTTTTAAATCCCTTGTAAAACTCTTTTATGTAAATATTGTATATATGTTCTGTACCATATATGTTTGAATATTTATCCTGCACCACAGGATGAATAAAGTTATACAAATCTGAATCTGAATCAGTTATGTAATATAAGAATATCTTTAATTAGCATTGCACTTTGTCTGAAACATGTCACTTGGGAATTAGACCCTGTGTATCACAGAGATAAACTGTGTAATGTAAATGAAATAATTCACATTGGACGTTGATCTCGCTGGCAGTATATCAGCAGTGTTGGTGGTGTCACTTTTAAAATGTATTCCCCTACAGATTACTGATTACATGTCCTAAAATGTAATCTGTAATGTACTCCCTTGAATTCCTTAAGCATTGTATTCTAAATATTTTTGCATTTCTTTTACTTTACTTAAGAATCATCCAGCTGAGCGTGTTATCTGGGACAGTGAAGTGAAGTAGTTAACACCTGCTTCAGATAACAATTTTATTACTGTCTGCAGAGAAAAGGTTATGTAGGATGTCTAGTACCTTTTCCCGGACAATGTATTGCTTATTAGTTTATTATTAACACTGATCTAATCAGATTCGTCCCACTCAGATCAAAGATCTCTTTTACAAGAGAGACCCGGTCAAGAGCTGCAGCACGTAGTGCTGAAAAAGTGAACAAGATCAACACATTATTACAGTACGCAGACAGATAACAGAAATTATATAATAAGTAGCAATCAAATAAAACGTGAATGTGTTTTATGTAATGCTATTTAACATTACAACATTACAATATTAACAAGCTGTTTAACCTGTTTTGATGATTTGATTAGATGATTTACACGATCTACCCTAACAAAGCTGTAAGGCCATACAGTGCCTTGATGTAGAAATTTCAGTTAAACTTTAAAATGCAGTAAAACTTGTCGTCTCTACCAATTACACTCAGCATCTTCGTTTATTGTATCGTTTTTCATCCACACCCTCTCAAAACAACGTGGGTTTCACATTTTCATTTCTGCTCCAAAAGTACCCATAAGAAATGAATGGGAAAAATGAGCAGATTCAAAAACACGCCCTCAAACAAATGTTTGCTGTGAAGCCATACGCTGACATAGAAACTTCATTTCAACTTCAAAACGCAGGAAAACTTGTCGTCTCTGCCTGTACCCAGCAGCATGTTGATACCATGTATTGTTTTTCATCAAGACCGTCTCAAAAACATGTGGGTTTGGCACTTTCAATTCCACTAGAAGGGGAGAGACCAACGGTCAATTTGAGATTGCTGAAAAATCAGCTCTCATTTTTCTCTTTTCACGCTGCTCCCAGGCAAACCGTAAGCAGTAGACAAATTCTTTTTTCCATTCTTGTAGGAAAGTTTGTGCTTTTTCATACAATGCAGGCCATAAATCTGTGTGCCTGATAAAATTTAAACGGCGAGCCTCAGAGTCAGCCCAACTCACGCTCTTCTCTCCATAAGCCCCCATTCATTTTCCGACGGCTCTGATCAATGTTAAACTTTACATTTCTACTTGTGACTGTGGCCTCAGTTTTCATAGTAGACACACCAAATCACATCAGACCGTTCCTGAGACTGTCCCCTGCGTGACGGTGTGCTTATATTCCAGCTAGATGCAAGGGTTGTCTCCCTAGAGCTAAGTGTTTAGCACTTAAGCAATTTTGTCTTTTCCCATAAGAATGAATGGGAAAAATGGAACCAATCGAGCAAACATCAGCTATGCCGCAATACTTTACCATGGAAACTTCATTGCAACTTGAAAAATTGCAGAAACTGACAATTTTATTTGTTTTCAGCGGCAACTCCTGCTGCAGCAGGCTCACAGGTGACCTCACACACACACACATACACACACACGTTCACACATACACACACGCACACACTCACAGTCCTGGTTGTACTTGACACCTTATATGGTTTCTCTTTCTCTCCACCTCTTGACCACACCTCTTTCTGGTCACAGACTTTCACTTCTCTCCACCTCCACACCTTTATGGTTTCTCCAGTCACCTTCACCTGGCTACCAATTACTCATACTCACTCCTGGCGTTCACTCCTCGCCAGACTGCCACCGTTCTCATGCGTTACATTCCAGCACTCACCTTGTCTCTGATCCCGGCTCCTTGACTAGCTTCAGGCTCCTCAACTACGTTCTCTGTCCCGGCCCTGGTACTCGACCCGCCCTCCCGGCCTTGGCGACCATTCCTCCATCGGTTCCCGGCCTCAGACTCTCAAGGCCCAACTCCCAGTCTCTCCAATAAATCCCTGCAAGTACAGCAACTGGGTCTTGCTACATCTCCCATTACAATACACACACACACATGCTCACACACACACTCATAGAAAGGTATCATGTGACCAATCCAAAGGCAGAGAATGGGAATTAGACCCTGTGTATCACAGAGATTAACTGTGCAAGAAAAATGAAATAATTAATGTGACTTTTCAGTGGACGTTCATCTGGCTGGTAGCATACAGCCAGTGTTGGGAGGGTCACTTTCAAAATGTATTCCCCTACAGATTACTGATTACATGTCCTAAAATGTATTCCCTGGGATTCTTTAAGTAAAGTAATGTATTCTAAATACTTCTGGATTACTTTCATTTTACTTAAAAATCATCTGAGGGTGTGAATCGAGTTAACACATGCTTCAGACAGCAATCATATTACTGTCTTCAGATAAAAAAGCCTATGGAGCAAATGAAGTACATTTGTCCAGCAATGTATTATTATTAATCATTAATTATTTGTTAATTATTAACACTGATCTAATCAGATTTGTCCCACTGAGATCAAAGATCTCTTTTACAAGAGAGACCCGGTCAAGAGCTGCAGCACGTAGAGCTGAAAAAATGAACAAGATCAACACATTATTACAGTACGCAGACAGATAACAGAAATCATGTAATAAGTAGCAATCAAATAAAAAGTGACTGTGTTGGGTAATGTTGTTTATCATTCCATTATTAACATTAACATTGTAGTGTTGCCATCACTATATTGAACAGCTGGCAGCCACACCACTAATACTTCACTGCACATCTGTCTGATTACACATCTGTCTGAACGAGGCCTCAACAGCAGGCAGAGAACACTCAGCAGGACGGTGAAGTGCTGAAACAAGTTTAAATCAGAACAAGCATTATTTGTCAACAACAACAACAACAAAGTAGTAGCATCAATTCATAGTGAATTGGAAACAGTAAAGATAGGATGCGAATGAGGACTCGTAGCCTCCTCTGAATTTAAAACATTGATACCAAGGATTACAGCATATAAAAAAATAAAACCATATAATATAATAAAACCAGATAAGAACACAATGGACACTGTTTGAGGTCCGAGCTACCAGACAATGATTCACCACCTGCCAATCATGAGTTTTGTTCTTTATGCTAGATTTAACTGAAGGACCAAAGCTTCAATGTCAAATCTCAAATCAAGTTTCTGTCATCTACAGGGAAAGTCATAGCCTGGGTTTACTGAGGATCATGTACTTGGTACCAAACTTAACTACATCTCTGACTCTGAAGCAGGAACAGTGGTAATAGGTCGTTTCGATGGAAAAATGTCTTCCTCCCTTTTCCTACCTGGCTTCTAGTTCCATACCATAATGGTCAGAAACTGTGCGTGTGTGTGTGTGTGTGTGTGTGTATGTGTGTGTGTGTGTGTGTGTGTGTGTGATGCCAACCTTATAAGAAGAACTAGAAATGCATGGTAACGACTTAACTATCATCACAGAAGTACACTGTGAAAGGTCACAAGATTAAAGGAGACACAATGACAATGGCATGCAATAATTTGATTAGGACGTATTATATTAGGGTCACAAAGTTATGTAACAGGGACATGACGGCAAATTTTGCCGATACAAGAACAAAGCAATAAAATCTGTTCGCACCTATTGCTGACACAACAGACATACAGCAGCCGTGATGGGAGGGAGGGCGCTCTGGCCTGAAGGTATTTAAGAGTCGGGACTCTGGGGTTCGGGGTCAGACTCCTCACGACCGCCCTGAGATGAACATGGCCGGGTTGACACCACCTCGTCTCCTCCTCCTCGTCCTCTCCATCCTCTCTGTCTCCACGGCCCTCCCTGTGATACGTGGAAGAGGTGAGTGGAACCATGACAGCTGCAGGTCAGAAACCGACGGCTGTGGCACATTAAATTCCACTGGATTTACACATGATAAATAACTGAAAAGAGAAAAACAGGGAATGGAAAATCAACGTTTCTTCTTCAGGTTGCAACATATGGTAAAATTATTTCACCGTGTATTTATTTAGTAATCGTATTGATGACTTGTCTAATTCAACAATATCAACAAAAATATTGTTTAGTATAAAACAACTACCTCATCAGTTATATTACAGCTGATAATCATGGTAGAACCTGGAGGAGCTCGTGGTAGAGCTGCAGCTCCTCAGCACTGAGAGGAACCAGCAGAGGTGGTTAGAGAGAGCTCTGAACCATGTGTCCTAGTACCTAGATGTGGTCTGATTCCATCTCTTGTCAATGTGTCATCCTGTCCTGTTTCAAGTGTTGGATGAACTTAACTCTTAACTTGTGTTTGTTCTGATCCTGTAGTCTCAAAAATAGATTGTAAGAATTCAACATCTCTGGATATATTCTTGGACGACAATTACAATGGTAAGATCACATCCATTACACAAAGAATGTTTTCTTTCTATCTATCTATCTATCTATCTATCTATCTATCTATCTATCTATCTATCTATCTATCTATCTATCTATCTATCTATCTATCTATCTATCTATCTATCTATCTATCTATCTATCTATCTATCTATCTATCTATCTATTTATCCATCTATCTATCTATCTATCTATCTATCTATCTATCTATCTATCTATCTATCTATCTATCTATCTATCTATCTATCTATCTATCTATCTATCTATCTATCTATCTATCTATCTATCTATCTATCTATCTATCTATCTATCTATCTATCTTGTCATGTTTTACATTAGAAGAGGTAAGTCTCTTGATGAAGTAATAAGAAGAAATTCAAAGACTTTAGAAAACAAAGAACAGCAGATCAACGACATGACTGACGGGTTCAAAAAAATGTTTCATCCTGTCCTGATTTTCCAACATTCAGCTCTTTGTTTAGCTTCAGTGAGACAGAAAAGTTCATTTGTCACCTGATGGTTCATCTTCCCATGATGCTGCAGAGGAAGTGGAGCTGCTCGATGGAGTCCCATCAGGAACCAACGTGATAATGGAGACCGTGCACGACGACTACCTGAAGTTCAATTTCACACGTGGCCAAACCACTGCAGTTGTCGTAACAAGGAAGCCGCTGGACGCAGACAGTGTGGTAAGAACTCAGTGCCTACAATACAAGTTGAGATCAACATTAAAACTTATTGGCCTAAGATGTTTCATTATAGAAGATTTTTGCTTCTTTGTTGAAATATGACCTGAACTTTGTTTGATTACTGGTGTAGGAAATCCAAAGTCTATAACATATAGTTCTATACAGCCGATTGGGACTGCACCTTCTGTTGAAGGAAATGATTGTTAAACAATCTCAAATTCTGTGGAGGAGCTCTCCGTCAGTGATTTTGAATTTGCAAGGTTAAATGATGAATACACAAGGTAGATTAATGACTCAGTTAAATGAGATGAACAATAGAATCTATGAAGACAGTGAATGGACTAATACCTGGAGTGTTATTGGTAAATTTTGAAGATAGTGATGATAATTTAAAGGGAAGAGGGATGAAGGGAGTTTCTACATGATGAGGTCATTTCTATCTTGTGTGATTGAATTAATCTAACATCCGTCGCACATCCACCCTTACTTCCTCTCACTGTGGTCAAAATCAGCTTTAAACATCAGATTTACCCAATCAAAGGATCATCTGTCAATGCATAATTCATACTTGAGCACATTTCATGCATCAGGGCAATGATACTATGGTTGAGTGCTTCATGCAGCCAGAACATGACTGGTGACACTACAAGCTATGAACACTATGCTTAAATGTTAAACAATAACTGGAGGTAGAGTGAAGCACTTTCATTCACACATAATATCGCCTTATATGGTTTAGATTAAAGTACAACATGGTCGGGGACATGACTGTTCCCCAACTTGGCCAGAAGATGGCGATGTGGTTCCATGTAGAGACCCATAGAATAGATGAGCGGCACCATTGGACTTAAATAGAGGAGATGAACAAAGTCACCACATTGAAAGACACATAGAATACACAGTTTCAGTAAAAAGCATTAAAGCTTAATGCGTAAAGATTAATGCTTAAAGCATTTTCCAACATCTTCAGAGTCAGGGAAGGTGTTCCCCACCTGATTGTCAGATCAGATCAGTCCAGTTTATGACACACATTGGGTCAGAGGAGTGTCCTGCAGAAAGACAAGTCTCTTGGAACAATGGTCCCTATATGTAGCAGAGAGTCTGCTTAGTTCTTCAGCTGAGGCAACACATGAGAGGTTAGCACCTGCACCCCACAGTGGGAAGGTGGAGAAATCTAGAACTCAAAGAACTTTATTTGTTCCGCTGGTTCAAGGCACATCGAGCAGCTGTCCGTCCACACAATAATTTTCAATGAAATAAGAGTTACATAATACTGACAGTATCTACACAACAAGGAAATTTGCATTGTGTATGGTGATGTGATATGGAGTCTTGTTGATTGTTGTCTTTTTTCACACTTCAGTGGCACCATTCATATACATGATTTATTATGAATATCTGTTATATGTTTTCCTCTTTTCCATTTTTTGTATAGATGCTTTTAAACACCATCTATTGTAGACAGTGTGTCTTTTCTGTGTCATCTAATTTACATCTCATATCTAATGTTACTGAACCTTTCCTGATGTCTGTTTTACAGAATTTAACTTCACCTGACCAAAAGTTCATCTTGACTTACTCAGTCATCTGTGATGTGCCAGAAAGGGTATGTAAAAAGCTGCATTCTTCATTCTACATTTACATGTGTTACCAAACTATGTAACACATAATGTAGCAAAACAGTTCACAAAATTGCATCACGTAATGTAAAACAGTATAATACATAACAGTATACAATGTAATATGATGTAACATCAACATGATGTAAACATAACACAATGAAAAACTTTCAATACCGCATTAGATATTTCATGACAAAACATAATTTGAACAATATAATTTAACAAATGATAATGTAACATTGACCTTACCTCCTATAAATATATTAGTGGGAAAAGCTAGTCAATAGCCAAGTAATGGTAAATGATAGTTATGCAGACTAAGGCGTTTCTAATGAGTATAAAGAGCCAGATGTGACTAATAGTGAGAAGCTGGTTCCTGATGAATGTGTCAATGATCTGTCCTCTCCAGACCACCCATAGGCGGAGAGTGATAGTGACACCCCTCGATGAGCATCCTCCAGTGTTTGAGCAGGACACCTACACAGTTAATGTGTCTGAGGTGAGTGCCACACACTGTGGACCAGAGGAGGACTCATTCAACACGTCTGACTGGGACAGTCTGTGGGTGAACATCTGCTGTGTCTTCTCTCAGGTGAAGGAGGTGGGAAGCACAATCGTTAAACTGACAGCTGTGGACCGTGACACCACCCCAGGACACAATGAATTCATCTACGACATGGTAAGAACACGCAACCATGATTTCTTGAGTTCACATTTCTCCTGAAGGTTTAAAAATGGATCAACGTGTGTTCAGGAAACAGGCTGAACACTCATGTAGTAGCTGCCCATTGGAAGCCAAGAGGGGATGCATCCATCTTCTTTATTATTATTTATGAGTGTCACTAAATCCACCCAAATCCATACCAATACCATACCAAATCCAATTACTAGTCATTTCCTCCAAAAATTGTCAAAATAGTGAATAGCTTATTATTGTATAGAAACCAGTCTATTACAAGAACCTACTTTCTTACTACCACATGTAAATTTATGGAACTGATGATAATACCATATACTGTATATCTATAAAAATACACTACAAATACATTACACACAAATTCTTTATTAAAGAATTGAAGAAATAACATTACATGTCTGTTTTTATAGTTTTGAGAAGATGGTTTTAACCTCTTGAATCTGATGAATCAGAGTAAATGGAGTTGAATGACTTGTTACTGGGGCCACTCAGAGCCTCCACAGCTGTGTCTGGAACCGTGACACTGTCTCTCTTCTCTTCAGGAAGAGTCAGAGACCTTCAGGTTGACCCCTACAGGGGCCTTGAAACTGAAGAAACCTTTGAACTACGATCTTGTCAAAATATACGAGTTGACTGTGACAGCTAAGGTAAGTGAGCATCAGGCCTCACTTAATTAGCATTATGTTGTAATTCAGGAAACTTGGTATAGAGCATCATTGGTCCCATTGTTCCCTACAGAATAAGAAGAGGCAAAGCTCCACAGCCAATGTGCTGATTAACGTAGAAGACTTTGACACCTTCAACCCGTATTTCAGGCACAACGTGTACAACACTTCTATTGAAGAGGGCAAGGTGAGTCACCTCAGTGATATCCTCCTCTTGTCTTGGCTTTCAAAATCATGTTTCAACCATCTAGACACTCTACAAACTCTGAAAGCAATTTGTGAAGTGCGTGTAAAAGTGAACATTTTTGCTTTTGATATTTGTATCAAGGTTAGGGTTAGAACATTAGAAAATAGGAAATTACTTCATTGTTCAACAGAACATGCATTGCAAATGATACTTTGGTGCATTCAGTATACCATAAAAGCACCTGTTGAACCTGTTGCAGAACTTGTTGCTAATTTAGATGTTAAGAATAACATTTCAACCTCATATTTCAGACTGGGATTTTAAAAACTGCGCCTGAGAATATAACGGCTCGGGATGGAGACACTGGCATCAACACCACTTTGAAATTCACCATCAGAGAAGGTAAATGTGAAATTTAGGTTTCAAAGTAATATAATATTTAAAAGGATTCTGAAACATGTTGTAAAAACACTGAACAATGGATGCTGTCGTCATTCAGTTTTTCCAGCAATGTATCGTGATTATGTGATGATTGACGACACATATGGAACTCTGGCCGTGAAGGTGGCTTTAGACCGGGAGGAGATCAGCTTCTTCACCGTCAACATCAGGGTACGAGATCTTTGGGGCATCTCACACTAGATCACTGCATACCTGTTACGATCATAAGACTGTGGCTCATCGTGGGAGCTGAAATTGTGAACTGAACCTGAATTGTAATGAAGACAAAGAGGAAATACAGTCATTCAATGCACAAAAGACAAAGAATGGATTAAACCTGACATTTCGTGTTATGGTTGAGGCAACGCATTCTGGGAAATGAAGGGTTTTTTCCATCATATTTCACAAAGTTCAAATAAATCATTAACATTCATAGTTCCCAATGATTAAATGTGATTCAATACTTCCTATTCATTGTTGAGAACCAGAAATCAATGAAACTGTGATCTTGACCTTGCTTGATATCAATTTGCATTTACTGGACAGTGTTGTAAAGTTCACAAATGTGTAATACATAATATCCAGTGCGTTGTGCATTTATAGCAATGTATGTGCAAAATCATCCAATTGCATAACATGTATCAATGATATGAGTGGCAGGTGGAACAGCCAATCAGAGTAAAGCGTATGTGTGGCTGCCTGATAAGCATGAAAGGGCGCCAGATCTGTGCAGAAATACA
Source organism: Karalla daura (assembly GCA_029224185.1). Taxonomy (NCBI): domain Eukaryota; kingdom Metazoa; phylum Chordata; class Actinopteri; order Chaetodontiformes; family Leiognathidae; genus Karalla; species Karalla daura. Next base: position 2,434,099 of record CM055189.1, read on the forward strand.
GCGTAACAATCCCACCACGACAAACAGGATTGTAAAAAGGCTAAAACAGCATCAGTGACTCCATTCAACCATCCCAGCTCTCCTTTAATATTCAGAGTCGATGCAGTTTGACACTCACATGACAGAATGAAGACACTCTGTGCTTTTCTTTTCTCCTGCTGCAGGCGGCCCAGGTGGACAATCCTCTCAAGACAGCTAATGCTACAGTGTTTGTCACTGTGGAGGATGTGAATGATAATCCCCCAGAGTTTGACAAAGCTGAATACCCAGTCACCTTGTTGGAAAATTCTCCTGTTGACACTGTTGTGCTGAGAGTCATCGTCACTGACCGGGACCAGGTAAGCACTGCTTTAAAACACACTGAAGACGAAGGAAACCTCCTCCAAGAGATCAGAAGATGGACAGAGAGAAAGACAAATTAACTGATGCCTTCCTTTTCCTGAGGAAAAATAAGATGTTTTTTATAATTGTCCAGGGAGGATTTGTGGGAACTTTGAAGATCATTCCAGATTCAGTTCCTTTCTCCATTGATGCTGATGGGACAGTCAGAGTGAAGAACTCCATAGCCCTGGACAGAGAGACCACTCCACAATTCACATTTCAGGTGATCTAGAATTCAGGTTCAACCTGATCCCAGAACATTTTTGGTTTCTATAGATGGGATAAATCATCCAATCATCTGTAGCTTCTTGTGTTAAATTTCAGGTAATGTAGATTCACAGTTTCAGTTTCAAGGGAACATCCCTTTTCAATGAGGGTTTAAGTTGTTGGGAAGTGTAGATTGTTGGTCTCCAACTGAGATGGCATTAGTTTACTCTGTCTTCTTAAAACTCTTAAATGTTTTGAACTGTAGAAGTTTACGAGATGCAGGCAAACACCCACACATCGTCTCAGAGGCTAAAGGTGTGACATTCCCAAATTCTGCTCTCTAGATTTTCCCACAGCTTCAAATGTAAGACACAGACCTCAGAGCAGGAAGGAACTCATTCATCCAGTCACCGTCTGCCTCAAAGTTTAGCTCTCAGCTTTGCTCCCAGCCTTGACAACAGTTTTACTACACAAAGCCAAGACCTGCTCAAACCAAAGTCTACATCTTGACTCTCAGAGCTTTGAACCATGACACGTCTTCATCAGAGCTCACGTATAGAGGAATCTGATCACCTGAAATGATAACATGCTGTCTCATTATTGTCTTGTTGTCCATTGACAAAGGTGGAGGCGAAAGAGACAGATTCACCCAACCACATAGGAACAACGAATGTGACTGTAACTCTTCTGGATGAAAATGACAACAGCCCAGCTTTCACCAAGAGCATCTACACAGCCAGAGTTTCCACTGACCAAACTGTCAACATGCCACTTGTGAAGGTAAGGAACCTGAACAATACGGGTTATTGTCTCTGAGTATATAACACCTAGAAAAAAGAACTCTGCATTTCAAGCCCAGCATGGAACGCTTTTCATGACAATGTGAGAAGAAATACTGGACAAGGTAGCATAGGAGCTGCACTGAACGAACATCCCAAAGAGTGAGGAAAACTAACACTTCTGGTTTTTAAGATACGCATTGAACTGCATGAAAAAAGATCAGCAATCACAAATGCCCCAGACACAGATTCAACAATCTTTGAGTGTTTTCGTGCTTCTTTATTCCAACCTTAATACTGGCATTTCCTGACTGAAGTCCTAAAACTCTGCTCCGATTGGTGGACACATGGAGGGTGTCAGAGTTCATTTCTTGTTTCCTGGAGGACGATGCAGAACTCCTAGAGGTTATAATTGAAGGAGATGCTTGTGGATATACAGAAACACAGCAGTAAACACTGTAAATGTTTCATGAAGGTCTCTTCTCTCAAAGGTTGAGGCCAAGGATGGAGATGCTGGCAGCAATGCACAGATCACATACTCAATCACTTTTGGGAATGAAAACCAATACTTCTCCATTGATAAAAGCACTGGACAAATTTCTCTGGACCAACTTATTCCATTGGAGACACATAAAACTTTGGAGTTCCAGTTGTTCATCACAGCCACAGATGGTACATATGAAATGGATTCATTTTTCAATGATTGAAATACACTCTGTGCAGCCAGCCACAGGAAGTCACTGTCATAATGTTCTTCTCCTCTAGGAGGCACTGTGCCTCGCTCTGCCTCAGCACAAGTGGAGATTGTTGCTGTTGGAGATACAAGTCCACAGTTCACACAGAGCACCTACAGTGCCACCATAGAAGAAGAGAAACCCGCCGGAACAAGAGTCCTCAAGGTGAGCTGCTCTGCAAATCTGCAGTCTGGCCTTTTGTCCAGTCTTGTCTGAGGACCAAAGCATTTAACGGTGTTAGAGACTGTGAAGTCCTTTTGTCATCTTTGCATCTATTTCAAACGCAATTGTCCTGCGGAATCAGGTCTTAGCTTTTCTTAATTCGTGACTTGATTGATTCAGTGTGCCGTGTCTGGATTGTAATGTAGATGTGGACATCAAACTCTTGTTCGGTCCACATGTAAATACATTCTCTATGAACGATGGTCACTGACATGATTTCTTCAATGATTCAGGTGGACTTCCTCGCAGTAGACCCAGTGACTCTGGCAGTTCTAACAGAAGCTGATAGATTCAGCATCTCTAACACTGGTGAACTGAGCACCACGGTGGAGCTGGACTGTGATGATGGCCCAAAGACCTACTCTGTGAATATCTCCATCTCTGACGGGGTCACCACCAGCACTGCAGTGGTTCAGGTTCAAGTCATGGACATCAATGACAATGATCCTGTTTTCACCAAGGCTAACGTGACAGCACAGGTTGCAGAGAACACACAGATAGGAGCCAGGGTTACTGTAGTTACAGCCACAGACAAAGACAGTGGCTTCAACAAGGAGATCAGATACTGGCTGAGAGGAGGGGAGGGCAGATTTGAAGTCCACCCTGTGTCTGGGACGGTGAGTGTGGCTGCTGCACTTGACAGGGAGACCACGTCACAGTACAGCCTGCAGATTGTAGCTGAAGATCAGGGTCGTCCAGCCAGAACAGCCACAGCCACCCTGGAGGTCCAAGTGACCGACGTCAACGACAACGCCCCCAAGTTCACTGAGGCTGAGTACCAGGTGGAAGTCTCAGAGACAGAGTCACAGGGGACAGTCTTGATCAGCATAACAGCTGTAGACCCAGATGAAGGTGCAAATGGAAGAGTCAGTTACAGTATTGTCCAGCAAAGTCCTGAATCAGACCCTCAGGTCTTTGAGTTGGACTCCTCCACTGGAGCTCTGAAGCTGGTGCAGCCTCTGGACTACAGTAAAGTGAAGGCGTACACTCTAAACATTTCAGCCACTGATGGGGGGGCTGAGCCCTTGGTTGGGTGGAGCTCTGTGCAGGTGACTGTGAAGGATGTGAACAACAACCCCCCTGAGTTCAGTCAGGGAACCTACGAGGTGGAGGTCCCTGAGAACCTGGCCAGTGGGGCCTCCATCCTGACCTTGGAGGTCACTGACAAGGACGAGGTGAGGCCAATTACTAGTGAACTTGCTTTTTTCAGATTCTTGCTAGATTTCAACGCTATCTACAGTCTGAACTACCTGCCATCCTCATAAAACTCATCAAATTCAGACTTATCATATTTTTCGGACCTTAAGTCCCTCCGGAGTACAAGTCACACCAGGTAAAAAGGTAAAAGGAAGAAAAAAAGGAATAGAGAATAACAGGCTGAATAGGTGTCTGGTATGTTAACTTCACATATTGTAGCATTCAGTGGCACAAATAGTATGGAGGGAGAGGGAGCACTGCTTCCTCCTCTGCATGGTTGTCGTCAGACCCGGCATCAGTTCCAGAATCCTGACAGAATGGTTTCAGTTATTACTGAAGTCCATGCTTCGTCAATCCATCCATAAAGTTGCATGACACATGCTCCTGGTTTCCATTAAGCTGTGTTCTCCATCATAGGCGTTTCTAGCCCATTTTTGGGGGGTGCTGAAGCATCCCTACGTAAATTAAATCCTAGCACCCCTAAAATTTGAGAGATTAAAACATTTTTTTAACTGTATATTCTTTTTTTTAACAAGCTAGAATAGTGGCAAAACCATAGAGTACTTGCTTGAAACTTAATATATTAAAAACAAAAATACACCAATGCTTATCTCTCACAAATGTGGGACTGAAACCCTAACCCTAACTCCAGAGCTCCATCCATCATCCACTGCTCTCACAGGTGATGCAGTATTGCCTGGAAGCTGCAGTTTACCAACATGTCAAGTAGCTTTAGTACTTTGGTTAAGCCTACAGGGATGATGGCAGGGATGGAGTGGAAAACTTTTAATATATCTTTGAACTGTAGCATGATGTGTACCCACATACTGTCCATCACAAGCTGGGATTTATTCGTGTTCTGAAGAAGACATTCAGGTGCTTAATCACGTGGCATGAGAGTGAAATTACACCTGAGTATAAGGCACAGGAACACCCAAACTATGAAAAAAGTGTGACTTAAAGGTATAAGGTCAGACTTAACTTCCTTCAATCTTTTCTTCAGGGTGGATTTTCCAGGGGACATTTCATCTTCACCTCTGACACCTTTGACATAAACAAAGAGGGTGTGGTCTCTCTAAAGAAGGATGTTAGCTTGGACAGAGAGACGAAGGACAGCTACATCTTACAGGTACATTTTTTTTGTTCCCACAAATATTCAGGCAAGGCCACAAACTCTCATAGCACCTTAGGGAGTCACTCACCAGGTTTGTACTCAGAGTGAATCATCACTCAGCCCTTGAACAAAGCATCTAACCTGCAACCACTCCAAAAATATTGCACATTTTCCCTGGAGATTGTGGAAATTTTTTCTCTTGGGTCAACGGTTCCATTTTTAACTTCTGAAACACAAACCACATGGAAGTAAGAGAAGATAGAAGAAAGTGAAAGTAAGGTGAATGAAAGTAGGTATTTTAAAAATTGATCAAATGAAAAGGACCCATGTACTAAAGCCACTAGTAAAGAATCAGAACACCTTTATTCATCCCACCAGAGCTCACACAGGACGTGAGCTGTGATGTTTGAGTTTAATCTTTAACTGAGAGACAATCACAGTTGCAGAATTTCATATTTAATTTGAGTAAATATTTTCTGCCTCCTCTGAAAGAGTCATTATCATTTATCATTTCCAGCTGAATGTGAAAAACTTAAAGCTGTTAAATAGTTGAGACTATGTGAACAGAAGTAGGGAATTTCAAACTATACTTTAATTTGTTGAGAAAAAATACTAAATTCTAAACTTCTGAATGAAGGAAGTGAGTTCCCTGTGGTCTGAGGTCCTGTCTTTGTTGTTGCTGTCGTCCTCCATGTTCAGGTGAAGGCGGTGGATAATGTTGTGAACGGTCTGACAGCCACGGCTGAGCTCAACATCACCGTCCTGGATGTCAACGACAACGCTCCCCAGTTCCCGGAGATTGCGGACGTGCTCCAGATTATTGAGGGTGACTACTCCGAGGAAAGTCCACGTGAAATAGGAAAGATTGACGTCACGGACGCTGATCTGGGCGCCAATGGAGAGGTCACCCTGTCCATCCCGTCCCATCAAGAGCTCTTCAGGTTCAGAGAGGTGAGTCCCACAGAGGACTGTGCCGGAAGTTCCCGTTACCATGGTAACCGCGGCTGGTGACCGTTAGCTGCGGTTACCATGGTAACCGCGACTGGTGACCGTTAGCTTCGGCAACCGCCAACCGACAGTAAGCGGTTTAAACCGGTCCATACCAACCGTTACGGTCCAGTTTGTTACAGCTCCAGAGCTTCGGTAGCGGTGTCTCTCTGGCGAAGTCAAGCGTGTTGAAATGTGTCTACTTCCACAGATTCGTTTCTTTTCAAAATAAACATTTCAAAATAAAACATTTGACTATCATGATTAATTAGCTGCCAGGACCCTATTGTTTTACTGTCCAGTCTCATGCCAGATGTGGTCAACTGGAAACACAAGACAGTAGTTCTGGTGGTGGCACTACAGCAAGCCTCAACACTGTGAAAAACAAATCGACTTTACAGCTCTGGAACTTTCATTTTGCCTGAAAAACACTGCCTGGAATGCTGCTACATTACAACTGACCTCTCTGTGCAGCCCAGTATCAACTGACACGGTGGTTGAGAGCCAAGCACAGCTTGAAAGTGGAATTTTAAGTGAAGTTAAAATCTAAAATTATGTCGCACAGGTCTTATAAGTCGTTTTCTTAACTGTTTTTAAGTGTATTTATTATGTATGTTGTAGAATTTTGATACATTCTTTATTGTAATGTCTTCAATTTAATGAAACACATAATAAGACTAATGAAATATAATATTTGGTGAAATAGTTTCAATTTATCAGTGTCTTTTTAACATGTTGATGATATATTTTAACAACATCACCATGATATACTGATAACGGTGATCATTTTGGTCACTATTATCACAGTGAAATGTTCATATAGTTACTTCCTGAGCTGAGACCATGTGCTGTGTTGCAGGATGGGACCCTGCTGGCTGTCCGACCTCTGGACCGGGAGAGCAGGGACACTTATGACCTGGTGGTGGTTGCCACAGATAAAGGGAATCCCCCGAAAAAGGTGAGAGACCCACAGAGAAGATCGATTCAACCAAAGTGGCTGCTTTCACACAGGCACACTGCAATTTATTTGGTTCTTACCAAGAAAAAAGAAAACAAAACTTCAATGTAGAAGTGTTAGATAATTTATCTTTTTTGGTGAGTTCTTATGCACAGTATTATACTTAAATCAATCAACAACAAACTTTTTTGAGAAATCTTGTTAGTGAAATGATCTGTCCATGCAGTAAGATGATTTAACTTGTTTTAAAAATGTTTTTCCTCAGTTAGTGGTTACATCTTGGTTTAAACAGCTATTTTGCAGTGTAGGGATAGGGAAGATAATTGATGAAAATTTAGTGATTCCACTCCTATTATTAATATTTCTTATCCATCCAATTCCTTATTGATTCTCACTCTCATCAATTCACTTCTTTATTTAATTGAATTAACTTTTTAATGGTTTCAGCTAAAATTAACTCTGTGTCTACAAAATAAAGAACCAACAACTTTTTAGGTTCCAGACAAAACTTTTCAATTCAGTTGAATGCAGCTGTATTTGAAATGCCTGTTCATAGCACTCATCTCCAAATATTTCATATTCAGAGCACTAAACCTTTTTGGAACTGTGGTTTGGAACCTAGACTAACTTTTCAGGGAACAGTTTCACCCAGTTTATTTTGTTATTTTATTCAAAATGCTGCTTTGAGAACTTGAACTAATGACATGGAGCCCTGAATGTGAATGTATTATTGAAACTTTAAAGAGGGTTTGACTGAAAAAATGTCAAATCTTATGAGTAGAAATGAGGAAATAAAGAGGGAAACCAATATCATAATGGACAGATGACCAGAACATTTTTACTGGTTAGGTTGCACCATTTCTATCAAAGATATTTGTATGATGTAAGCACTGATTAGCGGTTCGTTCATCTGCTTGGTACAGAGCGTAACGATGGTCACAGTGAGCGTCACTGACATCAACGACAACACTCCTGAGTTCAGCTCCAGCAGCTACTACAGCAGCGTCGTGGTGAAGGGCGGTAAACCGGGGAAGCTGCTGCTGACGCTGGCAGCCACCGACAAAGACGCCGGGCCAAACTCACTCATCACCTACAGGTTGGTCGACAGCTGTGTCAGGCAGCAAATTACACAACTGTCAATTGTATCATATATATGTATGTAATGTATTTGTGTTGTGTGTTTCTCCCTTGCAGTTTCACTGACGGTGGATCTCCTCATGTGACCTTAGACAGTGAGACCGGGGCAGTAACCCTGATCACTGACCCCGCTAACATCACAGAGAACATCATGCTGAACCTGACAGCCATGGCTGCCGACCAAGGCCAACCTCCACGGAGCTCCTCAGGTCAGTGCTCTGAACAGGACTAGCTCATGTTGTTTGTAGATTCTTGGAGATATTTCACCTCTGCAGTTCAATTATACCAACAATGATCTGGATTAATTACATTATGAAATTTTGTCATGTGAAATTATTTTGCTGCATGGATAGGTCATTTAACTTTTTTTTACTTCCTTTACTTCAGATTTAGTGTTTTATCTTACTTTTAGACACCACTTTTAAGTGTGCAAGGCTGTTGTCTCTCCCCAGGGCTGCAAGAGCAAAACAGGTTCAGGAGTTCTTGCAGCTTGCTCTATACTAGAGCAAGCTGCAAGAAGCATTTTGTTGCATTTGCGTGATTGGTCAGAAATTCCAGCTCTGCACTTTTTCCAACTAGTGTGCAACGCCCTGGCCAGATCAAACTTTCTTCTTGAAAGATCACATTTCTCTGTTCTTGTGAAGATTTCTTTTGCTGTCAATATAATGACTAACTTTTCCTCTTTAGTTTCAACCTTTGTTAAAACCACTGAGTTTTAATGTAGTAAACCACTTTATCTGAGTTAAGTTGCTTGTGGGTCAATCACTGTGCAGCAGCATTTCATTCACTGTAAATGAGGTTGATTTCCTTGTGTGTGTGTGTGTGTGTGTGTCTTACAGTCCCAGTGGCGATCCACCTGGTCGTCACTCTAGTGAACAAGGTTGTCTTCTTGAGCTCCGTCTATGACTTTAAAGTGCCGGAGAACAAGGCCTCTGGGACACCAGTGGGAACGGTCGAGGCCTCCTCAGGAAGTAACCTCTACAGCGTCAGCTACAGCCTGACAACACACACCGACCTGTTCTCCATCTCCAGCACCACTGGAGCCATTCAGACCACAGCACAGCTGGACAAAGAGAAGCAGGACAGTTACTCCCTCTATGTGGAGGCAGTGGACACGAGACCTTCGCCTACAACAGCTACTGCCCTGGTATCTACTGTGTAAACTTAGATAAACTGCATACTTCCTACTCATGCTTGTTGGGATGCTAGACGTAGGTCAAAAGACTCAGTGACAATAAAACAACAGAGACCACAACACACCGACTGATCACTAAGCACTTATATTCGGAAAAATCTCTCAAACATCGCAGACGTTACGAAACACTGCATTTTCACGTTCCTTGCCAAGACTTAGGGGCTCACGTGACCAGTTTACTTCAAACAAGGTGGTACAGTACAGTAAACTTAAATGTGGGATGACAATTTACAAAAATAATAGGATGTCACAGGTTTCTAAAACTTCCTGAACTGGAAATACCTACAAGTAATAGTGGAATTTTGGAAATGTCAGGTTTATTTTTCAAAAACCATGGAAACAGAAAAACTGTACCTACCTACAGTAGCAACTCACTCACACACATATGTAAACATCTGTACTGAAATTTACTGAACTGTTCATGATGAATTTATTTACCCCTTTTCATGTGACACTGAGACATGAACTTTCTGTATTTTGTGTTGTGGCACTGATAGTTTGGTTTCATGTATGAGATTAAACTGCGCCCTACAACCTTAATAAAGTGCCTTCCTATCTGTCTCTCCATCTAGGTCGTGGTTCAGGTGCTGGACGTGGATGAGGCGCCAGTGTTTTTGACTCAAAATTCCTTTACCACTGTACTCAGGAGTGCCCCATTCAAGTTCCCCATCATGAAGGTCCAGGTAACTGTGCCTTTCAATGAATTCTCAAAACATCTTGTTTTGTCCACACCACACAACAGTTAGTGCTCATAGAGACAAAAAAAAGAGGAAATAACTTAAATGACTTTTTTTTTTTTACCATAAAACATACTCAAGTTGTGTTACTCCACGTCTGTTTCCCATTTAAAACATCACTGATCAAAAAATAACTCTGCAGGCCCTCGACCCTGATGTAGAAGAGCAGATGCACCTGGTCTACAGCCTGACCACAGCCAGTCCCTACTTCTCCATAGACCCATCTTCAGCTATGCTGTATGTGTCAGCCAGTCTGAATGCATCGAATGTGTCACTGGAGGTGAAGGCTACAGATCCTAAAGGTCTCTCTGGTACAACCACGGTGGAGGTGAGTGTGGAGGTCAAGATGGAGCAAACGCCTGCAGGATGTGACAAATAAAAACATTTTAAAATCCTCAACACACTTGGGGAGAAAATTACATAATGACAACAAAGTTTCAGCAGCCCCTCTCACCTATGCAGCCTCACCCTGACATGGGTCTTATCTGGCTAAGAGTAAGTAAGTAGTTGAGCAGGAGATTGAGGAGTATCGATGACGGATCTGTGTGTTAGGATGTACTTCAGTCAAAGTTTAACACCTGTGTCTTTCTGTTAGAGGTGGGATCCAGATTAGCCCTTGTAATTTAAGGAGATGATGAGAGAAACAGATGTTGTTATATTGAGATAATGAAATAAGCCGTTATCATCAGAGAACTGATCTTGTCATTGTTACTGTCATTATCTTGAGAAAATGGCAGAAAAGTAAAAAATATGCCTCCATATTTTTTTTCTTTCGCTCACCCTCTCTCTGCACTTTCTGCAAAGACAGTTTAAAAACCAAGATGGCCCATGACAAGTCAGCTTCCTGTATACATGTCACATGGGCTCCTCTGTGGCCACGCCCTTTTTTGGAGGTTAGCAGAAGTGAACCTGAACACAGATGATGGTCTATTGTTTCATCCCACAGTCTATGATGTAAATACTGCAAGCTACATTTCTTCTGAACATTTTGACAAGAAAATAGCAATCTTCAGACAGACAGACATTAGGAGAACATCAACTTTGTTCCAGACCACTCACCCTCATGGGACTTGGTCTCCTTTGGTGGCTCAGAATCAGAGTGGTCCAAAGATCTTTGGACAAGGTGAGGGTGACCACGCCCATTTAGGAAACAGGAAGTGTATACCATTTCATATCAATGGAGTCTCTTGATAGAGTGTCTTTGCTTTGTATTCTCTCTTTCTCTCGGATGCATTGATACTAACCTGTGTATCTACCACCCCAGGTGAACGTAGTGGAAGATAATGCAGCTCGCTTCATCGCTGATCATCGTTCATCACTACAGCCACAATCATCAGGTGATACTGGAAACCAGCTGCACCAGTTTCAGATGACTACATCAGTGTTGTATGATTTATCAATACTGCCCCATGGTGGATAAAACTATCATGAACACATTCAATGTTCCAGTATTTCTAAACAACTTTTCACTGGACAGGCATACTGGCTAATCTCAGATTGTCAAATTTCAGATTGTACCTGAATGCCCCCGTTACAGTCATGTGCTCCTGATAAAAAAAATATATTGCGATATTTTGAGGACTGTTGGGGGTTGTGGATGGTGCAAAGTATGGGAGTGGCCCATCCTGCCTTGTGGGGACTGCGGGGTTATACTTTGCGGCCCAGCTGATATGTCTGTGTGTCAGTGCAGCCTGGCAGTGTTTCACGTTGAGACATATCTCTCACTCATGGACGTATTATAATATATCCATGGTCTCACTGGCTCCTGCCTATGATTTTTTTTGCAGCACAAGGACTGTAGGCACAAGAGCAAAGGAACATGTTCTTTGTAGTTTTTATGCCCCAAGTTTTTGGGGGTTTGATATTGCCAATAGATGACATCCCTCAGAGACACCAAAGGCGGTCATCGAAATCTGTGTTCTCTTTGTTATTCATCTTCTTCTTCCCTTTACCATTTGATCAACATTTTGTTGGCTGTTACACAACAACTTCAACAGTGATTGACACACAAAGATATGCTGACGTGCAGCCTCCATATTTACTCATCCATATCTTCTTCATGTGGATGTGTGTTTTACAGCATCAAGAGCAGGAACAAGAATCAGGAGGAGGGCAGACAGAATTTCCAGATGACCTTCCAAAATCTAAGTTGCTGTAAGTTCTCTGAGCTCCTTTCTGGTTGAAACCATAGTCTTAATTTTTCATCCACAGCAAAATGTTTTAATCTGGGTTTTTTTATGTGTCTGTTCCAGGTAACAGACTTGAATGCATGATGAGAGGCCACAGTATGGAAACAAGTCCAAACTCAAGTCCAGACTCAAACTGAATGAAAAAGCCAGTTTGAAAAAAAACATGTTTAGCTGTTGTTTGTTTAATTGTCATGATGCATTTAACTTTATGTTTAAACTTTTATTTTGATTATTCTCAATTTGGATTTTCAAATGATTAAGAATTTGGTGTAAAGTCTAAAGTGTCTTGAGATGATACTGGTGTTAATACCCACTTAAACTGGTGAATAAAACAACGTTTTATCAAAGACAATGAGCATGTCATGATTTGTCTGCTCGACTCATTTCCTTTTGTCTGGAGGAAGAAAAATGTTTGTTGGAAGTTACTGAGAATTGGATCCCTGCAATTCTTACCTTCTGTTCAAATGTACAGTAATACAACTGAGAGTGAGTTAACAGCTGATATGAAATGGATATCCTTCAGAACAAATACAACACACAATACTGAGTTGTTACAGTTTATTTACACAATCCGGGATAAAATGGGGGAATTGCAGACTTTCTGCTGTTTGCTAATTACAGTATATTGTAATTTATACAGGCCATAGGAATACGTGTTGGCATAGGCAGCACGTTAACGCCGATAATTGCATAAAAACCTGGAGGTAATGAGGCTCCACGTTCATCCTCACTGAGCTGTGACTCACTCTGACCGAGCGGTCAACAATAACAACAAAACAATATTAGGTGAGAGAGGGGGAAACATTAACATTACGCATGAAGGCTGAAGGACTTGCAATTCACATTGCCTATTATTATTGCTATAATTGTTGTTGTTATGGGGAAATGCACCAGAGGCTATGAAAATAAAAAGCCTAGAAGGAACGGTGCAAAGTTCACACTGTATAGAGAATATGCTGGTAAGTTTGAAAGAATTCCCCCCTTTTTCTACTTCTCTATTCTCGTCTCCTGTCCTCCTCTTACCTCTCATTTAGTCTTACTCTCTGCTCTCCATTCTTACTCTCTTCTTAGGGCCTCTTCCATATCATCATTTAATGACCTGCAGGAGGAAACTGAAAGAGCTTTGTCCACAACCAGACATACGCAAACTGCTGTTCGGGTTTGAGAATGGACATCTGATTCCAGTCCAACTCCAGCTTGGGTCCACTCGATGCTCCTAAAGCTTCTATTTTAACATCTTAATGGGTGTCTTCTTTAGTAGTGAAGTTTATCAGGATTTGAGAGTGCAGTGTGAATGTGAACGTGTGTGAATGACGAGTGTGTGCTCGTGAATAGTTACATGTGAATCACCTATGAATCTGATACAAACAAGTCCTCCTACACCAAAATGTGTAAACATGGTTTAGATGGCATGATTGTTTGAACAATAGTGTAGTTTATGTTAAAGGTGTACACCTTTACAGCGATGCTATGGACTGAAGTGAGCAAAAATGATTGTGTTTGATTTGTGATTGGTGAAGTGATCGGTTATACAAAGAAGAGTGTATCACTGTGAAGCTATGGAAACTATGAAACTATATGAAACTATAATCTATACCAGGGGTTCTCAACTGGTCTCACTCTGGGACCCGCATTTTCCCACGGTCAGTGGGAAAGTGTATTTCTTTCTGTTTGGATGGTTTCATGCTCTCATTTGCCAGCACTTCACCGCCTTAGCGGCTGAACTCTGACTCTTCAAAATAAAAGACCAAAAAGTCCAACATCAGATTATTTGCTTTTTTTTACCAGCTGTCTGCGACCCATCCAGAACAGGTGCACGACCCATTTTTGGGTGGCGACCCACCGGTTGAGAACCACTGATCTATAACAAATAACTGTCTAATCATGACACTGAACATATAACACATATAGATTAGATGTTCAGTGATCATGGTTCATCAGCTGCACATCTGCAATTCCAGATCCTTACCACTGAATTCTGACCATTTAAATGATGTCCACAATATCATTTTGATCATTCTGGTCAAAAATACATTTAAGACAGCTTATCTAAAAAGGCTATGTAGACATGCATGTAGACATCTTGAATTTACATTATTTACAGATCTCTTTAAATGGCATAATGATATCTACTAGATATCTGAAATTCCAGCCATCATTTTATTTTAGATGTTGTGAGAATGAATATATCTGGAAAGAGAAGTCCCCATGCACATGAATGGAAATGTTGTCAGATATGCTGGGGACAGTGGGGACATGTCCACACCACTTTTTGTTATTACAAATCTTGCCCGCAGCTGTTTTTAAAATGTTAATTAGTGTTAATGTTAATGTTTAATGTTAATTAGTCAGGCAAGGTGCGTTCAGGTACCACTGAATAATCTGACGATCTGGTGTCCCCACCATTTTTGAAAATAAACCGACGCCAATGAGAGATGTTGACTTGACAAGATGAAGTGTCACGTATCGGTGATAAATATCCAATCCAGTTAGTAAATGTTAAAAGGGCTCGTCATGGGCATATGTAATAAACGTGACAGCCATGACATCATCACAAGGTCACATCGAGTGCCCGAAAACATTTACCAGTGATGAGAGGGCGGGGCTGGAGATGAATGAGTGACGGATACAACTCAACTCAACTCAACTCAACTTTATTTTAAGTACCAGTTCATAACAGATGTTATCTTAAAGCACTTTACAAAAGAGATCAAGAACATGTACAGAGTACCTGCCCATAGTCCTGTCAATCAAGGAATAAGAATAGAGTGGAGGAAGAAGATGGAGGATAGATGACGAAAGACAGAGAGGAGGGTGACCTCTGTCATCCTCAACACACCCACTGATCCATACGATCCATACTGGCTATCAGAGAATAACAAGGCTACACTAACAAGGTACACACATTCTGTAAGTCCATGAATGTAACTCACTCTCTCACCTCTGTGGGTCCTGACAGACACGGCCATATTCATTCATTTATTTCGTTAAGATCTAATATTTTAGCAATCATGAGCTGTTGAATTCGATATGAGTTGTGAAAAAAGTGTATTGAATAAGTATTTCATGACTAAAGATGACATTTTTCGACTGGGCAGTCTGGGTATTTTGGCTGTAGACAAATAAGTGATTGGCCAGATCCTGCAAACAGGGTCCCTCATATGTGTAGATACCTGGTGATCCAATATTCTAAGCAGTCTTTGATGGCTACTAAAACAGAGCAAAAAGGATTGGCTGATCAGAGCTCTGTGCTACTGTTCTGGCTCAGACCAGGACTGCTTCAGGTTTTTCTGTTTCTGTTTCTGTGGTGTTGTCAGCACTGGAGGGCGAGAAGACTCAAAGTGATGCGTCTAACCAGGAAATCTGCAACTGACCAATTTCATCACAGGTTGGGGAAATGAACTGATACAACTCGGCACAGGCTGTTTTATTTGTTCTGAAGCACAATCATTAAATATCAGCACTTTTCTTTTTCTCTCAGTTACACACTCAGTTATATAACATATAAATGGAAAGTGAAGATTGCAGTGAACATTTGAACTTTTTTCTTCCTTCAGACACAAGTAAATAAGTAGAGCTGCATTTGGTAAATCAGTTTATTTTCATCAGTATTCCAGTATTATATCAAGACTTTACATTTAGAGCTGCTATTCCCCAAAGTCTTAATAATATAAGTTTAAATAGAGAATAATTTAAAAGAAAAAAGAAGCTGAAATACCGCAATTGATTTGCTTTTTCAAGAGCTGTCAAGCGGCCAATACCTGGAACACAAAAAAACCCCAGATGAAAACAAGGCTGTGGATGAAAAACTGAGGCTGTTTCCAACCAGAAAGAAGCTCACTTACCCGCAACTTGGACTTCATAAAGTCGTTTCAAAATTCTATTCGTCTTCCTTCTGTTTCCGTCTCCTGCAACTGATGCTGTAAAACACATATCCACATGTAATGCCAGAGCCAGATACTACTCCTCTCTAATTGAGGGAAATAAGCATAACCCCAGGTCTCTGTTCAGCACAGTAGCCTGGCTGACTCAGTCATAACTCCACTGAGCAGTGTGTCTCCCACACATCTCAGCAGCTCTGACTTTATGAACTACTTCAACAACAAAATTGCATTATTAAATAACATTATTAGACAAACAATTAAGAACCACTTAGCCTCCTAGCACTGGCTTCCTGTACCATTCAGGCTTAAGTTCTAAATCCTTCTCCTTGTCTCTAAAGGTCTTCATGGTCTGGCACCCTCTTATATCTCAGACCTGTATTCAGAGAACAAAGTGTCTCAGGACACTTCGTTCTCTGAATACAGGCCTACTGGTGGTTCCACGAATCTCTAAGTCCAGATGGGGAGCCAGAGCCTTCAGCTACCAAGGCCCTCTGTTATGGAACCATCTACCAGTTTCAGTCCGGGAGGCAGACACCCTCTCTACCTTCAAGAGTAGGTTAGAGACCCTCCTCTTTGACAGAGCCTACACATAGACCTACAATCCTAGATAAGCTGCTATAGGTTGAGTCTGCCGAGGGTTCCCCGGCGCTTTGAGCTCTATCTTCTCCGCTCTCTCTGTGGTGTGAATCAGGTTCACGTTCCCTCTGGCTCCTCTTGGTCTCTCCCCATCTGTTGTCCACCTCCTCCACCTCCTTCTGATTCTGTGACCATGCAGGACTAACATATGGACCGGGGACTGCGTGTCTCCAGAGTGTCTGTGCCTCTTTTTCCTCCCAGATTCCATAAATGCTGAGCTGGTTCCAGGACTCCGTCCATCAACTCGACTATTCCCGCTGCGGGTCTTCCCACTTTCTACTCTGGACTGATTCAGCTTCTGATGCATTTATATCCTGAACTGTCAGCCATCAATAATGTTTTGCTTGTGTCCTCCTGTCCGTCCTGGGGGAGGATCTCCTCCTCTGTCTCT
Source organism: Karalla daura (assembly GCA_029224185.1). Classification (NCBI taxonomy): domain Eukaryota; kingdom Metazoa; phylum Chordata; class Actinopteri; order Chaetodontiformes; family Leiognathidae; genus Karalla; species Karalla daura. Next base: position 2,450,847 of record CM055189.1, read on the forward strand.
CACCCTGAGGTTTCTCCTTGTTCTCCCTGTCAGGGTTTTTCTTGGGAGTTGTTCCTCAGCCTTTGTGAGGGTCTAAGGACAGGGGGTTTACACTATGTACACATTGTTGCTCTCTTTGTAAAGTGGCTTGAGGTAACGACTGCTATGAAATGGCACTTTAAACAAATAAAGTTGAAATGAGTTGAGTTAACATCAGATATAAGTCATGAATGGACAAAGCTGAATGTGGGCCACTTTAATATGTGAACGTAATCTAGATTCTCCTGTGGGTTTTCACCGTGGGAGTGCTGGACAGACTCCAGCAGATGCTTACAACACCATTTGGTTTTAAAGCAGGTTAAGAATAGGTTTTGAATAGGTGAAGTTCTGGTTTCTGAAGGATGCGGGAGACTGCATGTTGTGGAGTAGCTCCAATGTGATATGTATTAAAGTTGAATTGCAAACATGAGGCAAATCTTTGCATCTGTCCAGTGAAAAGTTGTTTCAGGAACACTGGAACATTGAATGCGTTGATGATAGTTTTGTCCAAGTCAATATGCAACACTGATGCATTCCTCTTAAACTGGTGCTGCTGGTTTCCAGTCTCACCTGATGTTTATGGCAGTAGAGATGATCAGTGCCACCATGGACACGGCCAGCAGAATGCTCAGAACGATGATCACACCATTGTTGACGGGAGTCTGGGGGTTGTTGTTCACATCCTTCACAGTCACCTGCACAGAGCTCCACCCAACCAAGGGCTCAGCCCCCCCATCAGTGGCTGAAATGTTCAGAGTGTACGCCTTCACTTCACTGTAGTCCAGAGGCTGCACTGGCTTCAGAGCTCCAGTGGAGGAGTCCAACTCAAAGACCTGAGGGTCTGATTCAGGACTTTGCTGGACAATACTGTAACTGACTCTTCCATTTACACCTTCATCTGGGTCTACAGCTGTTATGCTGATCAAGACTGTCCCCTGTGACTCTGTCTCTAAGACTTCCACCTGGTACACAGCCTCAGTGAACTTGGGGGCGTTGTCGTTGACGTCGGTCACTTGGACCTCCAGGGTGGCTGTGGCTGTTCTGGCTGGACGACCCTGATCTTCAGCTACAATCTGCAGGCTGTACTGTGACGTGGTCTCCCTGTCAAGTGCAGCAGCCACACTCACCGTCCCAGACACAGGGTGGACTTCAAACCTGCCCTCCCCTCCTCTCAGCCAGTATCTGATCTCCTTGTTGAAGCCACTGTCTTTGTCTGTGGCTGTAACTGCAGTAGCATTGGCTCCTATCTCTGTGTTCTCTGCAACCTGTGCTGTCATGTTAGCCTTGGTGAAAACAGGATCATTGTCATTGATGTCCATGACTTGAACCTGAACCACTGCAGTGCTGGTGGTGACCCCGTCAGAGATGGAGATATTCACAGAGTAGGTCTTTGGGCCATCATCACAGTCCAGCTCCACCGTGGTGCTCAGTTCACCAGTGTCAGAGATGCTGAATCTATCAGCTTCTGTTAGAACTGCCAGAGTCACTGGGTCGACTGCAAAGAAGTCCACCTGAACACATTAAGATGAGAAGCTCTTAACACATTGACAACTAAGATGGAAGCAGTATTTTGGCTTTTCAGAAACGACATCCTTTCTGCCATACCTTGAGAAATGTCCCCACTGTTCCTTCTTCTACAGAGCCATTGTAGACTTTTTGTGAAAATTCAGGATTTTCAGAACCAGGAGTTCTAATATTCACCAGTGCTGTGGAGAAGCGGGGTGTGCTGCCCCCTGGAGACGTGAAGAAGAATATAATAATGAGTGACAACGTGATAATCCTGAATGGCAATAAATAGAACTGTGCACCCAGTATAAAGTGTTCATCAAAGACACAAACAAACACAGACCCTTTGATATCAGTTCAATAGAACCAGTACCTGCCTTGCTAAGATGTTTTACAGTAACTCCTCCCAACTTCTTTAACATAACCATGTAAATGAGTATGGTGCAGGATAGGTTCAGGGTCAGGACTTAAATATTGGTTTAATTTGGTGAATTTTGTCTAAATATTGAAGAGTGAATTCATGCTGGTCTCTAATTGGTCCCTGGAGGATTTGTGCGGGGAAAATCATCTCTTTTTATTTCAATTCAATTTGGCCATTATGTGGTCATACAAAATGAATTTCTTTAAAAAAGTGGTGTTTGACTGAAAAGTTTCAGACTGAGCTGATTGGTTTCATCTGGGGAAGTGATTGAATAACTTGAGTCTCAGGCTCATCCAGAGAAAATGCTGCTCACCATCTGTGGCTTTTATGTAGAGGGGAAACTCCAGAATCTTCTTTGGCTCCAGGGGGATTATTTTAGCCAGCTTGATCCATCCATTTTGGTCAATTTCAAAGTTGCCTTCAGCGTTCCCATAGTCAATGGAGTATTCGATCACTGCATTAGTACCAACATCTGGATCCTCAGCTTGAACCTTAAATTACACACGTCATCATCTTAAATCTGCTTGCACAAAGGCCATATGATAATATTGTCTCTACAAGTTAAGTCAATATAAAATATTATGAGGGTTGTTATTGATAAGCTCAGCAAATATTTGATGAATCAATGACCCACTTTCCTAGAGTTCAGCTGACTGTAAGGGCAAAGGTCACACTGCACCTTCAGTCTAATGTGTTGCATACAAATAACAAAAGACACATCGCTGGCTTCTGCTCTAACTTTCACATTATTGTGGAGGGTTTTATCAAAATGATGTGAGGTCTAGGAAAGGTCCACAGATTTACTGACAGCACTGATGACATTGCCATGAGTGGTAATGATAAATTCCTGAATTGTTGTAATCACCCACCTTCAGCACCTCCATCCCCACTGTTTGATCTGTGGTCAGCTCTCCCTCATACTCGTTTTGGGTGAATGTTGGACTGTTGTCGTTCTCATCCTCAATGGTGACATTGACCTGTGCCTCTGCGACAGTGACGTGTGCCTCCACTGCTTGAATCTTTCAATCAAGACGTGAAAAGCAGGTTAAATGTTACCAAGTCCATATTACAAATACAGATTACAAATAGGCACTCACAAGACATCTATGCTGAACAGCAGCCATTAAGACAACTCGAACCAGTGCAGCTAGCATACCAGCTAACAAGCTAGACTAAACAATAGAAACCAAAAAAGCTTCTGGGATCAGGATGAACCTGAGTTCTAAATCACCTGAAATGTGAATAGTGGAGTGGTCTCTCTGTCCAGGGCTGTGGAGTTCTTCACTCTGACTGTCCCATCAGCATCAATGGAGAAAGGAACTGAATCTGGAATGATCTTCAAAGTTCCCACAAATCCTCCCTGGACAATAATAAAAAAAACATCTCATCTTTTCCTCAGGATAAGTGAGGCATCTACTAATCTATCTAACTTATCTGTCAGTTAGAGTAGAGGACTCATAGAGGAGGTTTCCTCAGAATCATGACGTCTTCAGTGTGTTTTAAAGCAGTGTTTACCTGGTCCCGGTCAGTGATGATGACTCTCAACACAACAGTGTCAACAGGAGAATTTTCCAACAAGGTGACTGGGTATTCAGCTTTGTCAAACTCTGGGGGATTATCATTCACATCCTCCACAGTGACAAACACTGTAGCATCAGCTGTCTTGAGAGGATTGTCCACCTGGGCCGCCTGCAGCCGGAGAAAAGAAAAGCACAGAGTGTCTTCATTCTGTCATGTGAGTGTCAAACTGCATCGACTCTGAATATTAAAGGAGAGCTGGGATGGTTGAATGGAGTCACTGATGCTGTTTTAGTCTTTTTACAATCCTGTTTGTCGTGGTGGGATTTCTGCACAGATCTGGCGCCCTTTCATGCTTATCAGGCAGCCACACATACGCTTTACTCTGATTGGCTGTTTCACCTGCCACTCACATCAATGGTCCTATCCCGCGTTCCATTTGCAGTCGGACGTTCTGAGTTGGATGTTTCATCTAAACAACTTTCAAAGTCAGAAAACTGACTTTGAAAGTTGAAGAACGCTCACCACCCTCGAGTTGACAATCCAAAATGGCCGCCCCGTGTAAAAACAGTAGAGGCTCCTGTGTAGCTTTTATTGCACTAAGTCAGTTGTACACATAGCATTGTTAACATATATGTATGGAAATCCTGCTATAGTATAATTTGTGAATTAGAACACAGGCTGTGCTAACAGGCTAATTATAGCCTGGGGACTGTTTCCAACTTTGAAACTGGAACACTGATAACTCAGCTGTGACCTCATTCCCTGCTACGACTTCAGAGGTAAATGGAACGCAGCATAAACCTTTGGACCGGAGAAAGGCGGGAGAAGCTAAATTAAACTCTATGTTGTGTTACGCAATCCGATGATTTTGCACTCACAATGTTATAAATGCACAACACACTGGATATTGCGCATTAGTAGTCACACATTTGTGAACTTTACAACACTATCCAGTCAATGCAAAGTAATGTCAAACTGACTGAACGGGCATGATCACAGTTTTATGTCTTGGTGGTTTGTCAGCATCAGTAATTCTCTGTTCATTTAGTGTCGGTGACCTAGATCTTTTCAGAAAGGCCAATTTAGATTGAAATGAACAGAAAAAAATGAATAGGACATATTACATAACATTTTATCAATGGCAATATTGATATGAATTTGAACTTTGTGGAATGTGATGGAAAAACCCTTCATATCCCAGAATGCCTTGCCTCAACCACAACAGTTCACATTTGAGGCCTCATGTTGGATTAGCAATGGTGTTATTATCATATGAAGCTTATATGAAGCTCATACCTTGATGCTGATGGTGAAGGAGCTGATCTCCTCCCGGTCTAAATCTTTCACCACAACCAGAGCTCCACTTTTCCCGTCAATCACCAAGTAACGTTGATACTCTGCTGGAGAAACTGAACAACGACAGCATCCATTGTTCAGTGTTTTTACAACATGTTTCAGAATCCTTTTAAATGTTATATTACATTGAAACTTTAAATCCACATTTACCTGCACTGATGCTGTATTTCACCTCCACGTTGATGCCAGTGTCTCCATCCTGAGCCTTTATCGCCTCAGGCTCAGTCATTAAAGGCCCTTTCTGAAATATGAGGTTAAAATGTATTTCTCACTATCTAAACCAGCAACAACAGCTGGGTTCTGCAACAGGTCCGTGCATTAAGCTTCCAGACAGTTGAACAGGTCATAACCCACCCACCATGTCTCAGTTATCATGCCAATATATTTACAAATTCATACATTAGTATTTATTAAGACATTTGCACATCTGAGGTGCCTTTTTTGGTATTATATATGTACAATCTTGAATATTGTGCTATGATTGCACTAAAGTATGGTTTGTATTGTATGTTCTGTCCAACAATAAGGTTATGATGAAACAAATATCAAAAGCAATGAGAATAAAATAAGAGACAAAATAAGAGAATATTGTGCTGTCAATAAAAACACAACAGCATCAAGATTTATTGAAGGATCAAGTGCATCTCCATTCATATCCCCAAGGAGTGTGTTGCAAAAACCTAAATAATTCAACAAAAAAAATGGTGATGGAAACACCTCAATGATGTGTCCATCTAGAAGCTGATCTCAAAGTGTGATGGAAACACTTTGTTCACATCTCCAGGTCACGTGACCTGACGTAGGGGTCACATGACCAGTTCCCTTCAGACCAGATGGACAGAGGAGGAGACTCAACTGTTTCTACATCTGATTCAAAGATCTAAGAAAACTATGTTCTGGACGTCCATCTTCCTCAGAGTGGAGGACCAGGACCACATGGTACCAGGGTTATTATGGGATGGAGCAGGACCACATGGTACCAGGGTTATTATGGGATGGAGCAGGACCACATGGTACCAGGGTTAATATGGGATGGAGCAGGACCACATGGTACCAGGGATATTATGGGATGGAGCAGGACCACATGGTAGCAGGGTTATTATGGGATGGAGCAGAAACACACTTAATCTATAAATACAACTCATATGCCACATACCCTTCAATGGAAACTCCATCAGGTAGCTGAAATATCCTGTTCATTTTGTGAAAATTGTGGTGGAAACAGAGCCAGAGTGTCTGGATGGTTGAAACAGCATTTTGAAAGCCAAGACAAGAGGAAGATCTCACTGAGCTGACTCACCTTTCCCTCTTCAATAGAAGCCTGGTACACGTTGTGACTGAAATATGGGTTGAAGTTGTCAAAGTCTTCTACGTTAATCAACACAGTGGCTGTGGAACTTTTCCCCCCCTTGTCCTGTAGGGAACAATAACACCAATGAGACCTTTATACCAAGTTTCCTGAATTACAAAATAATCTGAGGTCTGATGCTCACTTACCTTGGCTGTCACAGTGAAGTTGTATGTTTTGGCCTCATTGTAGTTCAAAGGGTTCTTCAACATCAAAGCCCCTGCAGAGGTCAACTTGAAGGTCTCTGAATCTTCCTGAAGAGAAGAGAGACAGCGTCACGGTTCCAGACACAGCTGTGGAGGCTCTGAGTGGCCCCAGTAACAAGTCATTCAACTTCATTTACTCTGATTCATCAGATTCAAGAGGTTTGTATACAACAATAAGATAATTCTGTCTATTCACTATATTCTTGGTAAGAAATAACTTGGATAACTTGGATTGGTTAATTTGGATTTGGTTGCATGTAGTCACAATCATCAGATTGATACATCCCATCTTGGCCTCCGCTGGGTCTCCTAAACACGTTGATCCATTTTTAAACATTCAGGAGAAATGTGAACTTAAGAAATCATGGTTGCGTGTTCTTACCATGCTGTATGTGACTTTATTGTGTGCTGGGGTGGTGTCACTGTCCACAGCTGTCAGTTTAATGATTGTGGTTCCCACCTCTATCACCTGAGAGAAGACACAGCAGATGTTCACCCACAGACTGTCCCAGTCAGACGTGTTGAATGAGTCCTCCTCTGGTCCACAGTGTGTGGCACTCACCTCAGACACATTAACTGTGTAGGTCTCCTGCTCAAACACTGGAGGATGCTCATTGATGGGCGTCACTGTCACTGTCCGTGTGTAGGTGACCTGGAGAGGACAGATCATTGGCAGGGAACACACATTCATCAGGAACCAGCTTCTCACTATTAGTCACATCTGGCTCTTTATAGTCATTAGAAACACTTTATTCTGCATAACTATCATTTACCATTACTTGGCTATTGACTAGCTTTTCCCACTAATATATTGATAGGCGGTAAGGTCACAGCTACATATCATCATATTATCATTTCTTAGGTTATGATGTTAAAATTATGTTGTGTCATGAAAGTAATTTGTGATGTGTTTTCATTGTGCTATAGTCACAACATGTTACTGTTACATCACATTACATTGTATTATACTGTTTCATGTCACATCATGCAATTTTGTGAACAGTTTTGTTGTATATTATTATTTTAGTAATTTGTAATTAGTTTGGTATTGTAAGTGAAGACTGCAACTCTTTACCTACCTTGTCTGGCACGTCACACACGATTGAATAACTTAAGGTGAGGTCGGTCTGAAAAACAGAGATATCAAGGAGAGTTCAGTAAGATTAGATCAGAGAAGATTAAACTTCATCGTGCCATCTATAAAGTTGGATTAATCTGATGAGATTTTAGCTAAATTTCAACAAAGAAGCAACGATCTTAATCTTTAATGAAGCATCTTAGTTTTGTAGGCACTGAACCACTGAGTCCTACCATGGTGTCTGCGTCCAGCGGCTTCCTTGTTCGGACAGCTGCGAGGCCATCTCCAGGTGTGAAATCCAGCTCCAGGAGGTCCTGGTGCTCCATCTCCAGCATGATGTTGGTTCCTGGTGGGACTCCATCGAGCAGCTCCACATCCCCTGCAGCATCATGGAAGATCAACGATCAGGTGACAAATGAACTTTTCTGTCTCACTGATGTGATGCAAACATTTGAATGTTGAAAAATCAGGACGGAGATGAAACATCTCTGTCGTGTCCATTCATCTCATCAATCAGTCAGTCATGTTATTGATAATAAACATGTAGCAGTTTGAACTTAAAATAATGGCAAATCTGATTCTGCTGTTATAGATAGATAGATAGATAGATAGATAGATAGATAGATAGATAGATAGATAGATAGATAGATAGATAGATAGATAGATAGATAGATAGATAGATAGATAGATAGATAGATAGATAGATAGATAGATAGATAGATAGATAGATAGATAGATAGATAGATAGATAGATAGATAGATAGATAGATAGATAGATAGATGGAACATGGACATGATCTTACCATTGTAATTGTCATCCAGTGGATCTAGATCTTTATTGCCTCCAGAAATACAATCTATCATCGAGACTACAGGATCAGAACAAACACAAGGTAAGAGTTAGTTTATCAAACGCTTGAAACAGGACAGGATGAAAAAACAACAACAAAAGAAATTGATTTGGACTTAAACAAAAGATCGAATTACATCACAGACAAGTTCTAGAACACATGGTTTAGAGCTGCAGCACATTCATCTTTGAGACATTTCAGACATCATGTTTTCATTCTATATACCAGCTATAACACTGGTTGAATAGATAGATAGATAGATAGATAGATAGATAGATAGATAGATAGATAGATAGATAGATAGATAGATAGATAGATAGATAGACAGATAGACAGATAGACAGATAGACAGATAGATAGATAGATAGATAGATAGATAGATAGATAGATAGATAGATAGATAGAAAGATAGATAGATGATAGATGGATGGATGGATGGATGGATGGATGGATGGATGGATGGATGGATAGATAGATAGATAGATAGATAGATAGATAGATAGATAGATAGATAGATAGATAGATAGATAGATAGATAGATAGATGGATAGATGGATGGATGGATGGATGGATGGATGGATGGATGGATGGATGGATGGATGGATGGATGGATGGATGGATGGATAGATAGATAGATAGATAGATAGATAGATAGATAGATAGATAGATAGATAGATAGATAGATAGATAGATAGATAGATAGATAGATAGATAGATAGATAGATAGACAGCTATAGTCTGTGCCTCACATCCAGGACACTCTGCCTCTGTGTCCAGGAGACATCTGAACCTCCTCTGATGGTTCCTCTCAGTGCTGAGGAGCTGCAGCTCTACCATGAGCTCCTCCAGGTTCTACCATGGTTATCAGCTGTAATATAACTGATCAGATACTTATTAAAGTCTAAATAAAAGAATGAGAAATATTTTTTTGTGGATATTATTGAATAAATAAATCTACATGGTGAAATAATTTTACTATATGTTGCAACCTGTTCTCACATTAGATGAAAAGAAGAAACTTTCCCTGTTTTTTTCATGTAAAAAAGGCTCCACTCACTTGTTTCACGTCTTAAAGCATCTGCAGTGGAGACAGAGAGGACGGAGAGGACGAGGAGGAGGAGACGAGGTGGTGTCAACCCGGCCATGTCCATCTCAGGGCGGTCGTGAGGAGTCTGACCCCGAACCCCAGAGTCCCGGCTCTTAAATACCTTCAGGCCAGAGCGCCCTCCCTCCCATCACGGCTGCTGTATGTCTGTTGTGTCACTATGTGGATGATGCTTTATGTTACATAATCCAAAGATCATGTTCCTGAGTCTAATTTCCCATAAAAAGGTGTGAGCAGATTTTACTGCCTTGATCTTATACTGGTAAAGTTTGCCTTCATGTTAGATAACTTTGTGACCCTGACACGACACGTCCCAATCAAATAACTGCTCCTCATCGTCATCGTGCCTCTTTTAATCTTTTGCAGTGTATGTCTATGATGATAGTTAGCTTATCATCTGTTTTTATGGACGCTGCTATTAAGGTTGGTAACGTAGTTCTGCAGTCAAGTTTCAGACTGAGACTTTTCTCTCACTTTGAGTAAAAAAGTCAATTTTGTGCATATTGTACAGTTTCTGCTTTTCGATCACATTTTTAGCAAGAAATAAAAATGGAAAAGATAAACTATACAAACAATAGGCTACAATATACTACAAACAATATGATGGAGCATACAAAAGTGTAAAAGAATGTAAAAAAAACAAAAAACATACAGTAGTTGTATTGTATTGTATAACCATAACATCTTGCCTCTCTGTTAGCTGGTATGTCAGCAGCAGTCATAGCACCATCCATAGTGTTGTATAGTTTCCATTCAAATAGCTAAGGTTAGGGTTAGGGTTAGAAAGGTCAAACACATCCACTGGAGGAAAACTATGGATGTAAAAATGAATGTTTCTCACTGTGGGTGTTGCTGGATATTTGTTGTTCCCCCGAGTGGGAAAACCAACAACCAGTCAGGAACTGAGCAGTATCTTACAACCACTGTCCCTGGAGCAGGACACTTTCGTGACCGTAACATTGGAGGTGTTGAGGAGCAGGGAGTGATCTCACAGTAGCTGGAGGAACAAAAGGACTCAATGATGCGTGGTCGTGTGCTGTTCCATCTCCAGGTCAGCGAGTCAGTGAACGAGCCCTCCACGCCCCCCTACGGCAAGGCAACAATGATGCCGACTTTAGGAAAGGAAATTACCCACAGTTCATAGCGTTGTGAGGTCACACGCAGGGCATGCCAATCACAATGCTGGAATAGTTAAAATAGTTCATAGTTCAAGTTGTTTTTTCAACAACATGGCCAGGGCTGCAGCTCTACACAGCCGTCGTGTAGAGTCTGTCACTGAATAGAATATCGACTGTAAAACGACTGATCTAGCCTCTCCACGCCCTGTGTGTGCCAGGAGACTGTAAATCAGACGTCAGTGTCAACAGCGTGTTGTAAGGCTGAGACACGGACACATGCTGTTCCATTCACAACATCTGGAGCCCTCGTAAACTTTCACACTCAGTCGTGGAGGGTCCGGGGCTTGAGCCGTTTAGGAGAGCGGATTGGAAATGGGCCAAACGCAGGCAGGTGAAGTGAGGGCGAGAAAATAGCAGATCCTCGCTCTGAACACGTTAGTTTACCACGTTAGTTCATTTCATTCTGACATGTCCTTGTCCCAGCCAGTCCTGACTACCCAGGAGTCTCATATGGAAGGCTTCAAATGTTTTATTTGATCACTACTTGATTATGTTAATTCTGTTGTCCGTTTGTGAAATGTGATAATGTTCTGAAACGTGACCAGGTCCCTCTTGGGCCTGGCTCTGCCTTCCCCATTCTCCTCACTCTGTTCTGATCGGTTCTCTGATCTGTTCTCTGTCTGTATCACTTTAGTGCCACAATGCTGTGATGTTTTCTGCAATTCATTGACTGCACTGGACTAACATGTCACCCGCGGGACCCCCATGGTCCCCAGAGTCTCGATGCTGTCCCTCCTCCTAGACTCCATGGATGCTGTGCTGGATCCAGGACCACCCCCTGGTCTCCTGCTGCTACTGTGGTGTCTGTAATCTGTAATCTGGTACCTGTAATCTGTAAACTGCTCTGTTTGTGCCCTCCAGTCAGTCCAGGTTGAGGACCCTGTCATTACTGTCTCCCAGAGACAGTAATGAAGACAATAATGAAGACAGTAATGAAATGATCTGATCCAGTGTGCCAGATGAACACGCTCAGCTAGATGATTTTTAAATAAACAAAAAGTATTTAAAATACATTACTTAAATTATCCTAGAGAATACTTTACAGATTACATGTTAGGACATGTAATCAATAAACTGTTGGTAATAACAGAGTTATTACAGATATTAATATGAGTTATTACAGAGTTATTACAAAAGTAGCCCGCCCAACAGTGGTATGCTACCAGCTAGATCAGAATTGATTGAAAAGGTGGAACTGAATCTTTTCAACATCCCTTTGTGTGAGCTAATCAGAGCCAGCTCTTGTCATTATGCTGGTGATCTGTAGCCCCCCCCCCCCCCCCCCCAGGTACTGCAGCAGCCTTATCATTTATTCTCTGTAAATATTACTAGCATCATCAAAAAGATACATAGTAACAGCTGCAGGGTTCTCATCACAGGAAGGCTTAACTCTTAGTCACGGTGGCCATAATATTTTATTTTAAATCATTATTTCATTTTTATTACACACAGGATCTTATTACCAAGTGACATGTTTCACACAAAGTCTAAAAAAAACTATAAAAAATATACACACAGAACATAGCATTTATTTTTTACATACAAGTGCCATGAAGAAGGACTTAAAAGTTACTTAAAACAGAAACAAATGCCCAACCACGCTTGAAGCTGTGCTCAAGCAAAAATACATCCTATTATTAACACTACTGCTCCATGTTAGAATGTATCCAACATGTGTGGAGAGCTGGTAGAAGCAGGCATGTGAACATCCATCTCTCCATCCATTATCTCGCCCAGATTGTACCCACTGTGCTGGAACCTCTTCTTAGAACTGTTCATATGAGCGGCCACAGGGTGGCGCTGTGGTCGAGGCTGTTGCCTCACAGCAAGAAGGTTGTGTGTGTGTTTTCTCTGGGCAACATCTCAAAGTTTCTGGTGTTAGATTCCATGATCTAAAGTGTCAGATGCTTAGTGAAAATTTAAAAACCAGAGATAGTGCAGATATGCTGATATATTCCTGCAGTTCCTGAAGTTTCCATGATCTTCTCTGTGCTTCAGTTTCCATCACGGTGCATCCCTGCCTCATGGTTGTCACCATCTCACTGTCCTCACTCCTCCTCTCTCCACCTTCTCCTGTAACAAATCATCACCATGTAACGCGTTCTTCAAGATCTCAAAGGATTTGTTTCACCATTTTTTAAACTTTTTTTTACCAGTTCTGATGGTCTGAGCTGTATGCTGTGTTTATAACCACCTGAAAAACAATGAATGGATGAAAAGCTACGATGATGATATTGAACAGAAAAATACTAAACAAAAGAATAAAAAATGAAACTCCAAAGCACATCACAAATGATAAACAGTGATTTCTATGGAAAAGGAACCTGAATCCTACATTATGCCAAAATATTAAGAACTAATGATACCAATAGTACTATGACTCCTCCTTCTCCCTCGACTACTTCTACTACTACTACCAATGATAATAATAATACAAATATTAACGCACTATGATGAATACAAAAGTCCATGTTGTGTGCTCATCATCATCAGTGAAGCATTTACTAAATATCCATTCAGACAATCCCATCTCGCACTCATCCCATCATGCACTAAGCAGCTCACCCAGGAACCTCGACGACATAAAAACTGACAGAAATGCATGTTTGAAGAAGTGATTTTGAAAATATTTTCAATAATAATGTGAGTCCTTTTGCTGAAATGACATTTGGCACCCTAGTGTTTAACTTTACAGTAGAGCGTATGGAGAGTATGTGAATACACACATGGAATCACCAACGTGCACATCCAAAGCTCCTCATTACCTCACTAGACGGCCGATTGAATTCAGCAGTTGTCTGCTTTGAGTTCCGTCTGTGAAGCTTGCTCCTCCTCTTCTCCTTCCTCTTCTTCATGTACCTGAGATGTTCAAACACATGTTCACACATTCAGATGCTCTGAGGACTGATAATGAGGATGATGAAGATTTAACTGAATGAGGTTGTGTGATGTTCAACTGAAGCTGCTTGATGGTTCTCACCAGAAGGACATGACAGCACCGCTGATCAGCACCAGGCCTGAGACCACACCCACTGAGAAAATGACAACATCAGTGTTGGGGCCTCCACCCAGGTCACTGGGGCTTTCTACTCTAAAATCAACGTTGACCCCAAACACTGTGGACAGCGCCTCGCTCACAGCATCCGATTCCTGCTGCAGTTTCCTGGAGGACGACAGGAGACCAGATCAACATTCCTCTTCAATGTTTCTGGTAAATGTTTCTGTGTTTGTGTTGATGTCAAATAGAAGAGCAAAATAATCAGTCAGGTCCGAGTTAGACACTTATTTCAAGCGCCTCATACTTTGTGACTTCTTCAGAGGAGGTGACAACGTCTTGATCCAAAGCAATGAAGCTGACCAGAGTCCTCTGCTCTTGGGTTGACACCTCAGTGATGATCACGGTCTGGTTCAGAATTGAACCTAAAGTCCTGAGAGGAGACGAACCATCAGAGCCAGTAAAGTCAGATCATATCCACCGTGATCCCAGCTCCACTCACCTCTCCATCTCTGGGATTTTGTTCTCCACAGCGTTCAGTGACAGGTTGAGGGAGATGACCACCAGGTCACTGCTGCTCGCAGCTCCCGACACAAACACCTGGGGGTGGCAGAATGATGAACATGAGATGAGAGGTCCTTCTGTTCCTTCATCACACCCAATCTTAACCATTTCATTCTTATTCTACCTAAAACACACCTTGGCTCAAAGAAGCAAAAACTATGCTCAAGGCAAAATGTCTTCAAGAACCAGACCAAAGTCCAGTCCTTTTGTTTTTATCACCCAATGATCAGTACATTTTCAGCCTGATTCCTGATTTTGTCCTGATGTTTGCATTTGTATTTGTGTGTGTGTGTGTATATATATATGTTATGTTGGAATATATATATATATATACATATATATTTATTTATTTATTTATATATATATATATGTATATTTATAAGGACTAACAAATAGCAAACAGTTCTCAGAGGGACATCTCACTGTGCATCAGACTGGATTCCAGACATATTGGAACAATCTGCAGGACAAATCTGTCCCGCACTGCACCGCAGGACTCTAGCCTCCCAGAGCTGCCCAGATCCAGTATGAGATACTCCATGAACTGATTCTTGATGATGACCAATAGAATAAATGGAAATGGCAGGGAGATAACCAGTGACAGTTGACAGTTTCCTGTCCCGCTCTACCAACTATCAACACCTCGAACTCACACAAGGTCACGATGAGTTGTGAGCTGTAATCGATCAGGAGAAGACAAGTATTCTTTCTCTCCCGACTAAGACACAGCACGACTTTATGCCACTGTGCTCACATCGACTGATCTGGTGACAATCGTAAATGACACATGGACTTCCACACTCACCTCCACCTTGGTTGTAGCAGAAAGACCTTTAGGATCTGTAGCCTTCACCTCCAGATCTACCCTCTGTCCTGCCAGACTGGCCACTGACACCACATAGAGCTGACCTGAGGATGGCTCCATGGAGAAGTGAGGACTGGCTGTGACCAGGCTGTAGACCAGGTGAGTTTGTTCACCTACATCCGGGTCAGAGGCCTGTGAAGAAGCAGATCAGGATCAGGCTCAACATCTCCTACAGCATAATTCTTTCACAATGACCAACAAGATTATAGTAACCCAAAGATGATGAAGAGGAATGAAGAAGAGCAAGTTGATTGAGCTTTGGTAGTTTTAAAGGGTTACAGAGTACAAGAGTACAATTGTCTTTCAAGACCAAAAAATGGGCTGACAACTGTACTTTCTTTTCTTTTTTGTGTCTGAACACTTCCACTATCACAGCTGTGATCTACAGTTACACAGATGGGATCGATGGGAATCAGCAAGTTCAACAACCAAAACAAATCTGGAAAAATGAGACTGGCGCTGGAAGTACCATCCAACACCTGGCGATCGGTTACACCAGTAGAGGGCGCAGAGAGACCGATAAATAAGAGTCTCTCTCACACTCACTGATACATATTATGATTAACGTGCAGTCTCCAAGTTTCAGAGAGAGTCATAAATGCTGATTAGACTTCAGCTAATACCTTTCATCACTGAAAGTGAACATTGCTATTGCTTCATACAGATGAAATAAAGAAGCTCATCCTATTCATATTTCCTCAGAAGACGCTCGGTATATCTACCTGGACTTGGATCACGGGGAAGTTGTCTGGGACGATGCTGAATATCGAGGCGTTGTAAAACTGGGAGGAAAACTGTGGAGCTTCATTCACGTCCTCCACCTGAACCACCACCTGAGAAGGAGAAACAGAAAACACTGCAGTTAAAAGCTGTGATGACACCACAGTCTGTGGATCAGGTCTCTGCAGAGCAGCACAAAGGTCGAGTGGTTGTACTCAGGTTCACAGCAGGATGAGGTTTCAATGTGTGAATCCTTCACAGCAACAGTAACGGTATCTTGTCTTTGTTGCCTTATTGTCTTATTGCTCTATTATCCATCCACCTATCAATCCATCTAGCCATCATTCATCCATGCAGTATGACCCTCCTCCAAACAGTCATGTTCTGTGCAACATCATCATGACATTGATTAAAGTTCATTCATATCAGGCTCATCTGATCATCAATCTGAGCAAAGCAGTTTCCACAGTAGATACCATGGCAGTTGCTGTTGTGGGGCAAGTCCTTGTGTCCACTGCCTCCACATAGAGGGAGTAACTGTCCTGCTTCTCTCTGTCCAGCTGTGATGTGGTCTGGATGGCTCCAGTGGTGTTGGAGATGGAGAACAGGTCGGTGTGTGTTGTTAGCCTGTAGCTGATGCTGTAGAGGTTACTTTCTGTGGAGGCCTGGACCGTCCCCACTGGTGTCCCAGAGGCCTGGTTCTCCAGTGTACTGAAACTATAGACGGAGCTCGAGAACACTAGACCAACAACCAGGTGGATCTCCACTGGAACTGTAAGACACACACACACAGACACAAAGAAAGCAACCTTGTTTACATGGAATCAATATAATCAACATGGACTCAACTGTGCTACTGCACAGTTGATTGACCCACAAATCAGTAAGCAACGTTATAGTGAATACTCCTCACTCTTAAGTCAGATAAGCTAGTTTTACTCAAATGTTGTGTGGAAATCAACTACTTCAAAACTCCATTTTTTGGTTTAACAAAAATTGAAACTAACAGCAAAAAGTGCAGTGGACAGTGAAGGCAGCTGAGGGTAGCACTGACCTGAGGAGCTCCGTGGAGGTTGGCCTTGGTCGGCAGCCATGGCTGTCAGGTTCAGCATGATGTTCTCTGTGATGTTAGCGGGGTCAGTGATCAGGGTTACTGCCCCGGTCTCACTGTCTAAGGCCACATGAGGAGATCCACCGTCAGTGAAACTGCAAGGGAGAAACACACAACACAAATACATTACATACATATATATGATACAATTGACAGTTGTGTAATTTGCTGCCTGACACAGCTGTCGACCAACCTGTAGGTGATGAGTGAGTTTGGCCCGGCGTCTTTGTCGGTGGCTGCCAGCGTCAGCAGCAGCTTCCCCGGTTTAGCGTCCTTCAGCACGACGCTGCTGTAGTAGCTGCTGGAGCTGAACTCAGGAGTGTTGTCGTTGATGTCAGTGACGCTCACTGTGACCATCGTTACGCTCTGTACCAAGCAGATGAACGAACCGCTTATTAGTGCTTACATCATACAAATGGTTGACATAAGTTTTGACATTATCAAGTCAAACTCTCTTTAAAGTTTCAATAATACATCCACATTCAGGGCTCCATGTGATTAGTTCCAGTTCCCAAAATAAATTTTGCACAAAATAAATTGGTTTAAATTCTCTCTTGGAAAGTTAGTCTAGCTTCCAAACCACGGGTCCAAGATGACAAGATTATATGTTTGTAAATTCTATCTCAATGATAATGATAATGAAAAAAAACTAGTAGTCAGTAGAGCAAGCCTGACTGCTGGCCCCAGTGGATTAAGTCTGTATGACATATAGGGCTGTTGAGTTTTTCTAAAAGGGACCTGGTTCAGAACTTCAAAGCTTCTGAGAAGCCAGAACAGAAACAGAACCAGAACCAGATGACGATCGATTCTTTTCTGAACTGGCCCAGTGATTCAATTCGATCAAGGTGTTATAATATTGCAAAAAGTGCACACTATGACGCAGTGTGTGTGTGCTGTATCCTCTGTTCAGAGGTGAAGAGAGAGGACTTAAAAAAACTGTGAAGAAAGAGAATAAAAGTTAAAAAAAGAATTTACACTCTTAAATGGTCTCAACAATGAGAACTGATAACAAGATCAATGAGGAGCTCATTAAGAATCAGATCCACAAGTAATCAGAGTGATAAGTAATGATGAAATCCTCTTCATAGAGAAATCATCCATACTGCATGGACAGATCATTTCACTTGACAAGATTTCTCGATAAAAAGTTATTGTGGCTTGATTTAAGATTAAACTGCAATGTTGACGTTTTTTTTCTTTTTTCTTGTTAAGAATCAAATAATTTGCAGTGTGCCTGTGTGAAAGCAGCCACTTTGGTTGAATCGATCTTCTCTGTGGGTCTCTCACCTTTTTCGGGGGATTCCCTTTATCTGTGGCAACCACCACCAGGTCATAAGTGTCCCTGCTCTCCCGGTCCAGAGGTCGGACAGCCAGCAGGGTCCCATCCTGCAACACAGCACATGGTCTCAGCTCAGGAAGTAACTATATGAACATTATTATCACAACAAAATGATCACGGTTCAGAAACGGTTTATTACAGTTCTGTCTTCAGGAACACTATGACTGCTTTGCAGTGGCTGATGTTGTTTGTAGACCTTCAGGTAGTTTGAGAGGTAATCTATTACCACTGTATGGTTCTTGCCATTGCAGTCAAACAGATCCTCTCCCACTCTGTAGAATGGTCTGTCTGGCACGAGGTATGTCATAAGTGGCTCTGCTTGTTTTGACCAGTAGGCCGAGCACACTTCACATGAAGTGTGGCCAGTCCTGGTTCATTCTTGTCCAGTACATGACTTCACAAGCTCTGCGTGCCCCTCATGTATCTTCCGTAGCATGTTTTTGCGCGTTAATGAAAGATAGACAAACTTGTTGGCATTGAACACAACCTCGTCGACCACCGACAGTTCTGTTCGGCAGGTCCACTAGTCTTGAACTCGTAGTGGACAGTTGCTCTTGTGTTCAGGACAACCTTGCTTTATCATCCTCTTTAACTATTTCAATGTCTCATCTGTTTCGTTTTTTTAATCAAATCTGTTCTGTTTTTTCACCTGACACAGGTAGTGTCGTCATGACAATGTCTTTATATGCTTGTATGTCAGCATATTTGTCATTGTCAGTTTCTCTTGTTTGTCTACCATTAGGATTGGTTATTGTTTAGGTTTTATCCAAAAGCCGTGCCAAGCCGGTACTTCTGAAATGGTGCCAGTGCTTAAACGTCGCCCAAACCGGTGCTTAAAGAAGTAAGCATCTTACTTCTCCACTGAGAAGTAGGAAATTAACTGATATCAAAATTCACAGGAAACTGTTAGAATATGGTCACATAAGTAGATACATAATAGTAACAACAACAACAATGATACACACACAATGGAGGAAATCGAGGGGATTATCATTTTGATTCTGGGTGGATGGCTGTTTGCCACAGCAAGAAGAAAAGTGTTGTTCAGAAGAGGCTGGAGGCAGTGAAACAAAATGCTACGGAAAAACAAGGGAAATACTACAGAGATCAGGCAGTGAAACGAGTTGGGTTGCACAGCGTCACAAGGTATGTACTTTTCTGTATCCAGTGCTGTAAACTCGTGCTGATGCTCTGGTGTCTGTGATGACACCCAGCACTACTCAGCCCGACTTGGCCCAGCAGGCAAGCAGGTACTAGCACACAGCACCAGGTTACGCATAATGGAAAACCGGTAGTGGAAACACGAGTTGAGCGGAGCTGGTACCATGTCGTTGCAACGGCGCATCATGCTGACATGATGTCACGTGTTGACATGTGTGACGTGTGACAGGGATCAAAACTCTGCAGAACACAGACACACCAGTTGACATAACGGGGCGGTAATGAAAGAGTCTATGGCACCGAAATTAAGCACCAAAATCTGTGTCGATTTCCGGTCCAGGTATTACCATTTACGTTGGCACCAGTCCCATCATGGTACTGGGTATCAGTGCCCATCCCTCTCGACCGCCCTCGAGAGAGAGTATCAGCTGCTTTCATGTATTTTCCCGGTGTGTATGTCACATTGTATTTCGGTAGACAGATTAGCATATGCTGTATTCTCAGGGCACAGTCAGTCAATGGTTTGGACATAATGGCGACCACTGGTTTATGATCTCTACTTCAACAGTCCACCCGCATACATACTTTTGGAAATACTCACATGTATATGTGGTGGCTCGCACTCATTTTTCCTGAGTATCCTGAATGCTGCTGAAATGGCAGACAGCTTAGGGTATGTGACCATACCTAAGAACTCTCTCACCTCATCTTTGTTTTGTGGTCTCTTCATATTGACTATGGCTGACGTCTTTGAGGGGGGGGTGGGGGGGGTGGGGGGGGGGGGGGGGGCAGGACTCACCCCTTTCTCAGACACATCTCCTATGAACGTCAGTGACTTGACTGCAACCTTACATTTGTCTTGCATTGAGTTTACTGAACCACTTGGCATCTGCAAACTGGGACATGATCTTGTTGGGAACTTGAAGTGCTCCCTTTTTACTGCTTTATTCGGGGATCCAGACATTTCCTCAATGTACCATTTTTCTTTTGTACTATTACGAGGGAACTCACCCATTCTGTCTGTCATTTTCTGACTGGCTTTCGGGTTCTTCATTCGTTCTAGCTCTTCATTCAGTTTCTCTCTCAGTGCAAAGCAAAATTTTTGGCATGGAAGAACTACTTATGCAACTGTCTCATCGACATGTATTTTTTGCTCACCTGGTAAACAGCCTAGTCCTTCAAAGACATCTCTAAACTCAGTCATGAGTGTCCCCCTTGGACAGCCTGTTACTTCAACTTTTGGTGGATGAATCTTGCTCTTTATTTTGAGGGTTCTGTATTCAGCAAATGACAGCAGGTTTACTTGTGCTCCCATATCCAACTTAAACAGTAGTCTTGTCTCATTTACAGTCACTGGAACAATCCATCCTTCTTTGTCAGCATTGGATGCCTGTACTACATCTACAAAAAGTTTCAAGTTTTCCAAAAGCGGGACATGTTCTCAGGACATGTCTCCTTCCACATTTTCTACAACCTTTTTGCACTTTTACTCTATTTTTTTCAGTTTGATGTTTCTTGGGCTGCTCTCTGATCTTATAGCATGCACCTCCATTTCAGTTTTGGCTAGTATAAATCCACAGTCCTATCCAAAATCAAAATTTTCTCTCTCAACTATCTCTCTCTCAGGCCATTGTCTGCAATTCCTCAAATGATGTGGTCTCTTATCAATGAACCTCTCAGGTCACCACACTCACATCTTGCTCAAGGTGTACAGCTCTGCTAAGTACTGATCAAAAGTATTGCCAGGCCTTTGGCAACAGCAGAAGAGCTCTCTCAAACGTTTTTGGTAGGCACAAAGTATGCTTCAAATTTCCCTGTGGATAGTTTCAGTTCGTCAGGTTCAATATGAAAGCTGTTGTAAATGTCCAATGCATCGTCCCCAATTACATGCAGAAAAATTTGTGCTTGCACTTTCTCATCCCCCTGCCCTGCTCCACTAGCAGCAGATATATTTCAAACCTCTGCTTGAAACGTTTCCAGTTGTTGGCAAGGTTTCTGCTAAACTGCATGTTTGAGTGTGGCATTAGCTTGTCCATAGCTGTGGGTCTTAGTGTAGTCTATTCTGTTGACAAATTATGTAGCAACACTGATGACTGGCACCACTTCACTTTTGTTTTCGCCAAGCTCATACTGCTGCTACTGCTGCTGCTTCCCAGTAGCATTGACCAGCTCATAGGCACTTCCTAACCACTCCAACTCGCTCGCCAGTCTCGTCTTGCTTTCCTGGAGAGATTTGGACTTGACGATCAACCCTCACCCTCCTGAGGCTGGGTGTCCCCCATTTTGGACATTTAAACCTGTGTGAAGTGAAATATGATCTGCTGTGATCCGCTATGCTGCTTGCAGACTTGCTGTCAGATCCGCAGGGTCCACAATGGCCGGATCTGTGCTTCAGCCAAGCCTCAGTGGAAGCCAAAACATTGTCTTCGGTGTTATGGATCAAGTCCGCAGGACTGCCTGAGTGCACAAGCACTGCAAATGCAGGCGGTGGAAGTGAGGGGTAACTGTTATGGGGATGGACATTTTCACACCACAAGTTGCGTGTGAGATTTGTGACCGCCCTTCATTTAGTGTATTTTGTGTGACTGTTCTAAGGCTAATAAAGAGCAGCTCTCCTGTGGTCAAGCAGTGTATGGGGCACGAGATACAGTTAAGAAACAGCAGAACTATGCATCATTCTCAATATTCTTTGCTTTTTAGCAGGACCGCTCCTGCCTTCACACAGAACTTGTGCATATTCGCAATCGAATAGGGAACGGGGTTTTTCCTGTGTTCAAAATTGCGTGGTGGCCACCTCCAGGCCAAATCCATATCCCACTTGCATTTGTGGGCTGTGGGTCAGAGTAGATCGTCATCAAGGTGGGTGCTGAGGGATGGCATGTTGTGGTGCTAGTGATAGGACCGGAGCATATGGAGGGGGTCTATAATGGTAACAGACTATAATAGTAGGGCAAATACTGCAGATAAGTGCAACACATTGGGGTACTGCTCACCTCTGTTCCGGCGCTAGCGACATAGACAACGGTGTGTGTGCATGCCCGTCACCCACAGCTGGATGGGACAGGGCCGTAAAGTGGTGGGGGGGCCCTGCCATTACTGTGCAGTAATGGTCAAGGCCAGAAAATTTTAGACAAAAAGAAAGTTCAAAAGCTGTATAGTCAATTTGTCATGAATTATCAAAGTTTTTCAATGTAGAGGCTTGCCGTAGTAAGAAAGTAAGGGTCCTGACAGCTAATGATCATAATGACAGATTATTTTTAGAGATTTATTTTGAAAAGAAACAAATCTGTGGAAGTAGACACATTTCAGGATGCCTGATTCCGCCAGAAAACCACTGCTATTGAGGCTCTCAAACTGTAACAGTTCGCATGGACCGGTTTAAACCTGCATATGGTTGGTTGGCAGTTGCTAAAGCTAACGGTTACCGTGGTAACGGGAACTTCCGGCACAGTCCTCTGTGGGACTCACCTCTCTGAACCTGAAGAGCTCTTGATGGGACGGGATTGACAGGGTGAACTCTCCATTGGCGCCCAGATCAGCGTCCGTGACGTCAATCTTTCCTACTTCACGTGGACTTTCCTCGGAGTAGTCACCCTCAATAATCTGGAGCACGTCCGCAATCTCCGGGAACTGGGGAGCGTTGTCGTTGACATCCAGGACGGTGATGTTGAGCTCAGCCGTGGCTGTCAGACCGTTCACAACATTATCCACCGCCTTCACCTGAACATGGAGGACGACAGCAACAACAGACAGGACCTCAGACCACAGGGAACTCACTTCCTCCATTCAGAAGTTTACAATCAGTCTTTCTTCAATTTATTCGTATGAATGTGAATTGATCTGTCTAGACAACAGCCCCCCACACAGGCCTAACTATTGAACAGCTTTAACTTTTTCAAATTCAACTGGAAATGATGAGTAATAATGATCCTTTCAGAGCAGGCTGTCACAACAATGAAATCCGTGTGGACCGATGAAATTTGTTACTTTTGTACATTTTGGTAACTAAAGTAAATTCTGCGTTTTACTCGTGTCAGTCTCCTAGAATATATGAAACCCAGCGACTCTGAACAGAATTGATAAACATGGGTGTGCACGTGGTGTCTCCACCCACAGAAGAATGTTTTTTTTCCCC
Organism: Karalla daura; assembly: GCA_029224185.1. Taxonomy (NCBI): domain Eukaryota; kingdom Metazoa; phylum Chordata; class Actinopteri; order Chaetodontiformes; family Leiognathidae; genus Karalla; species Karalla daura. Next base: position 2,474,325 of record CM055189.1, read on the forward strand.
TCAAATAAAAAGGTAGTTTCCCAACTTCCGTCCACAGTCTTAACAATTCAACAGCTTAAACTTTTTCACATTCAACTGGCAATGATAAGTAAAATAATGTCACAACAGTAAATGTGGTTTTATGTTTAGTTTTGGAGCACTTTTTACGTCACTGTCCTGGAATATATGGAACCCAGCAGTACCAGCCGCTTGGGGTTCTGAGGAAGTGTCTGCTGCTCAGGGACTGGATAGTGGCCAGAGGAAGGTCTGATGGTGTATTCTGAGCACATTTTGTCCAGTGTCTTGCCTATCCCTGTCAGCAAGTCCAAGACTGGAGAGAGCTCAAAATGCACTGGCACAAGACACAGGAGAGACACGGACTTTAAGGCTCCATTACAAGGAATGGCAGCCTCCTACAACTCAAACGGCTTCATTCAGTGTCCTTTGCAAACCAATGGGTGACATCACGGAGGGTTGGGGCTTGGGTGTGACACAAGGAAAGGGAAAAGACCCGTGCAAGCTTCCGCGGCTTTGGCCGCAAGTCCTGCATAGCGAACAAGGGCGCGACCAGTGTGTTGCTTTGCAGCCTGTTTTGTGCAGCCCGAAATTTGAGACTTCGCGGCTTTGGTGGTTTGGTCACGCATGCGCCCTGTCGAACTCACCACACCAGTCTAGAGTCCGGGGCTCAAAACTCCGTCAACAAGACCTGACACGAAGAGGTTTCAGACTTTCAAAATAAAACAGGAAATGACAAGACATAACCCCAGACAAGACAGACGTGGTGTGACAGATCAAATTTCAAAGTACCAGAACAAACATTCTGCTTTCATGTGGTTTGTGTTTTAGAAGTTAAAAATTAAAACTTGACTTTTTATGCCCCAAGAGAAGAATTTCCACAGTCTCCAGTGGCGATGATGGTGTGATATTTTTGAAGCAGTTGCAGGTTAGATGCTTTGCTGAAGGGCATCTCAGCCATGGATACTGTCAAGGGCAGGATGATTATTCACTCTGAATACAAACCTGGTCAGACATCCTTCAAGGTGACAGGAGAGTTTGTGCATTTCTGTTCATGCATCAGGTGACATGCCAACACAATGTGGCCTTGCCTAAATATTTGCAAGAAGAGACAAACTGTACCTGTAAGATGTAGTTGTCCTTTGTCTCTCTGTCCAAGCTAACATCCTTCTTTAGAGAGACCACACCCTCTTTGTTTATGTCAAAGGTGTCAGAGGTGAAGATGAAATGTCCACTGGAAAATCCGCCCTGAAGAAAAGATTGAAGGAAGCTAGTGTGACCTAGTGAGCCTGAATTTGGTGAGTTCATCTTTTTGTGGTTCCATATTGTTCTTTCTTATCTTAAGGACTCACCTCATCCTTGTCAGTGACCTCCAGGGTCAGGATGGAGGCTCCATTGGCCAGGTTCTCAGGGACCTCCACCTCGTAGGTTCCCTGACTGAACTCAGGGGGGTTGTTGTTCACATCCTTCACAGTCACCTGCACAGAGCTCCACCCAACCAAGGGCTCAGCCCCCCCATCAGTGGCTGAAATGTTCAGAGTGTACGCCTTCACTTTACTGTAGTCCAGAGGCTGCACCGGCTTCAGAGCTCCAGTGGAGGAGTCCAACTCAAAGACCTGAGGGTCTGATTCAGGACTTTGCTGGACAATACTGTAACTGACTCTTCCATTTGCACCTTCATCTGGGTCTACAGCTGTTATGCTGATCAAGACTGTCCCCTGTGACTCTGTCTCTGAGACTTCCACCTGGTACTCAGCCTCAGTGAACTTGGGGGCGTTGTCGTTGACGTCGGTCACTTGGACCTCCAGGGTGGCTGTGGCTGTTCTGGCTGGACGACCCTGATCTTCAGCTACAATCTGCAGGCTGTACTGTGACGTGGTCTCCCTGTCAAGTGCGGCAGTCACACACACCGTCCCAGACACAGGGTGGACTTCAAACCTGCCCTCCCCTCCTCTCAGCCAGTATCTGATCTCCTTGTTGAAGCCACTGTCTTTGTCTGTGGCTGTAACTACAGTAACATTGGCTCCTATCTCTGTGTTCTCTGCAACCTGTGCTGTCACGTTAGCCTTGGTGAAAACAGGATCATTGTCATTGATGTCCATGACTTGAACCTGAACCACTGCAGTGCTGGTGGTGACCCCGTCAGAGATGGAGATATTCACAGAGTAGGTCTTTGGACCATCATCACAGTCCAGCTCCACCGTGGTGCTCAGTTCACCAGTGTTAGAGATGCTGAATCTATCAGCTTCTGTTAGAACTGCCAGAGTCACTGGGTCTACTGCGAGGAAGTCCACCTGAATCATTGAAGAAATCATGTCAGTGACCATCGTTCATAGAGACTGTATTTACATGTGGACCGAACAAGAGTTTGATGTCCACATCTACATTGCAAACCAGACACGGCACAATCAATGAATCAAATCACGAATTAAGAAAAGCTAAGACCTGATTCTGAAGGACAGTGAAGTAGATGTGAAAATGACAAAAGGACTTCACAGTCTCGAACACCGTTAAATGCTTTGGTCCTCAGACAAGACTGGACAAAAGGCCAGACTGCAGATTTGCAGAGCAGCTCACCTTGAGGACTCTTGTTCCGGCGGGTTTCTCTTCTTCTATGGTGGCACTGTAGGTGCTCTGTGTGAACTGTGGACTTGTATCTCCAACAGCAACTATCTCCACTTGTGCTGAGGCAGAGCGAGGCACAGTGCCTCCTAGAGGAGAAGAACATTATGACAGTGACTTCCTGTGGCTGGCTGCACAGAGTGTATTTCAATCATTGAAAAATGAATCCATTTCATATGTACCATCTGTGGCTGTGATGACCAACTGGAACTCCAAAGTTTTATGTGTCTCCAATGGAATAAGCTGGTCCAGAGAAATTTGTCCAGTGCTTTTATCAATGGAGAAGTATTGGTTTTCATTCCCAAAAGTGATTGAGTATGTGATCTGTGCATTGCTGCCAGCATCCCCATCCTTGGCCACAACCTTTGAGAGAAGAGACCTTCATGAAACATTTACAGTGTTTACTGCTGTGTTTCTGTATATCCACAAGCATCTCCTTCAATTATAACCTCTAGGAGTTCTGCATCGTCCTCCAGGAAACAAGAAATGAACTCTGACACCCTCCATGTGTCCACCAATCGGAGCAGAGTTTTAGGACTTCAGTCAGGAAATGCCAGTGTTAAGGTTGGAATAAAGAAGCACGAAAACACTCAAAGATTGTTGAATCTGTGTCTGGGGCATTTGTGATTGCTGATCTTTTTTCATGCAGTTCAATGCGTATCTTACAAACCAGAAGTGTTAGTTTTCCTCACTCTTTGGGATGTTCGTTCAGTGCAGTTCCTATGCTACCTTGTCCAGTATTTCTTCTCACATTGTCATGAAAAGCGTTCCATGCTGGGCTTGAAATGCAGAGTTCTTTTTTCTAGGTGTTATATACTCAGAGACAATAACCCGTATTGTTCAGGTTCCTTACCTTCACAAGTGGCATGTTGACAGTTTGGTCAGTGGAAACTCTGGCTGTGTAGATGCTCTTGGTGAAAGCTGGGCTGTTGTCATTTTCATCCAGAAGAGTTACAGTCACATTCGTTGTTCCTATGTGGTTATTCACCAGCGCTGTGGAGAAGCGGGGTGTGCTGCCCCCTGGAGACGTGAAGAAGAATATAATAATGAGTGACAACGTGATAATCCTGAATCCTGAAATAGAACTGTGCACCCAGTATAAAGTGTTCATCAAAGACACAAACAAACACAGACCCTTTGATATCAGTTCAATAGAACCATTAACTGCCTCGCTAAGATGCGTTCCAGCAATTTTTCCTGTTCATTCTTATGGAAAAAAACTGAATTGCTTAAATTCTAAACACGTGGCTCTAGGGAGACAACGCTTGCATCTATCTGGAATAAAAGCACATCGCCACACAGGGGAGATGCCCTGATGCGATTTGGTATGTGTACTATGAAAACTGAGGCCACAGTCGCGAGGAGAAGTGAAAAATTGAATTGTGGCTTATGGAGAGAGTCGTGTGCGTTGGGCTGACTGAGGCCCTTTGTTTGAATTTCATAAGGCACACAGGTTTACGGACAACATTGTATTAAAGAGCACAAATTTGCCTACAAATCTGGAAGAAAGAATGTGCCTACTGCATACGGTGTGCCTGACAGCAGTTTGTAGTGGCTATTTGTCGAAACTTAAACAAAATCAAATGGCCACTCTGGGATCAGGCTTTACGCAGGTCCCACAAAAAAGTCAATGTCCATATCAAAAAAAAAGAAAAGAGTTTAAGCTGGTTTATTCACCATTTCTGGCAGCAAGTTACAGGCAGAAAAAACTGACTGCATCCTCTCTGACTCACCGTACACTCTGATGCCGTCACAGTCCCCTCCCATTCACACAAAAACAATAATACAAATATATTAACCAAAAAATACCAATACTAAACTAAATTAACCCACAAATGGATCCAACAGTATCAACAAGCTGTCAGGTACAGCCAGAGAGGACAAGTTTTCCAGAGTTTTTAGGTTTAAATGAAGTTTTTATGTCAATGTATGGCCTCACAGCGAATTTCGAGTCTGAGGCTGAGATTTTGAGTTTGTTTCCCAATAATGAGGCCAAAAACTAGAGTACAGTTGGAGATATTGGTCTGAGTTGGAATGGAAAGACATTGGTGCGTCCAGGAGAGTCTCAGGAACACACTGGGGTGATAACGTATTCTGGAACGTTTGCCGACAGTCATGTTGAAGTTCTAAAATTGCCGAAAATGTTGTTGAATCTTGCAATCAAGCATTTTCAACAATTCGTCGAGACCGAAGACCCGAAATTATGTATGGAATAAGGAAAGAAGATTAAAAATGCAGAAGAACAACAGTGCTTCTTCCCAAAGCACTAATAGCTTGAATTTCAGTCTAAGTACAGCATCATCCAGAGAGAAAATGCTGCTCACCATCTGTGGCTTTTATGTAGAGGGGAAACTCCAGAATCTTCTTTGGCTCCAGGGGGATTATTTTAGCAAGCTTGATCCATCCATTTTGGTCAATTTCAAAGTTGCCTTCAGCGTTCCCATAGTCAATGGAGTTTTCAATCACTGCATTAGTACCAACATCTGGATCCTCAGCTTGAACCTTAAATCACATCGTCATCTTGAATGTATTTGTACAAAGGCCACATGATAACGTTATCGCTACAAGTTAAGCCAACATAAAACATTATTAGCACTGTTTTCAGTGATAAGCTCAGCAGATAATAGATGAATCATTGAACCTCTTTCATAGAGTTCAGCTGACTATTACAGCAGAGGGCGAGGGTCACGCTGCACTTCCAGCCTAATGAATTACACACAAAGACACAAAAAACACTGGAAGGTGAGTATGGAGGAGACAGCTAATTTCTGCTGTAACTCTAATATTATTAAGGAGCGTTTTAGGGTCCACGAAAGGACTTGGCACAGACAGCATGTCACATTGCCTAAGTGATAATGCTGATGTAAACACCACAATTTTAACATATGTTTACAATGTGTTCAACCTAATTTGTTTTGATTTTCCTGTTTTTCATAGACGTATTATATTTGCTTGTATTTTGAATGTGTTAAGCGTTACTGGATGAAAAGGTTGAGGTTTCTGTTGCACTGGAAGTCGGGGGGGGGGGGGGGGGGGGTATATAGTCCCATAGATAGGATTTGTTCACAAAGAAGGGGAAGCAGATTCAAGGAAGAGCATAGAAGAAGTTTCCATGAGAGTCTAGTTCACTAGTTTGAGTCAAGTGTTGTAAAAGGACCTGTATAATTCTCTGTGAGTGTGACTGTGTTTTGTGTAATGGCTTAGCTACTCCAATGATACAGACTTAGCCTGTGTGCATGAGAGAGGAGAAAACAGTCAGTGAGAAGAGAAAACATCTGTGAGTTGGAAACAGCGTTTGTAAAACACTGAATGATGTAAATAACCAAAAATGTACATTGTTATCTTACTGGTTAGTCTGATTTTATTCATTTTGTGAATGCATTAATTAGCTTCAAGTATATGGAATAAGTGGATGCTTCAGAAGGCACTGGATCTTCCAGATAAGCTTGTGTAAAACGCATCTATACGCATGTTGGTGAAAGTGAAAGATTATAAAGAAACCAATAGAGGAAAGATTTATTGTGATAACTAATATTTATATTTTTTATTTTTACATTCCTTTCTGTGTGTTTTGCTTCCCAGGCTCCTGAACAGGCCTAAGATGTGTGATGCTTATGTGACGCTTTGCTTAGAAATTGGTTAATTGGCTGAATTTGAATGGTGGTTACACAAACTTCCTGAATTGTTGTAATCACCCACCTTCAGCACCTCCATCCCCACTGTTTGATCTGTGGTCAGCTCTCCCTCATACTCGTTTTGGGTGAATGTTGGACTGTTGTCGTTCTCATCCTCAATGGTGACATTGACCTGTGCCTCTGCGACAGTGACGTTTGGCTCCACTGCTTGAATCTTTCAATCAAGACGTGAAAAGTGGTTCAGTTAAGTCTTAAATGTTGACAGGTCCAGATTACAAATGCATTGGCACTCAAAAGACATCTATGCTGAACAGCAGCCATTAAGACAACTCTAACCAGTGCAGCTAGCATACCAGCTAACAAGCTAGACTAAACAATAGAAACCAAAAATGTTCTGGGATCAGGTTGAACCTGAGTTCTAAGTCACCTGAAATGTGAATAGTGGAGTGGTCTCTCTGTCCAGGGCTGTGGAGTTCTTCACTCTGACTGTCCCATCAGCATCAATGGAGAAAGGAACTGAATCTGGACTGATCTTCAAAGTTCCCACAAATCCTTCCTGGACAATAATAAAAAACATCTTATCTTTTCCTCAGGATAAGTGAGGCATCTACTAATCTATCTAACTTATCTGTCAGTTAGAGTAGAGGACTCATAGAGGAGGTTTCCTCAGAATCATGACGTCTTCAGTGTGTTTTAAAGCAGTGTTTACCTGGTCCCGGTCAGTGACGATGACTCTCAACACAACAGTGTCAACAGGAGAATTTTCCAACAAGGTGACTGGGTATTCAGTTTTGTCAAACTCTGGGGGATTATCATTCACATCCTCCACAGTGACAAACACTGTAGCATCAGCTGTCTTGCGAGCATCGTCTATCTGAGTCGCCTGCAACCGGAGAAAAGAACAGTACTGAGAGCATTCATTCAGCCATTTGCGTGTTGTTGAAACTGCTACAGGACCATGTTGAGGACTAATATAAGGAGCCCCAGGGTACTCCCTCCGCAGAGCCGGGTGTCCAGCGACAGCACTTTCTTCGCACCCAGCCAATCAGCTGAGCTCCTGACTGAGGAGGTGGGATAGGGCCTGACCTGCCCAGTGTCCTGCCCCTGAACCATCCTTTAAACCTCAAATGCTCCATAGATCTCTCTCTTTTTGGAAGAGGTTACATCTCTCTTTTCCCTGGGATGTCTAGTGACCTGGAAGAGGTTACATAACCTCCACACTCAGACCTCACCCCACCATCCATGATCTAGTCAACCTGCCTTCCTACAGTCCTGATCATAGCAGCAGCTCCATCCCTCTCTCTCCCTCTTTCTAAGGAGTCTCGCAGGACGCTCTGACAGAGCTGCAGACACATGCATATTAGACAGCACTGCTGCAGCAGAGCCGACGCCCCAGCCTGAAAGCTCCTAGTCACATCAGCTGCACCAGCACCAATCCACAAAAAGGATCACAAAACACACTCACAGAACTGCCTTCTGACATGACAGGGCTATTGTTCGACTGTGCATGTTCTGCTTATAGGCAGCGACAGCCCCGGTGCTATACTCATTTTGGCATGATAGCCCTAAAATCGTAAATACTTTACACAAAGTGCAGTAAATACACAAAGCTGCATAACAGGATTCTTCAATAGGAGAGAGCCACAAGGCTGTTGATCACTGGTAATCTGCAAATGGAGTTTCACAACTGTCAAATATTCAACAGGTTAACTGCTGCTGTTACTGGTAAAACACATAATGATACTGGAATGGCACCTCTTTGCTTTTTTTTATCTATGGAATCTGGACACGCAGTCCCCGATCCATATGTCTGGCAAGCGTCATTTCCTCTCTCTGATCCTCTCTAACGCTAGCTGCTTTAGGTGGTGAGTTCGTGGTGTATACCAGGGGGCCGATCTTGTATTGTATCTTTTTTGTTAGGGGTGCAACCGAGTCGGGAGTTTAATAAAGAGAGCTAACAAAGCTTCATCATAGCACAGAGGTGATGTAGCACTGAGAGAAAGGGGAATAGCTTCCTTAAAGTTTGCTAAGACACTGTCATTCAAGTGTCTTCTGTATATACTGCTTCTTTTTTAAAGGAACGACTAGAAGGAAATCAAAAGTGATTAAAGAGTGGTCAGATCTCATTGGGTTAGGGAAAGAAAAGATCAGGTGTTTAATTTCATCACCATAAGTTAGAACAAGGTCCAGGGTGTGATTGAAGCAGTCGTGGGTTCATGCACATGCTGACAGAAGCCAATGGACTCGACCATAGAAGTGAATGCTCTACGGCTTTCAAATGAACCATAACCATAATAACCAATAACCATAATAATGTTTCAAGGAAACCAAGCAGGTTTCCCTTCAAAAACACCTTCTAACAATTCCTCTTATTTATCATAAACACGGTCCTGTCACAGTCCCAACAGTCGTAATCTGTTTATTAGCGCTTCTGAGTAGTTTTTTGTCTCCCTTAATCACTCGTGTATACAGTAATGTTCAACATGTATGTGTGCAGCTATAATGTAAGTTACATTTTTCATGTGGTGGATGTGAACTACAATGCAGGTTGTGCTAACAGGCTAACAATAGCCAGGTTACTGTTTCCAACCTTGTAGCTGGAACACTGATAACCCAGCTGCGATGGCGTTCCCATTTCTGACTTCAGAGGTAAATGGAACGCGGCATAAACCTTTGGACTGCAGAAAGGCGGGAGAAGCTAAATTAAACTCTGTGTTATGCAATCAGATGAGTTTGCACGTACATTGTTGTAAATGCACACTGGATATCACGCATTACTAGTCACACATTTGTGAACTTTACAACAGTGCCCAGTACATTAAGTAATATTAAAGTAATATCAAACTGATTGAAAGGTCGAGACCTTTGTTCATTGCGTGTCAGTGACCTGGGGCAGGAACAGGAAAACATGAATAGGACACAATACATCACATTTTATCAGCAGCAACTACGAATGCTAACAATGCATTTGAATGCCTTGCCTCAACTATGCTGAGTGCTACACACACATACACAATTTTCAACATGATTTAAGCAATTGTTAGATTTAAATTCAACTATTTTCAGCCTTTTCAACTATTAGGCACATTTTAGCAATGTTTCTGCTTTAATTCAGCCATTTTTTTGCCTTTTCAACTATTCAGTGCATTCCAACAATATTTAGGCTTTACCTCTATCATGAACTATTTCGGCCAATTGAAAATTGGCATTTTCAGCAATTAAGCGCTTTCTACCATCTTTGAGCTTTCATTCAGATATTTTCAGCCGTTCTTTCAAATTCATTCAGCACTCACGCATTTTCTTCAGGAAATGCAAATTTTCTTCTTTACAATTCAGATTAAGTTCACATTAGCACCATTCTTAGTAGTGTGACAGGTATGCAGTGATCTAGTGTTAGGGATGTCCCTAACAAGTTCCTACCTTGATGCTGACGATGATGGTGCTGATATTCTCGTGGTTTAAAGCAAGCGTCACGGCCAGTTTTCCAGATCTGTCTTCAATCATCAAGTAATCACGATACTCTGCTGGAGCAACTGAACAACAACAGCATCCACTGTTCAGTGTTTTTACAACATGCTTCAGGATCCTTTTAAATATTATATTACTTTGAAAACTTAAATTCCACATTTACCTGCACTGATGCTGTATTTCAAAGTGGCATTGATGCCAGTGTCTCCATCCTGAGCCTTTATCGCCCCAGGCTCAGTCATTAAAAACCCAGTCTGAAATATGAGGTTAAAATGTATTTCTTAATATCTCAATTAGCAATAACAGCCCGGTTCTGTAACAGGTCCATCCACCCAGCCTCCAGACAGTTGAACAAGTCTTAACCCAGCCACTGTTATTGTTTTTAAAATGTTACTGGACTGTTATACACATGCAATAGACCTGGCATGTCAATATGTTTACAAATTCATACATTTCACATTCATATCTATTAAGACATTATCACATCTGAGGTGCTTTTTTGTTTTATATTTGTACATATTTTAGACTATTTTAGAAGTTTTGTTGTCATGAACCTGCTCTGAGCTCATTTTACACACACACACACACACACACACATCTTTGCTCTCTCCACCCCTGCTCACCCCCAGCCACTCCTCCAGCCACTCGCAGCCAGTTGGCCACCTCAGACTCATCCAATCATCAATCTTCCTCATCAGTCGGCTGGATACTTATGTTCAACTCAGGTCCATGTTCAGTGCCAGATTGTCTCTGTTCCTGTCCGTAATTCTCCAGCATTCTTGTTCTTCTGGATCTCCCGGTACCATCTGTTCTGCCTCCGACCAGCTCTTGTGTCTCCACCCCTCATGGTGTGCCGCGCCCCTGCTCCAACCATACTTCTGCGTCCATTCTTCCGAGCTCTGTAATGTTCTTGGCCACCATAAGGGGGCGTACCAATCTATACACAGGTCCGTCCTGCCCCCGGAGTACACGAAGGAGAACGAGATGCAACAACTCTGATCCTAGTGTTGCCACCTGTCCCGGTTTTCCCGATTGTCCCGGATTTTCACAGACTGTCCCGGGGGAAAAAAACGGTTTTTCGATATGATGCACAAAATTTGTTTTTCTGTGTATTTGTCTGTATCCAAAGTGCGTGGATGTGCCGCGAAATACAGCGCGCAGATGCCGCCACTTGGAGGGTGTGTGTGGATGCACCGCTGTTAATGAGTGTGTGTGTGAGTGTCTGTGTGTGTGTGTGTGTGAGACAGAGGTGACAACTCTATCGGCGACACAGACGCTCGTCCCGCCCTAGCGTCTGTGCTATCTCATGCCGTGAGTTCTCACAGTGGAAACCGTCTTTGTCCTCTGTCGGGGCTGTATTATAGAGGCGGGTGCAGCGGCAGAATTCTTTAACAAGTCTTTCGTCTGAAAACTCTTCCTGGTTGTCAAAAAGGCTTTAACCCCCGGACTCCGCCTACTGGTGTGGCGGGTTCGACAGGGCCTCATCTCAAACCCACAGACACAAAGGTAACATCCACATTCCACATCCTCTCCAGACAACCCCTGCTGCTTGCCGGCCACATCCAGCTGAATTCCCCATTCACACACATGATGTTGGGGACCACCAAATAGCCTCACATTGAGAACAATAGCCTTCTTCCAAAACTCTCCAACACCCATTTACCAATCCAAGTCAATTTACCAGATCCGAAAAAAAGCAAATCTTTCAATTAGTGGTGTGGAACCGCATTCCCCGGAAGCTTTCAGATGGAAACACTGTCTTCCATAGCTGCGTTTCATGTTTATTTTATGAAAAACTGTAATGGAAGCTGAGCTAGAGACCAATAAGGTTGAGATGGCATTTTGAAAGCCAAGACAAGAGGAAGATCTCACTGAGCTGACTCACCTTTCCCTCTTCAATAGAAGCCTGGTACATGTTGTGACTGAAATACGGGTTGAAGTTGTCAAAGTCTTCTACGTTAATCAACACAGTGGCTGTGGAACTTTTCCTCATCTCATTCTGTAGGGAACAATAGCACCAATAAGACCTTCATACCAAGGTTCCTGAATTATAACATAATCTGAGGTCTGATGCTCACTTACCATGGCTGTCACAGTGAAGTTGTATGTTTTGACAAGATCGTAGTTCAAAGGTTTCTTCAGTTTCAAAACCCCTGCAGAGGTCAACCTGAAGGTCTCTGAATCTTCCTGAAGAGAAGGGAGACAGCGTGACATCTCCAGACATCACTCAGAAAGCTCTGAGTGGCCCCAGTAATGATTTATTTAATTTAATTTGCTCTGATTTGTCTGATTTAAGAGATTGAAAACAACTTTTGAAAACTAAAAAAACCGGCATGTAATGATATTTCTTTAAATCCTATTCCTAAGTATGTTTTATGAACTAATTTGAGTTTGTATCACGCCCCAAATCACTGAGGTACATGATTGGGAAACAGCGAAACGACTCTCATGCCTTGCACACTTGGACACACACTTGGACCTTATACACTTACACTGACATGCTATCACCATCCTTTCCCATCACCCCACACCGTTGCTGCTTTACACCCCCAGTGTGACTGGCAGTCTGTGACCAGTGTCCCCGTGGCTGCAGGACAGCTGCCTGTCCACGCTGGTTGACCCCCATCCCCTACTTCACCTCCCCTCTCTGTTGTAAGCCATGTTCTTTCGTTGTATGTGCTCATGTTGCAGAGGTGTTTTTTTTGCTCCCCCACACTGTGCTTGCCCTCAAGAGCACAGTCTGGATGCTTTTTTCTCTCCTTCTCTCCCTCGTGTAATGCTGTATCGTCTTTTTGCAGCTTAGTTAAATTTGTCAGAAGACTTTGTAACTTTTTCTTTTTGTAACACTTAGGAACGTTCCAAGTGTGTTCTCCGTTTTTACATTCTTTCTTATGCATGAGTATTTTTTGGATGGTTCCAAAGGAATAAATAAGACTCTTAGACCGACCATCGGCAAAGCTAATTGAGACCCGTGAGACCAGCCCCTTGATCCCTGGATCAGTTGCGGAGACCACCCTCTGTGGAACCAGTGCAGTGGAGCATCCACTGTCATACTGTCTGGATTAACACTGATAACCTGTGGAGAACCAACCACCTCCTGAGTGGCTGGTACCCAGAACATCACCAGACAGTCGGATCCTTGTTCCTGCAACTGACAAGCCAGTGGCTCCTAAGTATGGCCGGGATTGCTGCATCTCCAGGGGCTGCATCATGGTCAGAGTCATTGATCTGCCTCATGTATTCATCATTTAACCTTTATTAAACCCTCATTTAATGTTTAAGCATCATCTGCATATTTCTCTTCAAATTTGAAATCACTGTCGGAGGGCCGCTCCTCAGACTTTGCGATTGTTTGATAATAATATTGTTGTTTGATAATCCTTTGACAGAAGGATCACAGGATGTGATTTCCTATAGGTTTTTTGTATTAACGGACTGGTTTTTATTAAATAATGAGCCAATTATGTCTTTTCATTATGTTGATGTTTTTGGGGAGAAAATAACTGTTGATTTGGATTTGGTGGATTTAGTTACAATCATAAATAATAATCATGGTTGCGTGTTCTTACCATGCTGTATATGACTTTACTGTGTGCTGGGGTGGTGTCATTGTCCACAACTGTCAGTCTAATGATTGTGGTTCCCACCTTCATCACCTGAGAGAAGACACAGCAGATGTTCACCCACAGACTGTCCCAGTCAGACGTGTTGAATGAGTCCTCTGGTCCACAGTGTGTGGCACTCACCTCAGACACATTAACTGTGTAGGTCTCCTGCTCAAACACTGGAGCATGCTCATTGATGGGCGTAACTGTCACTGTCCGTGTGTAGGTGACCTGGAGAGGACAGATCATTGGCAGGGAACACACATTAATCAGGAACCAGCTTCTCACTATTAGTCACATCTGGCTCTTTATAGTCATTAGAAACACCTTATTCTGCATAACTATCATTTACCATTACTTGGCTATTGACTAGCTTTTCCCACTAATTCATCGATTGTAGGTGAGGTCAGTGTTACTTTATCATTTGTTAAATTATATTGTTCAAATTATGTTGTGTCATGAAATGTTTTGTGATGTTTTCATCGTGTTATATTTACAACATGTTACTGTTACATCACATATTTTGTGAACTGTGTTGTTACGTTGTATTGTATATTATTATTTTAGTAATTTGTAATTAGTTTGGTATTGTAAGTGAAGACTGCAACTCTTTACCTACCTTGTCTGGCACGTCACACACGATTGAGTAACTCAAGGTGAGGTCGGTCTGTAAAACAGAGATATCAAGGAAAGTTCAGTAAGATTAGATTAGAGAAGATTAAACTTTATCGTGTTACACAACACACATATAAAGTGACAAAATGATTTGTCACTAAAATCTAGTTATCTCTTTTTAATTTCCAATTAACTAAATATTAAAGAGGCCAATATTTGCTCTCTGCAAACATTGTCAGTCTGATAATTTCAACAAAGAAGCAACAATCTTAATCAATAATGAAATGTCTTATTCCAGCTGGTTTCAGTGTTCCTTTCAGCCTGTTTTGAGGCACTGAACCACTGAGTCCTACCATTGTGTCTGCGTCCAGTGGCTTCCTTGTTCGAACAGATGTAAAGTTTTCTCCAGGTGTGAAATCCAGCTCCAGGAGGTCCTGGTGCTCCGTCTCCAGCATGATGTTGGTTCCTGATGGGACTCCATCGAGCAGCTCCACATCCCCTGCAGCATCATGGAAGATCAACGATCAGGTGACAAATGAACTTTTCTGTCTCACTGATGTTAAACAAACAGCTGAATGTTGGAAAATCAGGACAGGATGAAACATTTGATAACAACAATGTAGCAGTTTGAATGGCAAATCTGGTTCTGCCGTTCTTTGTTTTCTAAAGTCTTTGAATTTCTTCTTATTACTTCATCAAGAGACTTACCTCTTCTAATGTAAAACATGATAAGCCAAGATAGATAGATAGATAGATAGATAGATAGATAGATAGATAGATAGATAGATAGATAGATAGATAGATAGATAGATAGATAGATAGACAGACAGACAGACAGACAGACAGACAGACAGACAGACAGACAGACAGACAGACAGACAGACAGACAGACAGACAGACAGACAGACAGACAGACAGATAGATAGATAGATAGATAGATAGATAGATAGATAGATAGATAGATAGATAGATAGATAGATAGATAGATAGATAGATAGATAGATAGATAGATAGATAGAAAACACTCTTTGTGTAATGGATGTGATCTTACCATTGTAATTGTCGTCCAAGAATATATCCAGAGATGTTGAATTCTTACAATCTATTTTTGAGACTACAGGATCAGAACAAACACAAGTTAAGAGTTAAGTTCATCCAACACTTGAAACAGGACAGGATGACACATTGACAAGAGATGGAATCAGACCACATCTAGGTACTAGGACACCTGGTTCAGAGCTCTCTCTAACCACCTCTGCTGGTTCCTCTCAGTGCTGAGGAGCTGCAGCTCTACCACGAGCTCCTCCAGGTTCTACCATGATTATCAGCTGTAATATAACTGATGAGGTAGTTGTTTTATACTAAACAATATTTTTGTTGATATTGTTGAATTAGACAAGTCATCAATACGATTACTAAATAAATACACAGTGAAATAATTTTACCATATGTTGCAACCTGAAGAGGAAACGTTGATTTTCCATTCCCTGTTTTTCTCTTTTCAGTTATTTATCATGTGTAAATCCAGTGGAATTTAATGTGCCACAGCCGTCGGTTTCTGACCTGCAGCTGTCATGGTTCCACTCACCTCTTCCACGTATCACAGGGAGGGCCGTGGAGACAGAGAGGATGGAGAGGACGAGGAGGAGGAGACGAGGTGGTGTCAACCCGGCCATGTTCATCTCAGGGCGGTCGTGAGGAGTCTGACCCCGAACCCCAGAGTCCCGGCTCTTAAATACCTTCAGGCCAGAGCGCCCTCCCTCCCATCACTGCTGCTGTATGTCTGTTGTGTCATGTGTGGATGATGCTGTGTTTCACATAATCCAAAGATCATGTTCCTGAGTCTAATTTCCCATAAGAAGGTGTGAGCAGATTTTACTGCTTTGTTGCGCTGGCAAAGTTTCATTTCATGTGTCCCTTTTAGATAACTTTGTGCACTTTGTCCAATTACTGCTGAGGGCTTTGATTGCAGTTGGAATAATGATTTATTACAGATTGCTTTTTTGGCCAATGGGACTTTGTATCTCCCATCATCTGACTTTGGATCAAGGTGGCTTTCTTGATCACAGAGCGCTCATACAGGTGAGACAGTGCAGTTTGTGGTGAACCAGTTATTTTTCCAGCTTGATCAATGATCCGTGATAGTTTTGTTTTCTGTTTACTGGTGAGGAGGTTGTACCACGATGTGTTATTAAAGGTAGGAGGATTGTATAAGTAAGTGGTTACCCATGATTAAGACATTTTCTCCTGACATTAAAAGTCTTTAGCTTCCTGAGCAGATGGAGGCGCTGGAGTGCTATACTGTAAACAGGCGGGTGTCTGTCTGTGTTTGTGTGTGCACTTCACTCGTTCAACCTGCTCACCCTGAATACACAAAGGTTTAAAAAGTTGAGATGTGGTTGCTGTCCTGTCTCTACCGACACAGCACAACTCCTTTGTCTTTGAAATATCCATGTAAAATGGATGTAGATGCGTGTAAAACTTTCCACCATAACTTATCATTTATGATGACCTGTTCAACCCTCAATATAGAAACTCTCACAGTTTGAAATCTACACATCAATTAAAACAGGATGACTTTGATAACACGTCTGTTTCATCTTTGTCATTTTCATCACAAGATAGCCATTTTCGGTAACATGTACCATAGCAAACATATTATATGAATAGGAAAATTAAGCTCTTGAACAATTCACAAAAGCTTCTACACATTTCTTTGTACTGGTTAAGCATAATGACAGCAATGTTCATTAACTTCAGAAGAACCTGTACCTCACTGTTCAAACCACTGGTAATGAAATTACACAATTAAATCAAATTTCCATTTGTCAATTGAAATAATTCAACCGCACCCTTTGTAAGTATATCAGTAAAGAATGATAATGTTAATAAGAACATAACCCCACCATCCAAGGCAGTCATGTAAATCTATTTTGCAGCATCTTTCTATGCATGCCTCATAACTAACTCATGACTAACTGCTTATAAAATGGACAGTGTGTCATTTACATATATTTCTCACTGACGCAGTCTTTAATCTGAGCATCCACTTTCCCACATCAAGGGACATAAAGAGAGATAGGACGACCTTCTCCCTATGACCCTTAGGCTTGGTTTTCCCTAGACGCCTCCTCTTTAGTGAGGAGCTGCTAAAACTATCACAGTACTACAGCATCGCAATGATCAACCTAGTTAATGGAAAGCTTAAGACGTGTTATCCATGTAACCACATCAAATCCTTCTGAGGGTTGAGTTTTCGAGACAACTACATCTGTACTGTCACATCAGGCTAGAGAGGACTCAGATGCAGAGCGTGAGTTCTGTGACAGGATTTATTGCCAATGATGTCTCTTTTGAGAGTGGAGCTCACGGCTAAGACAAACCACTCTAACTTAAATCTACTCCGACTTGATTAAACTAAAAGTCACTCCACATGGAGGAAAGACAACAACTAAACATGCTTCGCCACACAGTGGGAAGGTGGAGAACTTCAAAATAAAACAGGAAATGACACTTGACAGAAAACCCAGATGAAACAACCTCACCACGGCATGTACAATATATGGAATCTCCAATTTGTAAATCATTACTCTTGTACTTAGTACAAGTAGGGAAAACATAAGAGAAAAGCAAAACACTTCTCCTCAACATTAAAATTTAGAATTTTGGTTCAAGAATTTCTCCTTTAAAACTCTACGTAGCTAAACTAATCCTTGTACATGATTTTTCCCCTTTAGAAGATGTTCTCCCTAATTCCATCAATTCAAAGAGCTTTCAAATCCTAAGCAAACATTAAAATTCATTAATCTTACTTTTTCTTTGTAACAACAGATTCAGACTCAAAATAATCACTGCTTTTAAGAAACAAAATAAAACACATCAGTCAAAGAAAACACATTATCATTTTCTGAATGAGACTGCTTGCAGACCAGGTGAAGACGCTCTTGCTTGTCACCATCTTGCTTCAAGAGTTCACATGATTGTGTGAAACTCCTTCAGCAGTTTCTCACCACATCACATTCAAACCCACACACAGCATCGTCATAGTGTCTCTTTTAATCTTTCGCAATCATCTCTTCCTATTGATGCTGCTATTACAGGTGGTATTGTAAGTGCGCTGTCAAGATTCAGACTATGAGACGTTGACAAACTCCTCTGTTGAATGTTCATGTGAAAAAAAAGTGTTCTAAAAGAAAAAAAAACTTCATGAGTTGAATACCATTGGCTCAACCTTAGCAGTGGGTGCTAACGGCCTCTTCCACCTACTACTAGGAGCAGAGCTCCACTGGTCCAAGCCTCTGGGACGATAGTGTCATGAACACATGAGAGTCAGCCTCAGTAGATGTCTAATGCAAGTGATGACACCTGAAATGATCTAATGTAACTAGATTCACCTGGCCATGGAGCAGCTGAGCAGCCTGGTGTCCAGTTACTCCCTTAAAAAGGTGGAGGACAACGTATTAAATGTGTTGTGATTCCTACACCGTCCATCTGATTTGTATGTGAAAAGCCCTCAACTCAAAGCTCAAAGTCTGCACTCATCTTGACTGTTTCACTCCATTGTGATGCTGTAAGGAGCCAAATGCTGAGAATTGTATCAGTGTTCAAACATTTCTGGATCTAACTGTACAAGCATTGATGTCCTTGTTTCAAGTGTTCTACAAGCACACATCTGAACAGTTTGTGTATATTTTCTCTATATTTTCTCTACACACTCGTCCTGCACACACACAGGCGTACATACGTTCATGTACACTGAGAAACTCTAACCTAAAACCAGTAAAAAGGAAGCGTGGCTTTGAGGGCAGCCGCCCAGTTACACTGCACTTTGGTTCCTAAAACCGTTCAGCGCTGTGGGACCGTCCTCCTCGCTGCTCGCTGGAGAAGGAACAAAGTCAAATAAGGTCCTGAAGCCACTGCTGAGGCTCTGGCCGCGTCCTCCTTGTTCTCTATAAAAGCCTGACTTCCCTCTGAGGCCTCCATGCAGCAGATACTTGGCTTCAGGCAGCGAGCAGGAAGCAGAGCCTGGAGGCAGCCGTCACAGGTACCTCCACACCTTCTCACCCTCACACCTGGCTGCAGTCCAGACTCTCCTGTGGACCTGAACACACACGTTTTTACCTGTGGAGAGAAATCTGAGAATCTGGAGGAAACCCACACAGGTGGGTTGAGTTGAAACACATTATTGGCTGTCTATTTACTGTTTGTACATCCTTGAATTAGCTTTGAATCCTGTTTGTTCTTGTTTCAGTGGAGTCGTCATCGTCTCGGTTCATTTACCTTCTCCAGTTTCTTTTCGTGCTTTTGGGTTTTTATCCAGTCGCTGGTGTTTCCTCGCTACAGACTGCTGGGAGTGAAGACTGAAGAGTTCCCTCTGTGAGTAAATGTGAAGTTTGTGAAAAACACCTACATAATAAAAGACAGTCGTAATAATTGAGTAAATATCAATGTGTATATGACGTACATACATATGTATGTATAATCTATACGCACATTATCTCACAAATTAAGGAAGAAATGAAGGTCAAACTCATAATAAACCTGCAGGATCAGCTGCAACATCTCAATATCTCTCTCTTTCTGCTAGTTAGTTGTTTAGTTAGTTAGTTTGTTTGTTCCTGTGAGTTCTCGTTTAAGTGTCTGTGTGCAGATGGCAGGCGTGTGCTGGCTGCCCGCTGTGCTGATCCTCCTCCTGCCGACTGGAGGCAGCTGGGCGGCTGTGGACCAGAGCTGGATCACCAGGATGGTGAGAGGCATCCAGGAGCGGTGAGTCCTCACAGCTCTGCTGCTGTGTCAACACATGAAGACATGAAGCCAGAGTCAAAGGGCCAATAAGACGTCCCAAGAGTGGATCTCTAGGAGAGGGACCGAGAAAAATGAGACAATTTTCTGTAGTTTATTTCCCTATTTGCAGGCCACCAAATCAAAGCCTTGATAAGCCCTTTACTGCTCAGTCTTCACTAAAGTTAAATATTATGTTTCTGTTGAACAATGACATGCATAATTTGTTTTTGTAAACACTGGACATCATTAGTTTTGTGCAGAGAAAAGGTTGTGAAATAAAACTCAGTTGCCTCAGTGGACAGATTTTTAAAGTTGATCACAGTTTGTTGTCGTTAGTCCATTAATATTCACCATCTCTGCCGTGATACCAACTTTCTATCTGGACCTTGAAGTCTGTCTTGTACGGAGTGTGGGACGTGACATGCAAGCAGTCACTTGTAAGTCTCTGTCCTTTTGCTGTTAAGATGCTCTTTGCCTCTTAAGAATATCTTTGTGACTCATTCCTCAGTTACTCTCATTCTGTGAATGTGAATATGCCATAAAAGGCTCGTCTTAAACACAACTTTTGGTCTGACTAATGCATGAGAGAGAAGGACCGTGAGACGCCTGACAGTGGAAGATACTGTGAGATACCACAAGATATCAGAGTTCTCATTAAAGACCTGCAAGTCATCATCGCAGTCTTGTGTCAAACAGTCAACTTCCTCATAGCTGTGCAACGAAAGGTTGCATCACTCATTGGCAATAGATTCAGTCAGTCCATCAGATGTGGCTTTCATGTGTACCAGGGTCTTCAGGTATGCTGGGTGTGTTCCTGGTTTGCAGATATTCCCTGGAGGAACCCTTCAGCCTGGCTGTGAGCCTCCCACAGGGCGAAGCCCCGGACGACCTCCAGCGCCTCCTCCAGGCCGACCCTGCAGACCAGGTGGCGTCGGCTGTGTCAGGAGGTCAGGTGTACCAGGGCACCCAGGTGGTGGCGGCAGGTCGATCAGAGGCAGTGTCCCGAGTCCTACGAAACATTGCCAGCCTCTCAGGAAGCAGTCAGGACCACTTCCTCCTCATCTACTCAGGGGGATCCCTGTGCGGCCCAGCCTGCCAAAGAAAAGCGCGGGCGGCTCAGAACAGCCTTCAGGGCTGGAGCGGGTACGCGCTGGTGTTCTCCAACGTGTCCACGTCTCAGCTAGACGTGTCCCAGCTGAGCCCGTCCTTCCCCAGCCTGTTCTGTTGTGGAGACGATCCGCTTCAGTGCAGCAGCTGCCCCAAGGCTGAAGGCACTGGTGCTGCCAGTGGCTCCTCCAATCAGGATCAGGACACAAGTGGAGAAGAGAGTTCAGCACAGCCAGCAGATCAAGGAGCAGACTCAGAGTCAGGTTCAAGTGGAGGCCAGAGTGAAGGTGGTGGTGGTGGGGAGGTCAGCTCAGGAGGAGGAGAGTGCAGGCGTAGAGGAGGCTGCAACGCCAGAGGAAGAGGAGGCAGGTATGGAAATAGAAGCCAGGTAGGAAATGGGAGGAGGAGGCAAAGAGGAGGAAGAGGACGCCGGACTAGAAACTGGAGAATGAGTAGAAGAGGAGGAAGAGGACGTCGGACTGGAAGCTGGAGGATGAGTAGAAGAGGAGGAAGAGGACGCCGGACTAGAAACTGGAGGATGAGTAGAAGAAGAGGAAGAGGACGTCAGACTGGAAGCTGGAGGATGAGTAGAAGAGGAGGAAGAAGAAGCCGGGCTGGAAACTGGAGGATGAGTAGAAGAGGAGGAAGAGGAGGAATGATGGGCTGGGGTCGAGGTGGAACCAGAAGGAGAGGAAGAAGAAACTGGGGAAGAGCAGGTGGTCGCATCAGGTTCAGATTCGGGCGCAGGGGTTTTTTCAGCATGTAGGAACAAAGGAAACAACAATGTATTTTATTTTACGATGAAATGGCAAAAAGATCAAATTGAAGACATGTATCAATGTAATAATTGTAAATCTGAGAGAAGTAATTAAAACTAGAAAATATATTAAAACAATTTCAGGGTACGAGAAAGATCTGAGAAAGATATACATAAAAGCTAGATACACACACTTCTTTTTTTAAATCTGAATTTTTACATTTCTTCCTAAAGACACTGGAAACCTGACAATCTGAACACAACATGAAGTCTTTGTAACAAAAGTATATAAAAAAAGAGCTTGTTTCTTTTCTTTACGCCATTTGAGTTCTTCTCTTTTTTTTCCTTTTAAAACTCTGAGCACCAATGTATGCTTCAATGATAAATGCTAAGTATGTTAACATATCAGTTATATTCTAACGTATCTCTGTCTAAATAACATGCTACCACTGTTCCTGTACTGAGGCACCACAGGTTCCTCAGGAAACGCAGCAGCAGAGTCACTGAGGCTGTGACTCCCCGATAGATGACACAGGCATGATTTGACATAACTGGAACTTGTCTTTGGTCCTTTTGAGAAATCTAGTACGAAGAATTTTGTGGTGCATAGTCATTGTCTGGTGGCTCTAACTTTAAATAGCAATGAATGCCCATGGTGCTGTCTTCTGGTTTTATTATATTATGTGGTTGTATTTTGTTCCTATATATCTGCTGTTGTAAGCCTCGGTATCAATGTCTTAAATTCTGATGAGAAGACAGAAGAGACGATGAGTCTTCATTTGCATTTTATTTTCACTGCTTCCAATTTGCTATGAAATTCCTCACTTGCTTTAAAAAAAAAGACAGAGAGAACTTCAGCATCTTCATCAAATGTGTACTTTGTTGTTGTGGTCAAATATTCTGCAGTTGTGCTTGTTCTGATTAAAACTTATTTCACCACTTCACCGTTCTGCAGAGTGTTTTCTGCCTGCTGTTGAGGCCTCATTCATACAGATGTGTAATCAGACAGATGTACAGTGAAGTTGTAGCTGTGTAGCCATAGATATATACAGAAAGATAGACGCCCCAAGGCGGAGTCAAGAACGTCCTCATAGGTCGGCCATCTTACCACAGTCAAGCTTTCTGGCAGGATCTGTGGAGCCCGGTGTAAAAAGAGGGAAGGTCAGTGATCTGCTCTTATCTCGCTGAAATTTTAGTAGATTTACAAACGTTTACAAACGCGTACAAACAATCTATTTTTAGGACATAACATTCTGCACAACTATGCAGTACCATAGATACATATTTGATGTTTATAACAAACCAAACCGTTTGAACATCAGTTGAAATCTGAGCAAGTTATGTATATAAAAATTACATGTACCTATACCAACACAATGTAATGGCTGAGTGAGCTGCTTGGGGCAAGATGGCCGCCGTGTGCAGATGTTCAACTCCATAAACTAGCAACGTGGACGTGGATATCTATGGGTGTAGCTGCCAGCTGTTCAATATTACAGTGGCCCTGAGGGTCAAAACACCAAAACACCAACCACATTCCACCAAAACACAAGAAAAGTACAGAAAACACAGCAACATTTTCAGATTACGGATCAGAGTAGGGACAACACGTCTTGTGATTGTACAGAACCCGGGCTGCAATATAAACTGATGTGATTGGCTGTTTCGTTGCCAGTTAACGTCACATTCTCACATTTGTGATGGAACCTGAAGGCTGTTTGTATTTCCTGTGATGGCAAAACCATCCCGACCCCTCATTACGGACATGCCACCAAGTGAAACCCGAATATAAAAATATGTATTTAAAGGGAAGTCAGGGGGAGGTAGGTCCCCATACCTTGTCATGTTGCTGTGTTTTCTCTAATGTGATTGTGTTTTGACTCTCAGGGCCACGGTACAGAACCCATTCGTAGCCTGTGACCCCAAACCCTCAAGTTTTCACAACAGGAGGTGACACTCATAACAACGAGTCATCGGGAGGTTTTGTGAAGTCAAGTGGCCTTTCACACTACATCACATCAAAGTGTCAGAGGGGTGTTCCTGAGTGGGTGGAAAACAGTTTCTGCCTGTGTCAGTGTGGAGAGCACACCCCCCTGCATGTTATTACAGTGAACTGTGAATTAGCTGACGACCTGAATGGCTGCCAACTATCACACCTATTCACCTTTCACATACACATTCACAAGCTCCAGCATCAAACAACCACCTCTCCACCTCTACTAAAGCCCCTCACCTGTGAAGAGGAGGCGTGTCAGCTCTTCAGGAAACAAAAGACCAGGGAAGCTCCAGGCCCAGACAGTATGTCACCCTCCTGTGCTGCTTGTTGACAATGTTTCAGTTTAACTGATTCGTCAATATAAGTATTTAAGAATATTTTTCAGGATGATTTAAAGAAATTAAGCCAAAATTCTCTTATCTTATCTTCTTGAATGTAAATGTGTTATGTGCTATTTATTCCTCTGTTATGGAAAATTGAATGATGTTAAGGTGCAGACAAAAGAAAAAGGCGTTTAACTTTAACTTAGACTTAGTGAATTTGGAATCATTTTCACCATTTGTGCGTCAATTTGTAAAACAAAGAATAAATAAATTAATGGAGAAAGACGTCAACAGATTGTGGTATCTGCCACAATGGAAGGATGACCTCTTGGTTTATACCTGGAGTACAGGGGAAGCCTGAGTAAAAAGACAGAAAATTAACACTATGAAAATATAATCGATTTTATTTATAAATATCTCTGGGTTTGAACTTTTCATTTGGATGTAAAAAAAAAGGGGGCAAAAACATATTTAAAACAAAAAGGAAAGTTTCTGTTGACCAGACAAAACAAAAACGAATTCATCAGACAACCATAAACCACCTATTGGTTATACCTATACCCAGGTGGTCTACAGTCTGGAGGAACTAAATACACACACCACACTGAACTGGGAGTGATTAAACTGCACCACGCTGAAAGCCTCATGCTGACTTCACCTCTATAATAAAAATAAAACACATTGCTGTTGATAAGAGCCCCTTATTAGTGGGACAGGCTGCCTGCCAATGGCTGATGGGTGTCTGATTCCCAGGCTGTAAAGATACAAACCAAACATGAAACACAGGACAAAGACAAAAACAATCAGTTAGTCCTGTGGCTTTTTAATGGATGAATAAGACTGAAAACAATTGCTTGAAGTAGAGAATTCGAGTGGAAAGTTAACTTTAAATTTAGTCGTCAGTTAATGCCTTTCACCATGCATTACTCCCTCGTGCCACTAGCAATATGGCGGCGATGTTCGCTTTGCTGGACATAGACTCAGACCAGCCGTGGAAGCTTCGACAGAGGGCAGGCGTGCTGTGTATTGATATGTGATCACGTTGAAAAAAACATGGATGTATAGTAATAACTGGATACCGAACCAAACATGGCGGCCTATTCATTCCTATGTAACCCTGCTCACTGGCGCATACGACTTGCTTCCGCATCAAGGAAAGAATAGAGTTTGCGCAGTAGTGTCACTCCCATCAGGCAACACGGGACCATGAACCAATCCGCGTTCGGGAGAAGTGTCGGTACCCGATCTGTCCGGAAGTACCCGATCAGTGCTCTTTGTCCGCGCATGCGCAGTTTGTGCATTCTAGTCCGAGTAGTCACAATGCCCAATTCGTCCCTTGCGGTTTGTTTAGATTCTATTACCTCAGGGTGGTGTGAAAGAGACTGACAGCAGTGCCTTTCAGCTAGGGAGCCATCTTACTGACGAAACTTTATAACATTTCTTTGTAATTTTAGTGTTTTATTCATTATAGAATGTCTTTTGAATTTTATAAAGCACTGCGGGAATATATTTCCACAGGAGAAAGATCTACTGTGGTGTCTGTGAAGAAGCTGAGACGGGAGAGAGACAATTTTATAGTAAATAAATCATTTAAAAAGCAAGCAACTGCCGTAACTCAACGGGTACGAATCGGGCAAGCAAACCGTCCTTCTTGCTCACACGTCATGTCCTTTTTCCTGAAACGTGATCAAACGTCATTGCGCAGCCACGCTTCACTCCCACACACTCCCAGAGGCGTCAGGGCGAGCCATCACTACTTCAGCCGCTTCAGCCTCCGTTTGTTTCCTGAGGAAACCTCTCTCCGGAGGAGAGAGAGAGAGAGAGAGAGAGAGAGAGAGACAGACAGAGCGAGAGAGAGAGAGATGTCCCGGCTGGAGGCTGTGAGAGCTGCGGTGCAGCAGCGTCTGGCTGCAACTGCTGAAGACATCTTGCAGCTGTTTGAAGGAACCATGGTGGAGTACGAGGAGCAGCTCTGCAGACAACAGACGCTCCTGGACGTCATTTTCAGACCGGAAGTGCGTTTACACAGAGCAGGTGAGATCACTGCCTGTCACTGTGAACTACACTAAACAGCAGAGAGTCAGTATTTCTGCTAGGTGGAGTTTTCTGCCACCTCAGAGAGCTGATGGTGTCCTCAGGTGCTGCTCTGATGGTTCATAACCATTTTGGGTCAAACAAAAGGTAATTATTACTGTCCATTATATGGTGGCAGGCATGTGAATGTTTGACTGCTCTCTGCAGATGTTCAGCAGCTGTTGATGCATAAAGACCAGGCTCCACCTGAGCAGCAGGTTCCAGCAGAGCTGCCTCACATTAAAGAGGAGCAGGAGGAGCTGAGGAGCAGCCAGGAGGAGGTGGACAACAACCAGTTCATCATCACTGCTGTGTATGTGAGGACTGAGGAAGAGGAGGATGAACAGGTTACACTTCACAATCCTTCATTTACAAATGAATCACAAAATTTGCAGATTTTCATGTTTTACTTTGTGTGCAAATTCTTTGTTTCTCACAGTGCTCTTCTGCTGGGATTTCTTCACTGTGGGACAGATAAAGTTCTATAACTTCTCTTATCTTCTCCTAGAAACCTCAGTCTGTACAGCTTCTTCAGGCTGTAGAGAGCAGAGCTGCAGAGGAAGGAGCTCCATGTGGAGTGGAACCTCTGGAGTGTAACAGCACACAAGCATCCAGCAGCTCAGACCTCCAGGAATCTCACACACATCAGCTGGAACATCACAAGGAACATGAGGAGGAACATCACGAGGAACATCACGAGGAACATGAGGAGGAGCATCCACTGGAACATCACCAGGAACATGAGGAGGAACATCCACTGGAACATCCCCAGGAACATGAGGAGGAACATCAGCTGGAACCTCAGCAGGAACTTGAGCAGGAACATAATGGAGCCCAAACAGGAGAGAAGGATTTCAGCAGCTATGCTTTGCAGATTCCCACGAGAGGGCACAGGGGGGAGAAATGTCCGCGCGTTCACAAAGAAAAACGCTACGAGTGTCCGACCTGTGAGAGAAGATACCGTAGCAGTTCCGAGTTGAGGCTACACGTGCACCAGCACACGGGGGAGAAACCCTACGCCTGCTCCCTGTGCGGCACCAGGTTCGGCCACGGCTCGCACCTGGCCACGCATCTGCGGTTTCACACGGGAGAGAAGCCGTACGAGTGCTCCACCTGTGGGAAGAGCTTCAGGCGCAAAGACTCCCTGGACCGCCACCAGCACTCGCACACGGGGGAGAAACCCTTCCACTGCTCCGTGTGCGACGCCAGGTTCCTCCAGCGCTCCGGGCTGACCTCGCACTCACAGATCCACACGGGGGAGAGGCCCTTCACCTGTCCCGTCTGCCAGAAGAGTTTCAGAAGGAAGGATTACTTGAGCGACCACCTGGTGATCCACACCGGGGAGAAGTCCTTCATCTGCTCCATCTGCAGCGCCACGTTCGCACGGAGCTCACATCTAGCCAAACATCTGCGAGTGCACACGAGGGAAAAACGACGGAAGTGATGCACGCGTGGAAAATGTTTTAGCGGAGAGAGAAACGTGAATGGTCGCCTGCTGACGGACACCTTGAAACACCTTGGAACACCTTGGAATTGTGAACCTCAGCTCTTCTCCTGAATTTCTCAGTTAGAGAGTGAGACCTCACTACTGTCGAGGTCTCACCCCTACGTCCGTCTTTCACTGAGGTAAGATGTTTAGAACGTGAGATCACAACCTTCACCTTGGATTTGCGGTTTGATTCTGTTCAACCTTAATGGTGTTAATGAGTCCCAAAGTACACTCAGTTATCACTACCATGCCTGTTCCTGACACAGTACCACGTTAGAGGCTGACTGAGGGCTGTTTGATCCCTGACGTCCGTCAACTCAAAGCTTTTGTTCAGCTGCTTTGTGTTTCTAGACATGTATGTCTCTCGTACTCTCCAGGAGGAAACGTGTTTATCACATCCCAAAACAATGCTTCTAGAGAAACGTGTGCCTTATGTCAAACAGATCTGGTCACCGCCAAGAACACTATTTCTATTTGGAAAAGTGCTGTTCAATATCCATGTGTTTGAAGGGGTGCTGAGTACAATTGTATTCTGTGTCTTTTGACTTTTGATAAAGCAACAATATATATTATAGTGTATTTCTTAAGTTTGAATGCATGCATTTTGCATGTACAATGTCTCACAATAAAGATTTTCATCTAAATTTTCATTGGATGATAGTAATCATTGCATGTTTTTCTATTTAAGTAGACATACAGTACATCAACATACATAATACATGGTTGTTTCACCCATTTAGGGCAGTTATGATTTTGATGGAAATAAAATCTGCAAATAAAATAAGTCTGGATCCAGGACATTGCTATGTTAGCCTTACTTACTGCAGCACTTGTCAGACACTCGCATTTCCTGGGGTACCTGAACGCCCCTCATAACTACAAATGCACAGGTGAGAGTTATTTCCAGGTTGAAAGCTACTCCACTTCAAGGGCCATCAGAGGGACCCTCAGTACCACAGAGGACACTTCACACCCACAACACAACCTATTCACACCTCCGCTATCAGGTAGACGCTGCAGGAGTCTCAAAGCTAGAGCAAAGAGACTTCTTCCCACAGGCAATCACACTCCTGACACCTTCCTATCACACTCTTATCACACCCTGAGCATCCTCCCAACCATGCTCACAACTGGACAGGACAGAAGCCTCTTTACTCATACTCTTCAGTTTACCTGTTATGTCTTTCTAATGTATTTTCTATATTAAATTATTAGTGGACTAATTTACATTGCTGCCTACACTGTTGTTCAGCGGTCTTTGTTTGTCTCTATATGTTGGAAGATACGTGTTGTTCATACTGTTTATACTGACACACCTGAACCACCATATTCTAATGACCATAAAAACGTCAAAATCTTCAATCAAACAATCGGCTGCGCAACATACGTTGATACAGAAAGTGAATTTAGCCTTTCAAACATGATGAAATGTGTGGTCTGTTCATGTTGTTTTCAACATATGAAGTCGTATAGCTTTTGATCTATCCCTTCACAAAGACCCGTGGTTTGACAGAGTTGTAGGATGGTTTTAACATTTAACAGGTGTCTCACCAGGACACGTAGCATCCGGTACCATTAGGTTACTTTATCACTCCTTAAAGAAAAGAAAAAACACACAAAACAGTTAAATTGTATAAGTATAATAATGTTTAATCAATCATATCGAAATATAAACAGTGTTTAAAACATGATTTTTGGTAAAATTGTTGAATAGAAACATCAAAACAGCATAAGATATCATATGGACATGTCCGCTCTCCACTTCCATACAGATCAGACATTTGGACTTTATATCTTTATATGCCTAAATCGACGAATCCATAATTAAAGTAGCTGACTACTTTATTAGCTGATTATTCGGTTAAATGTTGCAGCTGTGATTCACATTTGTACAGGGCACCGAGCCCTGTTTGGAATAAACAGTGAGGAACTCACAACAGCAGCAGCAGCAGCAGCAGGTGTCGAGGACGACGTTCATTGAAACAGTTTCCAGCTGTGTTACAAACAAACCTGAGACATGAAAGAAACGCGCAAGATCCGTGCAGGGAGCCACAAACACGGAGCCGTGGCAACAGACTCGGGATCAGCTCGCAGCTTCCGCGTGGATCCGTGAATGTGTGGTCAGGTGTTTCTTCTGACTAAACCTGGCGTCGCAGTGGGAGCAGCTGTAGGGTTTCTCCCCCGTGTGCGTCCGCGAGTGTACGTTCAGGGCCGAACGATGGGCAAAGTCGGCGCCACAGTCGGGGCAGACGAAGGGTTTCTCCCCCGTGTGGACCCTCATGTGCTCCGTCAGGAGCACCTGCCGCACAAACTTCTTCTCACACTCCGTGCACTCAAACGGCTTCTCTCCCGTGTGGGTGCGTGAATGTACGGTCAGCGATGAGTTATGCGCAAACTTCGCGTTACAGACTGAGCAGCTGAAGGGTTTCTCCCCCGTGTGGACCCTCATGTGCATTCTCAGGCTTGTCTGCTCTCTAAACATTTTCCCACACTGTGAGCACTTGAAGGGTTTTTCTCCGGTGTGAATGCGTGAGTGGCAGGTCAGGGAGGAGCTCCGCGCGAACCTAGTGCCGCAGACAGAGCAGCGGAAGGGTTTCTCCCCCGTGTGGCTCCTCATGTGCCGCCTCAGGTGTTTCTCCTGCCCAAAGCTTTTCTCACATTCCGAGCAGTCAAACTGTTTCTCTATAACTTCTTGTACTGAGTGGATTCTCATGTGAACTTCCACGTACCTTTCCCTCTCAAACTTCTTGTAGCAAATGGGGCAGCTATGTTTGCGTTTTGGCTTGTGTTTCTTCTTGTGTTTCTTATGTTTCTCCTGCTCTCTCTCTTGTTGGTGTTCCTCCTGTTGTTCCTCCTGATCTTCATGTTTTATTTCCTCCTGATCTTCATGTTTTATTTCCTCCTGATCTTCCTGCTTTATTTCCTGCTCATCTTCCTGTTTAATTTCCTGCTCATCTTCCCGTTTAATTTCCTGCTTAATCTCTGGCTTAACTTCCTGCTGATCTTCTTGGAGGTCGGAGCTGCTGGATGCTGGAGTGCTGGTACACTGCATAGGTTCCACTCCTTCCTCTGCAGCTCTGCTCTCTACAACCAGAAGAAGCTGTGGAGACTGAGGTTTCTAAAATAAGATAAGAAGTTTTTATAGATTTATAGGTTTTTACAGAAGAGCATCAAGGAAAAACATAACAATAAGGAGTTTGTACAAATGCACAAAAAACTGTAGAGACATAACGTAAAAAGACATTTGTAGATGAAGGATTCTGAGAAGACTGTTTTGCAGTGGAATAATAAAGATGTTGAAGTCACCTCTTCATCCTCCTCTTCCTCAGTCTTCACAGATACAGCCAAGAGGGTGAACTGGGTGGTCTCCATCTCTTCCCGGGAGCACATCAGCGCCTCCTGCTCCTCTTTAATGTGAGGCAGCTCTGCTGGATCCTGCTGCTCAGGTGGAACCTGGTCTTTATGCATCAACAGCTGCTGAACATCTGCAGAGAGCAGTCAGACACACACAGGCTTTATACATACACTGTCCTGGTGACATCCAAACCACAACCTTCACACTCAAGACTCCGGGAGTGGTTAAACAGCCCAGTGCCTTGTTGCGATTACACTTATGATATGATTTTTTTTATCATCAACGATTTTTGATTCAGTTTTCAAAACACCACAAATTTAATGCAGTATTAAAAAATTGTCAGCTGCTGAATCACTGTGAATTACTGCGCTTGTAACATCTCAATTCTGTTTTTACACACTGGTCTGGAGGGTTTGTACATGTGCCAGGGTGGAGGTGCATGAAACACAGCAAATGTCCAAACTTCACTGTTCATTTTTTGTGCATTTCTTATTAAAAAAAATCCTACTTTAACAGGCTGCCATTTTTGTGCCTTCCAAAACATGTCTTTCAATTAGTAGATCATGAAACTGTAGTCCTTCGCCATCATGGCCATCAAGGCCATCATGACAAAAACTGTACAGCCTCCTCAAGGTGCGCACCTACTCTGCTCAACCCACCCGGACCTGCAAACACTGCCCCCTGTCTGCGCATGTGCAAATTCACCCAAAAACAAATAAAAATAAGAGAAAGAAAATAGATGAACAAGCTGGCTCCCTCACCCTCATCTCCAAATGTTTTGGGTCAGAGGTTTAAGGAGACAGGCCGAAACTCAATAACACACACACACACACACACACACACACACACACACACACACACACACACACACACACACACACACACACACAGAGTCCTACAGGGAGTTCACTGGTAGGAGGCTAAAGGTGAGCTCACCAGATCTGTAAAGGCGCACTTCAGGTTTGAGAACAGCGTCCAGGAGCGTCTGTTGTCTGCAGAGCTGCTCCTCGTACTCCACCATGGTTCCTTCAAACAGCTGCAAGATGTCTTCAGCAGCTGCAGCCAGACGCTGCTGCACCGCAGCTCTCAGAGCCTCCAGCCGGGACATGACGCTGATCTCTCCTACCTAGTACGCTGCAGAGCACAACTCGGCCGCGTGACTCCTCTCTCTTTCTCTCTCTTTTCTCGCTCTCGCGCGCTCAAATTCCCGTACGTCATTTCCGGTCCATTCCTTCTTCCAGCTGGTGCGTTACTGCCACCATCTGTTCTGGGCTGTGGACAAGGATCTCGACGTAGTACAGTCTACATGTCAGACAGTAAACGATGTATGCGGAGAAGCGGTCTAAAGTCCACTTGGTCTTCCCGACCAGTTTCATTATTTTAAAATGAATGAGGTGGTATACTGCTAATATATTCGCAATATGTATATTTCTCACTTTCTTCGAATGTATTATTTTCATTTGTATATATATTTTTTTTGTTTGGTACACCCCGAATTGCACTCCAGCACTGAGAGTGGCGTAATGTCCGTCGGAAGCTGGCGACTTTAGGCAGGTATTTTTAAGGAAATAATACTAATAACAGTAATAAAACAGCGAAGGAAAGAAATCCCACCAGCCGGATGTAGACGCATGCGCGCAATCGTACGACATCCGGGTCATATGTCCGGGTTTGGCTCGGCGAACAATGCTTTGCCTGTGAGTGTTTGAAACAGTTTAAAACTGAAGAGAGAGAGAGAGAGTGAGTGAGTGAGTGAGTGAGTGAGTGAGTGAGTGAGTGAGTGAGTGAGTGAGTGAGTGAGTGAGTGAGTGAGTGAGTGAGTGAGTGAGTGAGTGAGTGAGTGAGTGAGTGAGTGAGTGAGTGAGTGAGTGAGTGAGTGAGTGAGTGAGTGAGTGAGTGAGTGAGTGAGTGAGTGAGTGAGTGAGTGAGTGAGTGAGTGAGTGAGTGAGTGAGTGAGTGAGTGAGTGAGTGAGTGAGTGAGTGAGTGAGTGAGTGAGTGAGTGAGTGAGTGAGTGAGTGAGTGAGTGAGTGAGTGAGTGAGTGTGTGTGTGTGTGTGTGTGCCAGCGTCATGTCCCGGCTGGAGGCCTCAGGGTGGTGCGAAAGAGACTGAGAGCAATGCCTTTCAGCCAGGGAGCCATCTTACTGACGAAACTTTATAACATTTCTTTGTAGTTTTAGTGTTTTATTCATGATATAATTACTTTTGAATTTTATAAAGCACTGCGGGAATATATTTCCACAGGAGAAAGAACTACTGTGGTGTCTGTGAAGAAGCTGAGACGGGCGAGAGACAATTTTATAGTAAATAAATCATTTAAAAAGCTAGCAACTGCCGTAACTCAACAGGTACGAATCGGGCAAGCAAACCGTCCTTCTTCCTCACACGTCATGTCCTTTTTCCTGAAACGTGATCAGACGTCATTGCGCAGCCACGCTTCACTCCCACACACTCCCAGAGGCGTCAGGGCGAGCCACCACTACTTCAGCCGCTTCAGCCTCCGTTTGTTTCCTGAGGAACTGGAGAGAGAGAGACACAGAGAGAGAGAGAGAGACAGAGAGAGAGAGACAGAGAGAGAGAGAGAGAGAGACAGAGAGAGAGAGAGAGAGAGATGTCCCGGCTGGAGGCTCTGAGAGCTGCGGTGCAGCAGCGTCTGGCTGCAGCTGCTGAAGACATCTTGCAGCTGTTTGAAGGAACCATGGTGGAGTACGAGGAGCAGCTCTGCAGACAACAGAAGCTCCTGGACGCTGTCTACAGACCGGAGGTGCGGCTACTCAGAGCAGGTGAGGTGTCGGCTGGACTGTCTACCTGTCCATCCATGATGACTTTGGGCCAGACCCTTAGAATATTAAAATATAATTAAAAACCATTAAATCAAGCAGATTTAAAATCGACAAAACAGCATATTGAAAAGTAGAAGTGTATGAAATTGGCTCTGTAGCAAACAGATGGTTTGAACATGTGGTGAACATATCAGCAGTAGCATGCTGAGGTTGGAGCTGACAGACCAGAGGCCTGGAGGAAGACCAGAGAGGAGATCTGAAGAGGCAGTGGAAGAGGTGGTGAGGGAGAAGAGGAGCAGAGGAGATGGTTGGATGGAGGAAGAGGATTTACTGTGGACACACCCCCTGAAGGGAACAACCCAAAAGGAATAGATCACGATACACTGAACTGATGCAACTGTTGAGTGTGTTTATTTATTTATTTATCTTTCCTCAAAAGAAACCCAGAGGAAAGGAACATTGATTTGTCTGACAATTCATCTATCACTTACAGAGGAAGTGGAAAACCTGGAGGCTGTAGGTACAGAGGAGCATCTATGTCCCCTGTAGCATCAGAGATGGCACGTCATGTTGTGCAGTAGATGATCTGTTCTGCATGGACTCCACCATCGTGTTATTGGACTGTGGGAGGAAAACTAGAACACGCCACACAGCTGCCTCTACAAACACTTTCTACGTCTCAAACTCTTTTTACACGTGGAGCATGTGAAATGTAAACGTGTAGAAGGCGCAGCTTGGTAGTTGGTATTGTTTAGGGTGTCAGTGGCGAATCAGGGACAGCAGGGGGCGGCCACCTGATGCTAGCATGTGTGTGTGCCACAGAACAGAATGAATGAGAGAACGTTAACGCTGAGAGAGCAGCTCGCTATCAGTTACTTCTATAGTTTTCTATGTGCCAGTCATATTTATGGGTCGAGTTCGCCCATATTGTAGTGCCTGGTCCAGGTGGAACAACACCAAGGCAACCAGGGTGTTCACTGACTCACGAGGAGTTACAGAGAGGAGAAGAGGAGAGGCGGGGCAGAGCCCACGGTCAGGGAGACACACCTCATCTGTATGCTCTGCTGTCAGGTTGTGCTGTTTCCTTCTCTGCAGAGAACAAACAACACGGCCTTGTTCCAGTCTTGTATTTTTGACCCTCCACAGACAAATGAAGGACATTTTCCCCCCACAACAGTGAGCACGAGTACAGCCCTTTACCTGGGCCCCCCGGCTACAGCTGGCCCCGTGCAGACCTGTAAATGCGCGGACCAGGACGAGTTGTGTGCAAACGTAGCGCCACATAGAGCGCACCTGAAGCGGTTCTCCCTGCTCAGGTCATGCACGTGTCGGTCCAAGTCGGCTCTGCAGCCGAAACCTCTCCTACAAATGGAACACGTGAACAGTTCTTCTGCAGAGTGCTTTCGTAAATGCTGACTCAGAGATGAGCTCCTGGAAAACCTGGCGCCACACACGGAGCAGCTGAAGGGTTTCTCCCCCGTGTGTATCCTCATGTGCTCTTTTAGGTGATGGCGCTCTCCAAACTTCTTCCCACACTCTGAGCACTGAAACGGTCTCTCCCTCTTGTGTGTTCTCCTGTGAATCTGCAAAGCCTCGCTCCTTCGAAACGTCTTATCGCAAACCGAGCAGCTGAATCTTTGTCCCGAGTGGAGATCCAGTTCGAATCCTCTTTCACTCATGTGGTGCCTGAGAGCGTTCTCTCCTGCCAGACCTCTGCTGTCTTCCTGCTGATGCTCCTGGAGGTCTGAGCTGCTGGATGCTCGTGTGCTGTTACACTCCAGAGGTTCCACTCCACATGGAGCTCCTTCCTCTGCAGCTCTGCTCTCTACAGCCTGAGGAAGCTGTACAGACTGAGGTTTCTAGGAG
The DNA here is from genome assembly GCA_029224185.1 of Karalla daura. Taxonomy (NCBI): domain Eukaryota; kingdom Metazoa; phylum Chordata; class Actinopteri; order Chaetodontiformes; family Leiognathidae; genus Karalla; species Karalla daura. The sequence goes on from CM055189.1 coordinate 2,509,796, forward strand.
AAGATAAGAGAGGTTAAACCTTCATCTGTCCCACAGTGGAGGAATGACAGCATCAGTGAAAAACATAGAGATGCAATGAAGTTTGTACAGAGATAAAGTCAAAAGACAACATTTGTAGATGAAGGATTCTGAGGAGACTGTTTTGCAGTGGAATAATAAAGATGTTGAAATCACCTGTTCATCCTCCTCTTCCTCAGTCTTCACAGTTACACCACTGAAGGTGACCTGGGTGGTGTCCATTGCCTCCTGGCTGCTCCTCAGCTCCTCCTGCTCCTCTTTAATGTGAGGCAGCTCTGCTGGATGCTGCTGCTCAGGTGGAACCTGGTCTCTATGCATCAACAGCTGCTGAACATCTGCAGAGAGCAGTCAGACACACACAGGCTTTATTACACTGTCCTGGTGACAGGCAGGTAGGTCCTCCACCTACCTGAATGTCCTACATGCACTCAGTTGACTCAGGTCGGATGTTTTGTGACTGACTCAAGTCGCATGAAATCCAATCTTTTAAAATCTAACATGAGGCGTTTTCAGGTCAGGTGACATTAAATGCAGCTGCTACATCACTCTGGATCTGCCTCTTAAAGAGATGTTATTTTGTCTGGTGTAATCTGTTGCTGCAGTGTGTGATGTGTCAGTGTAGTGCGGTAGACAGTGAGGTAGACAGCCTCTCAAACCACTGGACAAGAAGACGCTCACCTGCTCTGTGTAGCCGCACCTCTGGTCTGTAGACGGCATCCAGGAGCTTCTGTTGTCTGCAGAGCTGCTCCTCGTACTCCACCATGGTTCCTTCAAACAGCTGCAAGATGTCTTCAGCAGCTGCAGCCAGACGCTGCTGCACCGCAGCTCTCAGAGCCTCCAGCCGGGACATGACGCTGATACACACACACACACACATTGATTCTCTCTCTCTCTCTCTGAGCTCTATGCTCTGGTCCCCCTTCAGCTCCTCAGGAAACAAACTGTTAGCACTCACGGCTAAGACAGTTAGCCGTTTCTCCTGCATGTGGGGTATTTTATCTAGTCTGCCTGCCTGCTCTGATCTGCCTTGCTGAGATTCTCAACCATGAACTGATCAAAATTGGGACGAGTGTAAGCAGAGAAATGAAGAACAAACAAATAAAAAGAAAAGGAAAAATACAGAAAACTAGTCCACACCAAGGGCGTCACCCATCTCTTTTATGCCCACTGCCAGTTCACTGGCCAGGTGGACTAAACAAAGGGAAAAGAAAAACAAATACACAAACAAACAGCAACTAGTAGGCTGCTGATATCCTGGTACTCCTCCTCGCCTTTAGGTCCATGTTTCTTCGGACCACCAGGGGGCGCACAGGCCTCCCCAGCCTGGTTCCACTGCAGGTAAATCCAGCAGTACCCGCCCTTAACACGGTCCCCCTTCCCACTCAGGTCCACGCGCAGCACATGTTTTAACCAGGTAAATATAACCAAACTAACCTTCTACAGAGTGCTGTTCATTAACCAGCAGCAGACAAGACGCGTTGTCAGCCTCATCTTCCTCGCTCTCTAATTCCTGTCGTCACTTCCGGTTCTTCTGGACCGCTTCCCCTGTTCATAGCGGTCTGAGTGGTCTGTTTCTACAACATAAAACCTCTCTGCTTTAAAGTGTTCCAGGCGAGTAACACCAAACCTCTGAGCACGAGGATCTTCTTCTGGACAGAAGATGTAAACAAACATGGCGGACCGTGTGCATCTTCGTCATTTTAAGCACCGAGTTTGTTGCTGTTGATTGTAAACAAGAGGAGGCGAGACAACAACAACACAACTTTAGCTGTGTTTAAGAAAACGTAATCAGTAACCACACCAAAACAACAAACAGATCTCACTTTTCCCAGCTCATCCCTCTCTCTGACAGACACACACATTCATCCATCCACTTTCAAGGATCGTAGGTCTGGAAAACAGTTATCGGTCACTTGGATCTCACCCGCTCTGTAAGCTGTCCGTGCAGTCTGGAGATCTTCAGAAAATAAACGATTTAGCATTCACGGCTAAAGCACTGTTAGCCGATCCAACCCGCACGGGTTTTCAACAAGGTTAATGTAACCAAAATAACTTTATAGCGCGCGCGCTTTGTTAACCAGCAGCGGGAGAAACAAAGGAGTAGAAAAGCTTTAATTTTTTGTGGTTGTAGCAGGTAGTTCACACTTTCCAGCACATGGTGGCGGAGTGAGTCTCGAAAGCTGGACCGGAAGTAGAGGCGTTGGTGGCAGGGTCTCACTTCCGGTTACGGGTCGTCTAACGGTGCTTTAGCAGTGAATACTGAACACGGTTTGTTTCCTGAGAAGCCGAAACGAGCCCAGCAGGGACAGGGAGAGAGAGACAGACGCAGACAGACAGAGTGAGAGACAGACAGACAGACAGACAGACAGACAGTACCAGCGTCATGTCCCGGCTGGAGGCTCTGAGAGCTGCGGTGCAGCAGCGTCTGGCTGCAGCTGCTGAAGACATCTTGAAGCTGTTTGAAGGAACCATGGTGGAGTACGAGGAGCAGCTCTGCAGACAACAGAAGCTCCTGGACGTCGTTTTCAGACCGGAAGTGCGTTTACACAGACTAGGTGAGCTGTCGGCTGGACTGTCCACCTGTCCATCAATGATGACTTTGGGCCGGACCCTTAAAAAAAACAAACAACTAATTCATCATCTAAAAATCAATAGAATGTTAAAATATAATTAAAAATCATTTAATCAAGCAGATTTAAAATCGACAAAACAGCAGATCGAAAAGTAGAAGTGCATGAAACTGACTCTGTAGCAAAAGCTGCAGTAAACAGTAACTGGCTGTTCCACAGGTGAGGACCATAGAGGCTGCATGAGCTTCTAGAGAGAGCACCTGTGTGTGTGTGTGTGTGTGTGTGTGTGTGTGTGTGTGTGTGTGTGTGTGTGTGTGTGTGTGTGTGTGTGTGTGTGTGATCATAGAAGCTGAAAAGAGAAGGTTTGGAGTAAATAAGAGGAGCCCCTCAGGCAGATGTTATATGTAATATGTAAAGATGAGATGTATCCTTGAGGCTATGGAGCTTGTTCTTCAGCAGCAGCCGCACCAGGGGAGGAGGAGGAGGAGGAGTGAAGGAGACGAGGGGAGGAGAAGCTGAACATCAGGTTAGAAGTGAGTCTACCTGGGGCACATATGAATGGGGTTTGGTCGTAGTTTATCTTGGTTGTGCTTGTCAATAGTCATGACTCAATACTCTGTTCTCCACTTGTTTGCCCTAACCTGTCACTGTCTCTTACTGGATGCTGTCACTTGCACTCTTTCTACATTTCGATATTAATCTCATCTCTGTTTCCAGGATCTCATCGTACGTTGTTCATTGCTTGTTTGAGGTTCCTCTAAGCACTGTATATTTCCCCACATGTTCTAGTGTGAAGATCCCACTGCTGTGATCATATCAGTAAGTCCACCAGGTGTTTCTCCTCCTCACCTTCCTCTCTCTCCGTCTCCTTTCACTTTCTAAAGGTTGCCATGTTTGAGGAAACATGGTCGGTGCTGTGCTGTTTGTTGATGTTGTGAATAAATAGTTTATGAAAATATCACTCATCTGTTGTCATGTTTTCATTTCAGTATTCATCCGTGACTGGGGGGGATAGTGAAGTTTCAAGTTTATTAGTACATACAGTTTGTTTTCATCCATCAGCTTCGTCTTTCCATCAATACGTGGTGGGTTGGTATTGACTCAGAATGCCCGGGCTGATGTTATTTTTATTTTTTTGTTCCAACGCAGCCCTGGGTGAGATCAGCCAGGAGGTTCTTTGAGTGGATCAGGTGGTTGGGTTGTTCATTAGACAGCATCATGTCCCCTCAGACGGACACCAAACCTGCAGCGGTCTGGTACTACCTTCATCACGGTACACACACACATAGGGACACACCCAGTACACACCCAGGGTCAGTTTCCACTCAGCCTAAACATGCCTGTTTATAATGGACATGTAATTTTGCTGGGTAGATATCTCCATATAATTAGCTTTTGGAACTTTTAAGGCCAACTAGTAAGTTGATCTTAAATGTCTTTTAATACATTAGTGCAGATTTGCATGTAGGCCATTCATGGGTCCAGCAGATGATGGTCCCAGTTGATGGAGCATGTCCCAACCAGACACCTGAACCACCTCAGCTGGCTCCTCTGGATGTGGAGGAGCAGCAGCTCCACCTTGATCCTCTCCAGAATGTCTCAGTTCACCACCCTATCTCCAGGGCTGAACCAAGCCACCCTGCTAAGAAAACTCATGGTGCAACCCCATCCTTCCAGTCATCACCCACAGCAGGAGCTGTTACTTGCACAGTGTCATGGATGTCACCAGGACAGTGTAATAAAGCCTGTGTGTGTTTGACTGCTCTCTGCAGATGTTCAGCAGCTGTTGATGCATAAAGACCAGGTTCCACCTGAGCAGCAGGATCCAGCAGAGCTGCCTCACATTAAAGAGGAGCAGGAGGAGCTGAGGAGCAGCCAGGAGGAGGTGGACACCACCCAGGTCACCTTCACTGTTCTATCTGTAGGGACTGAGGAAGAGGAGGACGAACAGGTGATTTCAACATCTTTCATTGTTTCACTGAAAAACCTCAGAATCCTTCATCTATAAGTGTTGCCTTTTTAATATACATCTGTACAGTTTTTAGTGCATACTCACAAACTTTATTGTTTCTGATGTCTTTCACTTCTATTGTCATTCCCTCACTATGTAACAGACAAAGGCGTAATTTCTCTCATCCTGGTAACCTCAGTCTCTACAGCTTCTTCAGGCTGCAGAGGAAGGAGCTCCATGTGGAGTGGAACCTCTGGAGAGGAACAGCATACAAGCATCCAGCAGCTCAGACCTCCAGGAGCATCAGCAGGAACCTCAGGAGGAACATCAGCAGATATGCAAGAGAGCTCAGTCAGGGGAGGCAACTTTCAACTGCTACTTGTGTGAAAGGACATTCATCTGGAGAAAAAATCTGAAAAACCACCTGAAAATTCACTCAGAGGGACAGAGCGCCATTCGCAAGAAAAAGTTTAGTAGAAACGTGTTGCAGAGCCGCATGAGAGCCCACACCCCGGTGAAACGCTTCAGCTGCTCCTTCTGCGGCACAAGGTTTGCGTTCTGCTCGGCACTGACCAAACATTTACGTATCCACACGGGAGAAAAAGCGTTTCGCTGCCCGGAGTGTGAAAAGAGCTTTCGAGAGCAGCATCATCTGAGCGAGCACGTGAGGGTCCACACGGGGGAGAAACCCTTCAGCTGCTCTGTCTGCGGCGCCTGGTTTGCACGCAACTCCACCCTGGCAGCACATTTACGCAGGCACACGGGAGAAAAACCTTTTCACTGCCCCGAGTGTGGGAAGAGGTTTGGAGAGCAGCATCACCTCAAGCAGCACCTGAGGGTCCACACGGGGGAGAAACCCTTCAGCTGCTTCACCTGTGGCATCAGGTTTGCACGGAACTCAAGCTTGACTATGCATCTAAGAAGTCACGCGGAAGAAGCTCACACAAAAAATAAGGAAGAAACACCTTTACCTCCTACCTAAAAGATTCTTCTCAGTCAGAATCAGTAATCGTTCCTATAGAAGATGTGCTTTTTACTAACCCCACCTCGTAACAAACTATCTTAAGGCACTTAACACAAGTAAGCAAAGCTTTACTCTTGTGATGTTTCTGTTGTGTTTTGTGATACTTCTGTGGGGAGAGGAGGGTGTTCAGGAGGGGAGGCTCCACCCCCCCCCCCCCTGCTCTACGTCTCTCATATCACAGCTTCGTTCCTGTTTCTGGGATGACACCTTGTTCAGGATCCACCGTCACCTCCACGCTGTGAAGAGTGCTGAAGAGCCCTGGTCAAACTGTCTGGAACTGTTGGTTTCACTTCCTGGTTGTTCTGCTCTGGTCACAGAGTGAATTAACATGTAGTTGTTTTGTTGCAAATAAACACCAGACTTTAAATCAAACTCTCTTTTATTCATAAGTACATGCTTGTAAGAAGAGTCCTCGTAGTGTGTCAGAGAAGAGCAATACAAATTTTAAAAGGGCTGTCTGGTTGGACAGCCTGGATAATCCTACTGGAAACAGTGTTGTGCACATCACATTATACTTATCCCACTCGGGTGTCGAGTCAGCTTGATTTGGGTTCGGGCCTGAGCTATTCTGAAAATCCTGGGGCTCCAGCCCCCGCAGGCCAGACTGGGCTCAGGATCATAGAATAGTCCCCCCACTGGCCACCCAAAACAGCCCAGGATGCCACAGCATTTTAACAATACTGCAAGACAGCTGAAATACTCATTTTCATGTCATTGCATTCCTCGGAGTAATACAGTGCTTTCTAGTCCTAGTCCTAAAATGTGGTGTCCACCATCCACTCTGAACCAAGTGGTGTCATGGAGGTCAGTAGGTGCTTTACTTTTGATTAGGGTTGAGACCATAATAACTCCAATAGAAAAAAAATATTTAATGTCTGTACCCAAAGTCCCAAAAGTCAGCATAGTGAGCCCACAGAAAGTGGTCTTCATGTGTGCTAATCATGGTTTTTATGCACATGAATTATGGCACTGAAAGGACACCATACACTAGCCAGCACCAGGACAAAGTAAAGCAGTGAAACAATAAACATATTTGTTAGAAACGTGATAGCTGCTCAAGATGGATGCTAGTAAGAACCAGTGTCACTAGTGGGGTTATTAGTAATCACGAGCTATGATTGTAGGTCGGGAAGGATGGATTGTTCTAATGCTAACTCACACACACACACACACACACACACACACACACACACACACACCCTTGCTCCCCAGTGATGAGACCAAAAGAGCAGTTAAACAGAGAAGTAGAGAAACTTCTGTACCATCCCTATCGGGTGATACTAAAGTAATATTTATTTACTTTACTTTATTAATTTACTTTATTTTACGTGTTCAATCGTTTGTTCATTGTTTAGGAGTACAGAATAGGTGACTCCAGAACAGAAGGTGGCGGTAACGCGTCTTGAAATCTGTCGGAGAAAAGAAAAGCTGCTGACCGGATGTTGACGCACGCGCGGCGCGCAGTCCGGATCCTACTTCCGGTTATGGATCGGCTAACAAAGCTTTAGCCGTGAATGTTACACACAGTTAGCATAGGGGTAGGGGGGGCGATAGTTTACAAGGTGCATGCGGGAGAAGGTCTTTGTTTACCTTGAGAGAGAGAGAGAGAGAGAGAGAGAGAGCGAGAGAAAGAGAGAGAGAGAGCCTGTTGAGAGAGTGTGTGTGTGTGTGTGTGTGTGTGTGTGTGTGTGTGTATCAGCGTCATGTCCCGGCTGGAGGCTCTGAGAGCTGCGGTGCAGCAGCGTCTGGCTGCAGCTGCTGAAGACATCTTGCAGCTGTTTGAAGGAACCATGGTGGAGTACGAGGAGCAGCTCTGCAGACAACAGAAGCTCCTGGACGCTGTCTACAGACCGGAGGTGCGGCTACTCAGAGCAGGTGAGGTCACTTCCTGTCAGGGGGAGCGTCTCCAGCAGGGGGTGTCCAGGGTGGGAGGGGTCTGTCCTGCCGCCTCAGAGACCTGCAGGTGTCCAGGTCCTCAGGTGAGGCACACCTGAGTGATGGACGTCTGAGACAGGAGGGTAGCGTCCTCCCTGCTCTGACGGTTCAGAAACATGTGGGAGTCGAATCAAAATAGCTGTGCTCACAATGGTAGTGAGGAGCATCTGAAGTCCTGAGAGAGACAAACCTGAATTTAAAGAAAGTTTCTTGTTTCAGTCTCTAGCATTATAAGGGTCTTTGCAGGAGATATTTAGAGCAGTCGTAGAAGACCAAGACTTTTCACCACACATCTGTGAATAAAGGTTGAGAACCAACAATCAGTCTTGCTCCACCCTCGCTTTTTTAACTTAATGCTGACATCCCATCTGTTAAGAAAATGTACAAATGGTTAGTTGCTTTCTGTGTGCATGAAAGTGTTGAAGTACCAAATGAAGCGGAGTGGGAAAGTACTACAGGAGAAGAGTGTGCTTTGCATGTCAGCTGTGCTACAAAGCTGGATGGAGCTGGGCTGTGCATCCTTGAAACAGGAAGGTACCGACCGCCATGTGAGGAGAGGCGTGCTCCTGTTGGGATGAAACATGTCTAAACCTACAAAAGACAATTTGATTCTCCGTTGTTTGTGTGTTAAGAAGCGAGGGTCCAAACTAACAGCTGAACCACAGTCCTACAGAGAGAAGTTTCATGACACCATCTAACCAGTTCCCTCAGCCCTCACCTGGTCTGTTTCTGTGTTTTTCTGTTTGTTTCAAGCCTTTGGGTCCTTGGAAGTTGATATACAGACGAGTTTAATACTGATTCAGACAATGTTGTGAGTTCACCAGTCACCAGGTCAGAGTAATAAAGCCTGTGTGTGTCTCTCTGCAGATGTTCAGCAGCTGTTGGTGCATAAAGACCAGGTTCCACCTGAGCAGCAGGATCCAGCAGAGCTGCCTCACATTAAAGAGGAGCAGGAGGAGCTGAGGAGCAGCCAGGAGGAGGTGGACACCACCCAGTTCACCTTCACCGGTGTATCTGTGAAGACTGAGGAAGAGGAGGATGAACAGGTGATTTCAACATCTTTCATTACACCACTCAAAACAGTCTCCTCAGAATCCTTCAGATACAAATGCTGTCTTTTTACAACAGTTTCAGTGCATGTGTACAAACTCAGATTATTTCTCATGTTTTTCCACTGATTCTCTTCTTCTTCCACTGTGGGACAGACAAATGTTTAACTTCTCTTATCTTCTCCTAGAAACCTCAGTCTGTACAGCTTCCTCAGGCTGTAGAGAGCAGAGCTGCAGAGGAAGGAGCTCCATGTGGAGTGGAACCTCTGGAGTGTAACAGCACACAAGCATCCAGCAGCTCAGACCTCCAGGAGCATGAGGAGGAGCATGAGGAGGAACCTCAGCAGGAAGACAGCGGCACTCAGACAGGAGAGACCCCTTTCAGCTGCCACTTGTGTGACAGAACGTTCGCCTGGAGAGGAAATCTGAAGAGCCACCTGAGGATTCACTCCAAGGAACACAGCTTCACCTGCTCCGTCTGCAAGAAGGGTTTCCAGAGCAAAACGGTGCTGGAGGGCCACATGAGAACCCACACCGGGGAGAGACCCTTTAACTGCTCCTTCTGCAGCGCCACCTTCGTGCACAGGTCCAACCTGGCCTCGCACGTACGCATCCACACGGGCGAGAAGCCCTTCCGCTGCACAGAGTGCGGCAAGAGGTTCGCGCACCACTACGGGATCAGAGTCCACATGCGGATCCACACGGGCGAGAGACCCTTCGTCTGCTCCGTCTGCGGCTCCAGGTTCACGCAGAACGCACACCTGACCTCGCACCTCCTCACCCACTCAGGGGAGCAGCCCTTCACCTGCTCCATCTGCAAGAAGAGCTTCCGCCGCAAGAACTTCCTGGAGCAGCACATGCAGTGGCACCTGGGGGTGAGACTCTTCAGCTGCTCCATCTGCGGCGCCAAGTTCTCCTGGAGCTCCAACCTGACCTCACACCTCCGGAGCCACACGAAGCCCTACACCTGCCCCACGTGTGGGAGGCGCTTCAGCAGGAACAGTAATTTGAAGAACCACATGCGGACGCACAAGAAGAAACTAGCCCCACTGGGTGGGCAGAAAGGTTTGCCCAAACCGGAAAAATAGTGCTAGTGGCTGAAATGGAACTGTGCTGACGAGTTGCCTCCGCCCAGCAGGTCCAGGTGGACGGCTGCCTTCATCAGGCTTCATCACCTGGGCGGTCTCTGGCCTTACTGTTGACTTTTCTGTTATCTATTTTTTTTACATAGTTTTCATTGTCTTGATACATTTGTGGTCCTTTCTGAATCTGTTACTTTCTGATCTACTTTTTCTTGTGTTGTCCTCACATGCTCTGACTGGAAAGGCCCTCGGCTCAAACTCTGTCGTTTCTAATGTGTTATGTAAATAAACTGGCCCAACTGTTGTATCAGATGAATAATAATAATCATCTTCCTCTGGGCTGCTCCCTCCAGGAGTCACCACAGTGAATCATAGGCCTCATCTGCACCCTCTCCTCATCCTCTTTCACTCCCTCTGTACATCTCCTCTCTGGTCCTCCTCCCTCTTCCTGCTGGAAGAGGGAGGAACACTCTCACCTACAACACTCTCACATACTTGCCACGAGCACCTGGGCGTCACCTTAAGACGGTGGTGGAAAATTCTCGATCTGTCTAGGAGAATAAAAAGGACATGTCAAAAAGACTGGACCAGGAAGCCAGCCAGCGGGTCAGGGGAGTGCTTCCCTGAGGGAGAGGTCACAGTGCATTTTATCCTGACCCCCAGCAACATGGGAGGTTCTCTTCAGAAGGAAGGAGAGCATCAGGAAGCAGCAGGTCAGGAGGCACAGCACATGTTAGATGTCCAGGAAATAAAAACAGAAGCCAGGCTGATTGTTCAGACGTGCAGGGAGGGGAGTGAATGTATGGGTAGGAGGATGCTGGGGTCAGGGGTGCCAGGCAGGAGGAGGCTCAGAGGACCAGAGAGGAGATCTATGGATGGAGTGGAGGAGGACAAGGAGCCAAATGGCATGACAGAAGAGGACACAAAGAGGGTTAGACGGAGCCAGATGATTTGTTGTGGTTGAAGTTAAAATGATTATTATTCACAAACTGAGGATTGTTGAGTCACTTTATTTCTATTACACAGTCAGAGCAGACAATCATACAAGAATGAACGATAAAGAACGTACAGAGACAGGAACAATAAACAGGATAAAAATGCCTAGTCAAAAGTGATCAGTATCAGCAGCTGTAGTGATCAGGATCAGCAACAGGATATTTACAGTCTGGAATCAGTTGAGTAGGAGTGTAATGACAGTAAACCAAAAAAAACTATCAAGAGATGAGGTGAACCCGCCCACTCCTCCAAGGTGCTTCTTCAAAACTTTCATAATAAAACAAATGGAATCTGTGTGTGTGTGTGTGTGGGTGGACCATTGTATCCTCTGGTGGTTCCACCCTCTAATCCTTGTTCCTCAATCCAGGAGGTTAAGTGAGATGTTCCTGCTTAAGGTCCTGGAGGTCAAGTTGAGGTTTCTAGGAGGAGAGAACAGAAGTTAGACGTTTGTGTGGCCTTTAGAGGAGGAAGGACAAGAGAAGAGCATCAGTGAGAGACAGAAACAGAGTAGGAGGATTCTGAGGCGACCGCTTCACAGTGGAATAATGAGATGCTGAACTCACCTGTTCATCCTCCTCTTCCTCATTCTTCATAGATACAGCTGTGAGGGTGAAAGGGCTGGTGTCCATCACCTCCTGGCTGCTCCTCAGCTCCTCCTGCTCCTCTTTAATGTGAGGCAGCTCTGCTGGATCCTGCTGCTCAGGTGGAACCTGGTCTTCATGCACCAGCTGCTGAACATCTGCAGAGAGCAGTCAGACACACACAGGCTTTATTACACTGTCCTGGTGACATCCAAACCACGACCTTGGCTCTCACGAGCCCGTCCGACCCCAGACCTCCAGAGCAGGCGTAACTGCACCGTAAACTCTGCTCCGTCAGTTCCCAGGAGAGGTGTGAACGTACCGGACCACTTGGGGCGCGAAGCGACACAAGAAGTAACGCGTGAGCGCAAGAAACAGCCGGATTAACGAGAGTGTCTGCTTTTAATGTGTGGGTGTAAAGTTCACAGATCGTTGTCTTCATTGAGTCTTCCCAGCATGGCACTGCTATCCAAGGATAGTCCTGCTGAGTGGCATCTACCTAGACCTCTGACAGATGGATAGGTCATGGCTGGGAGTACCTGGCCTAGGCTGAACTGGTGAGCTGTGCTGAGCTGGCCTGGGGGCTGGTCTCTGATGTTGGGGGGTGGTGGTGGGTGGGGGTCGGGCTGGGTCGCCCAGCTGTTTCTGGAGAACCATCAGAATCTCTATCTTGGCCTGTTGTCTGGTGACGTGCTCCATCTGGAGCAGCAGCGGGACCAAGCTCAGCACAAAGTGGTAGCACTCGTCCAGGGCCGACTGAGGCTTGGCCGAGCCCTGCAGGATCTCCAGGAGCCGCTCCTCCACCTCGCTCTGCAGCGGCCTGCTCCTCCTGGTCGGAGCCTGACTCCTCCACCCAGTGGAGCCCTGCAGCTCCCCCGGGCTGCGGGACCGGGGCCTGTCCCTCACCACAGAGGGAGCGGGCTGTGGGGTGGAGGATGGAGAGGAGGGCAGCGGTGGTCTACCACCGTCCTGGACCAGAGGAGTACTAGCTACGGCCTGCTCCTCCCCGCCCACAGGAAGTGGCGTCAATGATGCTGATGACTGATCCTCCTCCACCAAGCGCGCTCTCATTTTGCTTTTGGAGCTATACGTACGTGGAGGATAAAAAAAAAACAGTCCATGTGATGCCGCATTTTAAAAATGGATCATTTCTAAATAGTTATTAAGCTCACAGTGGTCAAGCATACGGACCTCCTCTGCAGCAGGTGGGGGTCCAGGTAGGACAAGATGTCACTGTACTTCCATTCCCTCTGACCCCCCTCCACACACTTCTTTTTGTGACGGACATACGTGTCCCTCAGTTGCCTCCATTTCATTTTGCACGTTTCAACTGGAACAAAGAAGTTAGACCGGTTAGTTAGACCCTAAAAATGAAACCTCTTCTTGTGGATTCACCCCCTGGGGACTCCCTGGACCCAGCAGCCTGGCTTACAGCTCACACAACGCTCAGAAATTCAGTTCATTTGGTCTTCATAGCTACAGAGAAGAGGAGGAGGATGAAGGAGAGATTCCTGACCAAGTTGGAGGAGGTGGCAGTGGAAGTTTTGGGACAAGGGGAACTTTGAAATCATAAAAATGTGACCAGGCTGATGGTTGCTGGCCGCAACTTATGCCAAAAACGGTGACTTTTACTTGACATAAAGATTGTGAAACTGAGCGTATGTTTATCAAGTTCTTTTCTACAACCTCACAACACAGCCCTCCTCCACACACACACGTACCACAACACACCCCACCCTCCTCTGGTAGTTGCAGAGATCCTCCCACTGCTTGCTCCCACCATGACTTTTTAACAACTGATGGGGTAACTGACCTGAACTGACTAGAACACGTGTAATAAAGAAAATTACAAAGGCAATTGATAACAACTCACCATCTGTTCCCAGCTGTGTTGATATCGAGGTCCATGCAGTGTCCTTTCTCACGCTGTCCTTGTAAAAGGGATGCGTGGTGACGTATATGACGGGGTGCTTTTCAACCTCGGCGATGAGGAGTTCCTCGTCCATCTTCTCCTCTCGGTCTCGTGTCCCGTTGACTTCTTCCAGGTCTTACTGTGACGTGTCGCCGACGCGGTTCAACACATTGTTGCCAACTCGGTGCATTTATTTTGAAAAAACACGACCGGATGTCTGTTGTTTCGACACGCTTCGCGTTGTACAGGTACTTAGTTCCACCACCCCACGGCGGACACGCGACACCCCCCCCCCACACACACACACACTTTAGACGGACTACGGACCACTGATCGGTGTATTCAGCGGCGCTGATTGGGAGCGTGACCGGAAGTGCGACGTCGCCGCCACGCTGACGGCGCGCGCTTGACGCTGCCGCTACATGCCGCTGCAGTTACGGTGCAGTTACGCGTGCGGTGGAAATCATTGTCTGAACCACGACCCTCGCAAGTAGAAGGCCATGCTCTCCACAGAGGAGCGCCGGGAAGCAGCCCAGACCTGTGACCGCACCTCTGTGCCTCCGAAGCTCCGGTCTGACCACCACGTCCAGGAGCTTCCGCTGGTCCCGGAGCTGCTCCTCGTACTCCAGCACGGCTCCTTCAAAGAGCTGCGTGGACTCCTCAGCAGCGGCAGCCAGACGCTGCCTGACCGCAGCTCTCAGAGCCTCCATCCGGGACATGGCGCTGCTCCACACAGAGAGAGAGAGAGAGAGAGTCTCTCTCTCCCTGTCTCTGCTCTACCCACTGGACGCTGCGGCTCCTCAGGGAACAGGAAGTGTGTTACCATCCGCAGCTACAGTAGGGTTAGCCGAGCCATGCCCGGGGAGCGCGGTCCGGACTGCGCATGTGCGTGACGCGTCTACATCCGGTCTGCGTTTTGCTGAAAAAAGGAAAAAAGGGTTGACTACTCGAAGCTGTAGAAACAGTGGTCTCTGCTGGTGAGATGCTAGACTGCAGGGAATTTGGGCAGAGATGGTTTTAAAGCCTCAAATCCGCCACGACAAAGCCTCAGAGATGATTAGAAGGACAAGTCCAGGTGTATTCTACTACGATGACATCTGGTAAAATGAGCCATGAGGTAATTTAGCCATTTAGAGTTAGAGCCTTCCAGCTCTTTAGGCTTTAACAGCCAATGGCTCCAAACGATTGGTCTATGTTTGCTATGATAGGTGGGGCACTTAGGAAAAATGAGAGGCAAGTGCCCTTGCAGACAAATCTTACTGGAAAATTATATGGTTTGATAAATAAGTAAAAGCAGACAAACAGATGTAATAGTTATTTATAATACATGTTATGATGGCCTTCATTCGATACAATTCTCATGTTTTAGCTTAGCTGACTAACCTTTTCAAATTTCCTTGGTCCAGTGTGTATTTGTGTTCACTTTGATGCAGAATGGATGCATGCAGACACATGAACACACACATACACACTGATAACTCTGTTGAATTAAAGCTAAGCATTGTCCCATGAATGCATCTGTCTTTCTGCACTGTAAAGTGGGTAAACTGAATGTTGATTTTATTTTCTAAAAGATAAAGAACATTCTCTTTCAATCCTTAAATCGACAAATGAATCATTGTTAGATTCTATATTCCTGCAGTACACCAACTGTGTAACAAAAACTCTTCTATAGAGCCACAGTCAAAAGCATCCTCTGTCTGAGGGAAACAGGCCTGGGGGGCTGAAAACAGCACAGGGAATGGTATGGAGTCCTCTCCCACAGCTGGACAGCCAGGTCCAGAGGAGGTCTGGTCATATAGCTCCACACCCCACCCAGTTCATCGACTATTTGTGCCTCTTCCCTTTTGTAGGAGGTACAGGAACCTCAGAACCCACACAACCAGACTGAGACACGGCTTCTTCCTCAGAGCTGTGAAGTGCATCACCCCATGCCCTCATACCGTACACACACCCCAACCATAGGCTAATCACTAAAGCCCTGCAGATGCTGGACAGGCACTCATAGAGCACTGCACCCCGGACTAAAACATGCTTCAGTAAGTGCAATATATTATATTTATACCAGCCACTATGTTAGTCTTTATTTGCACTATATTATATTTATATCGCATGCCCTACTATGTGCCTTAAACCAAGAAACCAAACCAGTGATAATGAAGATTATTGATTCTAAAAAAACAAAAAAAGTTGAAACAAACCTGCTAATGCAGCAAGTGAATGCTCTGACTGCAGAGAGGTTTTATACAGTGAGAGAGACACTTTAACATTAAACATTACACACAATGCACCAGGGCTGCCGGGCGGAAAGACAACAGCAGGCATCTACAAGTCACTTCACTTTTATTGAAAGCAGCAGTTTGAAGCTGTGTAACAAACATATCAGAGGGAGGATCATCCCATTGAGTGTGTGTGTGTGTGTGTGTGTGTGTGTGTGTGTGTGTGTGTGTGTAGACTAAGAGATCAGTGCAGAAAACCACACATGGCAGCTTTCACATCGTCTCCACTCCAACAACATATTCTTGTCAGCATCACAAAGAATATTTTCAGTGTCTTTCGGCTCAGTAAGTTAGCAGTAACAGTTCATGTTAGTTAAGGACTTTGTAAATGGCTGCACCGTAACTGCTAGGGGGACTCTCAAGTTTCTGGGCGGTCTGTGGTTAAGTTGTCTGCAACTCATTGGTTTGTGACTGCGGCTGATGAGCCATTACAAATGCTTGTATTTTCGGACTTCCTCGATGATAAGCTCTTCGATTTGGTCCATTACTTGCAACCAAGAATCAAAAAATGCAGATCTAGCAGGAAGGAGGAACTGGAGCAGCCCAGTCCCAAACATTATGCTGCAGACTGGACCAATCACAGTGCAGTCATAAAACTTGAGAGGCGCCTGTAGGCTACGTTGAGGGCTCCGCCAAAGAGGCTTACAGCTACAGCACAGCTGAGATGGGGAAGCATAAACAGTGCTTCGAAGTGTAGGTATTACACTGCAAATGCAAAGACTGACATTGTGTGTGTTCCAGTGTGTTCTCTTCAGACTGAATCATGTTACAGAGGCAGGAACTAAACACTAGCCGTGCCAGTTTCCCGCCAGCTGCTTTCAGCGTCACACGCTTGGTGTCTTCTGGACAGGTGAGGACAGCCTTCGAGTAGGTCCTGGAGGGCACGGACAACTTTTACATTCAGTGGGAGGAAGGAAGTAGGGTACAGATGGTGTGGGTGACTGGACAGGGGTCGGCAACCTGCAGCTCCGAAGCAGTCAAAACGGCTCTTTTGATGGTTAAGGTTGCCCACCCCTGGCCTGGGAGGCTGTATGAGGGGGAAGATGAGAGGAGTGAGGGGAAGAGCAGAGCTGGAGTACTGACTGACACCGAGAAGCTTTTAAATAATCCCACATCTACCTGGAACTTAACACCATGGGCGTGCAATAACCACCACATCAAACACAAAAACATATCCTTACTTCATCAAACACAGTTCAAAAACGGCATCATTCTAGAAGCAAAGTTGTTCAGTAACAGTGGTAATCTGCTAACCCAAGCCGCTGTTCTGCACCCAGGCCCAGCTCAGCAGCTCAGCCCTGAGCCTGGAGCTGCTGCTGGGGGGGCTCCTTCAGCCGCCTGGGGATCAGCTCCAGAGTGAATGCGTAGATGTGAAGTCAGATGTGAGCGCTGTGCAAACTTAGCGCCACACACAGAGCAGCTAAAGGGTTTCTCCCCCGTGTGGACCCTCATGTGCACCGTCAGGTATTTCTGCTCACCGAACTTTTTCCCACACTCCGAGCACTGAAAGGGTTTCTCCCCTGTGTGAATTCGTAGATGTGAACTCAGGTGTTCACTCCGTGCAAACTTGGCGCCACAGACTGAGCAGCAGTGCGGTCTCTCCCCCGTGTGGACCCTCATGTGGACTCTCAGGTGAGTCTGCTCTCCAAACCTTTTCCCACACTCTAAGCACTGGAACGGTTTCTCTCCTGTGTGAATGCGTAGATGTGAAGTCAGATGCGAGCGCTGTGCAAACTTGGCGCCACAGAGGGAGCAGCCATGTGGTTTCTCCCCCGTGTGGACCCTCATGTGCAGTCTCAGGTGTGTCTGCTGTGCAAACCTTTTCCCACACCCTGAGCACTCAAACGGTTTCTCTCCCGTGTGAATCCGGAAATGTGAGGTCAGATTTGACCTCTGTGTAAACTTTGCGCCACACACGGTGCAGCTAAAGGGTTTCTCCCCCGTGTGGACTCTGGTGTGCAGCCTTAGGTGTGTCTGCTGTGCAAACCTTTTCCCACACTCCGAGCAGTGAAAGGGTTTTTCTCCTGTGTGAATACGCAAGTGTGAGGTCAGATTTGAACTGTGCCTAAACCTGGCAGTGCAGAAGGAGCAGCTGAAGGGTCTCTCCCCTGTGCAGTTTGTCATGTGACTCTTTAAACGAGAGTGTTGTTCCTGCTGATGTTCCTGCTGATGTTCCTGGAGGTCTGAGCTGCTGGATGCTTGTGTGCTGTTACACTCCAGAGGTTCCACTCCATATGGAGCTCCTTCCTCTGCAGCCCTGTTCACTACAGCCTGAAGAAGATGTAAAGATGAGGGTTTCTAAAATAAGAGGAGAGAAGAGAAATTAAACTGAGGTGACTGTTTTGGAGTGGAATCATGGAAGATGTTGAAATCACCTGTTCATCCTCCTCTTCCTCAATCTTCACAGTTACAGCAGTGAAGGTCAACTGGGTGCTGCCCACCTCCTCCTGGCTGCTCCTCAGCTCTTCCTGCTCCTCTTTAATGTGAGGCAGCTCTGCTGGATCCTGCTGCTCAGGTGGAACCTGGTCTTCATGCACCAGCTGCTGAACATCTGCAGAGAGCAGTGAAACACACACAGGCTTTATTACACTGTCCTGATGTTCACTACTACACAATATTTGAGGTGGACCATGGGATGGACTGGATGACCGATGAATCATGCCATCAGGTGCTGCCTAAAGTTAAGATGAGCAGCAGGGGTAAGATGTCAAGGACAGCAGTGAGTGTTCCCCTGAAACCCGCAGTGACAGCAGGTGAAGCTTAATGGGGTTTTGGCAGAGGTCATCTGAGTCACCAAACTCTCCCATCATGACACAAACAGCCGCCCTAACCCTAACCCTAACCCTAACCCTTCTGGTCTACAACGAGCTGAGTCCTCCAAAGCCAAAAGAGCGGCTCCAGAATCCCACAAACATGCCACAGCACTGCTAAGTGCCCAGGCCAAACATATCACAACCAGCCTGGGTAAGGTGGATCCAGCCCCAGGCAGCAGACAGAGAAGCTGCCATGTTACTGACCTACATGAATCCCTGCAGGGAATCCACTAATAACTAGTACAGACCCATGATGCATGCATACCAAGAAAGGAAAAGGACTCCACACCATCCCAGAGGACTATCCATCATGAAATGGTGAGGGGACTGTGCACAGGGACGCCCCATGAATCCCCCAGGCATCCACTGGAATACCGAGACAAGAGAAGGACCTCATCCTGGAGAGAGATGGATGAACCCAAAGGAATGAGAGAGTCCTGAGACTACGACTCCCTGGCAGAGAGTGAGCAGGACAGCCACACCAGGTACAGGCAACTCCATCTCCAAGGTCCAAAGAAGAAGGTAGGAGGAAGGCCTTGCCTCATCTGAGACGGAGGGCCTCTACCTGCAGGAACCTGCCCTGTGGACATGCTAATTGGAGTTTGCGGAAGACATTTAGTAAATATGTGGTGACTGAAGGGAGAAGCTGAAGCTGATCTGTAGAACCAGACACGTTTATGCATTCATAGAGACACTTTCTGTCAAAGTCCGAGACCACTACCAGACCAGCACTCACTCGACGACAACCCAGCTTCAGCCACCCTGGGTGCCTTCACCGTTACTCGGTGGAAACATGAGTACCCAAAAGAGTATTACTAGTGTCTGAGGACTGCTTAGTTCCAAAGAAGCAACACCCTAGGCCTGCATCAAGAACTGGGGTTCTGAAAAAAGGCAGTTCATTGTGATTGTATTTCTGAAGATGATTTCATTTCCAAACATTGATTATTTGATAGGTTTCATTCATCCATGTCATGACATACAAAATGAATGTCCAATGACAACACGAGTCGCCTTGTACCCAACCAACCATGTGGCTGGATTATAGCCATAGGTTGAACATGAAGGAAATGTCAATGTGAGTTGCTAGTGGTGGTGGACAAAGTGCAGAAGGAGGCAGTGATAATAGATGTGGAGACACCAGCTGACACCAAAATCATGAAGGAACACCGAGAGGTTGAAAAGTACAAATTGAAAGAACAGCACAGATGTGGAAGGTTAAGGCTAGCAGGGTCTCCGTAATAGTAGGAGCACTCGGGGCAGTGACCCCAAACTGGTAGAGTGGCTCCCAGGAGCAACACCTGAAGCCTCAGTCCAGAAGAACACAGGCTTAGGACCTAAGACCTAAGAAGGATATTTTTATATCTTCTTGCCATGCAGTACATATAGAGATGCTATCATATGATGAATTTGGATTGGCCTCTTAATATTTTTTTTAGCTTGATTCTAAAACAGACTGTTACACGGACTGAAAAGGGGACAGTTGAATGATACAACAAAGAACCATGCCACTGGACAGGTCCAGGACAGAGGGATATGATATCCAGTTTTGTATGAGCATCTGGTTAGCCAGATAGCTTTCACTTTAGCGTTAGCCTAGCCTAACCTTGCAGCAGGCGTTTGTATGCTTGTTTATTTCCATGAGATTTAGCAGGGGAGTGGGGCCTTCACTGTTTCCACACTGGCTTTGAGAAGAGAAAGAAACTCTAGGTGAGCCTACTGTCCGACTTCCATATGCCAAAAAAAGCACATTCCTCACCATTTCTTTTGTCAGACGAGGTCCGCAGGCTGGTGGATGTTGTTTACATGGTAACGGTTGCTAGGATGTGTGATTGGTCAACGCCTGTTCGGGGGCGGGGCTCTGCGAAACGTCAACAGACCCGATTTGATTGTAAAAATGATACTAAGCTGAAGATCGAGCCCCAAGATGGTGCCTTTAATTAATCAAACTGACATTTTAGGCTGGCTCACTTGAAATGGTACTTCCCAAACACTGACACTCATGACACTGTCTAAATAACAACGCCTACAGGCAAATCTGAATCTCTCAACAAAGAAACTGCGTCCTGGAATGTTAGTTACTAAGACAGACATCGCTATAAAGTTGTACTGATGCTAACTGTCACTATATAATGGGGAAACATAAACACGTTTTTATTTGACTCCCAGATGCTTCTGATCAAGAACAACAGACCTTGGGTCTCTACACTACTGTTAAAGGCGTCCATCACGTCCTCAGGAGTGACCTGAGGACGTGGACATCTACAGACCAGACCCTGGCTGACCCCTCCACCCTGGACACCAGCTGCTGGAGATGATCCCTCTGACAGCAGGCCGGGGGACAGGGAGGTAGCTCACCTGCTCTGAGTAGCCGCACCTCCGGTCTGTAGACAGCGTCCAGGAGCTTCTGTTGTCTGCAGAGCTGCTCCTCGTACTCCACCATGGTTCCTTCAAACAGCTGCAAGATGTCTTCAGCAGCTGCAGCCAGACGCTGCTGCACCGCAGCTCTCAGAGCCTCCAGCCGGGACATGACGCTGATACACACACACACACACACACAGTCAGTCACAATCTAACACACACACACACATAGTACCCCACCCCACCCCACCCCCCTGTGTCTGCCTGTCTCTCTGTCTCCGCCTCGGCTCCTCAGGAAACAAACAGCGTTAGCATGCACGGCTAACGCACTGTTGTTGTTTAGCCGACACACAGCCGGAAGCACGACTGGCCCTGCGCACGTGCTCCTGCGTCTACATCCGGAGAGAGTCGGGACAGAGTAAACAAACTGTTTACAGTAAACAGTATACAAACAAAGCAGCATTTACTAAATATAAATGCATTTAAAACTCTTCAAGGGCCACAAGTAACGTTACATTACCAGTAAAGGTAGTAATAACTAATCACTTCTGTATTGTTTGCTCGACCAGATAAACAGATTCTTTGTTTATTATACTTTATAGATTAGATTATATAGTATTTATATAGAGAGCTCACTGTATAAGAAGAGTTTTTTAAAAACATTTTGTTAAGATTATACTCAATCAAGAGTTTGTATATATAATTTATTCTTTTTTTCTATTCCCTCTGTATACACCTTTTAATATGCTGCTGGAAATGCAAATTTCCCTGAGGGAGTCATCCCAAAGGAATCAATAAAGTTAAGTCTAGGTCTTTAGCCTGAATCCAGATCTAGTTCTAGAAATTCTTTTGGTGGGAAACAAGTAGCTTCCCCTCCCTCTCTCGACCATCTGTCAATGCCCTTATATATCTACTGCATGCGTAAGTAGATCGTTGAACCATGAAATAAATGGATGAATTAAACAAACCATATACATAAACCCCTTATCCCCTGTCTGCCATTCTTTGGAGGATGGAGGAGAGCCTCTCCATCCTCTCTCTACTCTCCTAGGCTCTTCTCTCCTCTGCCACTTTATGTCTTCTTCAACCAGGTCATCACTCTTTCTCTTCCTCGTTGGCCATGGATGGCCCCTTTTTCCCATGGGTCAAACCATGGGTTGGACCAATCAGGACAGGGAAAGCCATGGAAGGCATCCGCCCCTGGTTGGTCCTCATGGATGTGGTATCCATGAGGACCAACCAGGGTCACGTACCAGCAGTGGGCTTCCTCCTCACCCCCTGGTCTGTCCCTGGCTCATGACATTCCTAATGTGAAGGAAATCAATCAACTCTCTACTTAATATTTATTTTTGAGATTATTCCATTACTTATTCCACTCAAACTTCAAACAAAGGTAGCATTAATAATAGGAAAGAAGGACCTAAAAAGCTACATCTACGTGGATAATAAAGCCACATACACCCTGGACAGGGGTAATCTTGACCATGGCAGCTTTTGTGAAGCTCTTCATGTTGTTTGGGACCATGTGACACCGCATGCTTCAGGCTCAACAGGCAGAGGTTCCCTCATCACTGAACTGCCCAAAATAAGTGTGAGTTCTGTGACTGATAACTAACTAACTATAAATAACTAACTTTAATTCAAGAGAGAATCTCTGCTGACATCCTGAAAACAGCATTACTCTCTGTGTAGCTGAAATGACACAGGACATAACAGGACAAAATCAGCGCTCGGCCATAGTGAGATATGTGACTGCTGCTGTCCATGAAAGGCTAGTGGCACTGGTCCCATGCAGCACAGACACTGGACAGTCCTTTATGAAGCTGTTAACCTAAGCCCTTGAGCAGCTAAAGTTTACAGGCAATCCCACTGACTCCCACTGACACGCTCCGCAAATGCATAGATGCATCACAGGTCAAAGTTTTGGACATAGCAGGCACAACAATAAGGTTTATTTCAGTGTGAGCATGAGAGAAAGCAGAAAATAAAGCTTTGTAAAAAAAAAAAAAACTGAGGTTGGGAGGCTTATAATACAGTGGGAAAAAGAAATCGATGTGATTAAATGTAATCACGAATCTGTTGCTGTTGCTTGCTACAAATAGCTGTAACAATGAATAAATCAGGACAATAGTAACAGGATTGAAATACATCATGAAAAATCATTATAAATAAGATTCCTAAGATCTAAGCAGCCTCAAAGCGTGAGTCAGTTGTGTGTGTGAGGAATAGTTACAGTGTCTGAGAGGGTTTTTTCTCAAGGTCTTTTAGATTTTCATATTTGTATTTGCAAACCTTTACCCGCCCTCGATGAACCAGTGTTGCCGTGTGTCAGCAGGTGCTTGTTCAAGTTCATTTTCCTCCTGTAGCTTATTTTACAGATGGAGCAGCTGAACGGCTTTTCTCCCGTGTGAATGCGTAGATGTGAAGTCAGATGAGCGCTCTGTGTAAACCTGGCTCCGCAGAAGGAGCAGCTGAAGGGTCTCTCCCCTGTGTGGACCCTCATGTGCACTCTCAGGTGGGTCTGCTCGCCGAACCTCTTTCCGCACTCTGAGCAGCCAAACGGTTTTTCCCCGATGTGAATCCGTAGATGTGTGACCAGATACCCGCGCCGTGCAAACCTAGCGCCGCACACAGAGCAGCTGAAGACTTTCTCCCCCGCATGGATCTTCATGTGCAGTCTCATGTTCTTCTTACTGCTGAACCTTTTCCCACACTCTGAGCAGGGGAATGGTCTTTCTGCTGCATGGGTTTTCATGTGCCTCTGCAAATCCCCTCTCCTTTGAAACATTGTCTTGCAAACAAAGCAACATAAGCCTATCACCTGAGGAGGTTCCTGCTGATGTTCCTGGAGGTGTGAGCTGCTGGATGCTTGTGTGCTGTTACACTCCAGAGGTTCCACTCCACATGGAGCGGAACAGCTCTCTACAGCCTGAAGCTGTAGAGACTGAGGTTTCTAGAATAAGATAAGGGAAGTTAGACCTATATGTCCCACAGTGGTGGAATGACAATAGAAGAGCATCAGTGAAAAACACAAGATACAATAAAGAGTTACATTTGTAGGTGAAGGATTCTGAGGTGACTGTTTTGTAGTGGAATAATAAAGATGTTGAAATCACCTGTTCATCCTCCTCTTCCTCAGTCTTCACAGAAACAGCAGTGAAGTTAAACTGGGTGGTGTCCACCTCCTCCTGGCTGCTCCTCAGCTCCTCCTGCTCCTCTTTAATGTGAGGCAGCACTGCTGGATCCTGCTGCTGAGGTGGAACCTGGTCTTTATGCACCAACAGCTGCTGAACATCTGCAGAGAGCAGTCAGACACACACAGGCTTCATTACACTGACTGCAGTGGACAGTTAGATAGGTGGTAAAAGGGGAATTATATGAAGCATCACAGAACCATTCCACTGGAAAATCGAGGATCACGTTTACATGGCTACAATACCGTTAAGGATGCCAGACCAATTCTGCCCTCCATTTAGATGCATAGGCTGGAGGCGTGTGGATTTGAGGTTTTTTGGATACAGGTCGTACAGTGGAACATTTTGAAAACTCTGTTTCTCTATAAGCACCTGGATCCAGAGCACCATGAGCCAGTGGAGTCAGGCCCGTCTCTCTGTAAGCCTTCATCCCAGTCAAGAGCAAGTTCACTGCTACTTCAGGTAACTGGTCCGCCCACTTTGATGTTTAACATTTAAAATGGAGGAAAACTTAGGGTCTCCTCATGCTGTTTTCAACATGTTGATATGTTGCATAGTTTTTCTAAAACGCTGGTTTTTGCTATTTTGCAACTTCTCTTTCAACGCTGCTACAAGCCACAGCCTAGACAGTAGAAACATGACATTTTCCAATTTTGTAGATTAATTTGTGCTCATCCAAACAATGTTCCCCAAAAAGCTGAGTGGATTACAGAATTCTAAAGATGAGACTCCGACTGACCCTTGGGTTTGTCCATCTCTCCAAAAGCCACAATGCATTTGCCGTCTCACTCGCGCAAACTTGCAGACGTTAACTGGTGCGACCACCAAATGACACTGCACATGCCCTCCTGTGGTTTCCACCTCCATGACAGTGCGCTTATTGTCCTGATTGGAGAAAGCGTCGTCTCTATGCAGCCATGTGTTCACCCCTCAAGTCACTGGCGTTTCCTTATGTTTGACTACATTGTTTTTAGTTTAGTTCAGATATAGTGGCTTGATTGTGGCTGCTCTTCGTGATAACTGTAACCATCCAGAGCGTGTCATTGTTGAACATGTGTGTTTCCTGCCAGACAACAGCCAGGGCTCGCAATTACCCCTTCAAAGGTGGTGCCCTGATTTGATTTAGAAAAACAGTAATAAGCTAACGATTTAGGTTTTATCCCCCTTTGACCCCAATAATTATCGCCCTGAAGACAATTATTGGGCCCCAATGTGCAGCAGTATATCCCCCAACTCTGGTGACAATCAAACTACAACCTAGAGACTCGTGACGTAAACCTAACAACTAAATAACAAGCTCCTCTCAACGTGAGCTCTTGGAATCTGTTTGGAACTCACTCTTCTTTCATCTGACGGACTTGGACATGTCAGAGGATGTCGACACCAAAAACAAAACACTTGTATCATTAACCTCATACTTTTTACAAATCGTATTCATTCATATATCTTCATGTCTGACAGCCGGTGGGATCTAATAAAACGTCAAATGAGAAAAATAAAACTAAACAAAGAAATCATCTTGAAATGTTAGATGGTTGAAAACAGCACAAATAACTCCGTATTTCTCTCTCAGGAGTTCAGATGCTCCCTGCCTCCGGATAAGTGACGGAACTTATCACGGTTAACCGTCTGAGCAGGGAGGAGAAGAACATGGGAGGAGACCAGGGAGGAGAAGACCTCGGGTCGTCCATCACTCCGTGTCCCTCACCTGAGGACCGGGATACCTGCAGCTACGCCCTGCCACCCTGGACACCACCTGCTGGAGATGCTCCTGGAGAGGTGAGCTCACCTGCTCTGTGTAGCTGCACCTCCGGTCTGTAGACAGCGTCCAGGAGCTTCTGTTGTCTGCAGAGCTGCTCCTCGTACTCCACCATGGTTCCTTCAAACAGCTTCAAGATGTCTTCAGCAGCTGCAGCCAGACGCTGCTGCACCGCAGCTCTCACAGCCTCCAGCCGGGACATGACGCTGGTACACACACACACACACACACACACACACACACACACACACACACACACACACACACACACACACACACACACACACACACACACACACACACACACACACACACACACACACACTCAGAGTCACCCTATCTGTCTATCTCTCTCTATCTCTCTTCCTCTCTCCCCGTGCTCTGGTCTCACTTCAGGACTTGTTTTGGTTCCTCGGGAAACAAACCGTGTTAGCGTTTAGGGTTAGAGCTTTAAGCCTTGCCGCACCGCGCAGGGGCTTATGCGTCTCTGTCTGATGAGATTTTGTGCGATGATTTTTTTGTACTGTATTACCACGTTTGTTAATGTCAGCATTGACAGCTAAAGCTTTATTTGACGAGCAGACAACACCCGGAAGCATCACCCGCACCGCGCAAGTGCGCATGCGTACACATCCAGTGAACTTTGCCTTGGAAATATTATGCGTATTCTTTTTGCTTACCATTTTTCCAATTTTCAACACTTTTTCGACACGTATAGAGTAGGTCTGTAAAATAAAATAAAAAAGATCTGTAATAATAATAAAAAACATTCAGCCATCTCCAGAAACGCGTCGTCCTGGCTGCTGCTTTCCTCTGATTGGTTGATGAGTGGAGTATGGCTCATAGGCAGAAGAGGTTTCCCAGCTATACCCATGGATGAATCCAATGTCCCCCAGTGGTCAGCCCTGGCTGTGAAACTGTTGACAGGACGTCCTCAGCTGCAGACATAGATCACTACTGATCTTTCTATTGCATGTTTTTAATTCATGGACTTTTCATTTATCAAAAATATGTGAAAGGACAGAAAAGCCACTGAAAAGTTTCACAGCAGTTCACATGCATTCTCTAAGCACATGCATGTCATCTCGCAGTGCTTCTCCCGATTGGTTCATAATCCTGTGTTGCCTGATGGGAGTGGCTCTACTGTACTAGCTCTCAGGGGTCCAAGATGAGGAGGCAAGCCATATGCACCAGGTGAGCAGGGCCCATAGGAATGAATGGGCCGCCATGTTTAGTCCCGGATCCAGTTCTTATAACACATCCATGGTTGTGACATGCAAGCGCAGGCACGCACACACACACACACACACACACACATAGAGGGGGGGGTCAGGACTGCAGGTTATCAGGCGTCAGCGGGGTCCGGGGTCGAGGGCGCCAGACTCACTGCGAAGCGGAGGAGGAGGCAGGACTTTCCGACACCAGAGTCACCGATCAGGAGCACGCTCACACACACTCTCACTCACTCACACACACACACACACTTATCGCCTCTTTATCTGTTTACGACAGCTTGAACTCTACGTACAATCTGGAGCTTTATGGTCTTCCCGTCCAGCTCGATGGTCCTGATCTTGAAGTCCACTACGATGGTGCTGATGTAGCTCTCTGTGTATGTGTCGTCCTGTGTGAGAGACACACACACACACACACACACACACACACACACACACACACACACACACACACACACACACACACACACACACACACACACACACACACACACACACACAGGTCTTTTCTCCTCGCTTAATGGTTAATGATTGAAGGAAATCACACCACTGCTGTCTCAAGATGTTTATTTTAATGGAGCCGACAATTCAATTGAAAATACATGAAAAACAAAAGATCCTCCTCGGCTCTCACATCCGACGCCCTGCAAAGATTGACATCAAATGAAACCCAACGAGATCGAAGGCGCAGAGAGAAAACAAAAGAGACCTCTGCCTCTCCCTCACAGTTCTGTTCTTAAGGCTGCGGTGTGCATCCAAGAAAAACCTTGAGCATCGATTACGAGTCAAAATAAGGCCACCATAGATAGGGTCACCGCCCCTCAGTCGCTGTCCTGTGCTTGGTGGCTCTGGGCGTGTGCAGTCAGAGCCCGGATCGTTCTGAACTTAATGCCACACACGGAGCAGCTGTGGGGGTGCTCGGCCGTGTGCACCTTCATGTGCACCTTCAGGTGAGGCACAGCCCGGAAGCTCTTCCCGCACTCCGAGCACTGGAAGGGTCTCTCGGCCGTGTGCATCCTGAAGTGCGAGGTCAGCTTGGAGCGATAGGCAAACGTGGCCCCGCAGATGGAGCAGCTGAGGGGCTGCTCCCCCGCGTGCTGCTTGGCCATGTGCAGCTTCACCTGGTACTGCCTGCGAAACCTCTTCCCGCACTCCGAGCACTCAAACGGCTTTTCTCCCGTGTGCATCCTGAAGTGCAGAGCCAGGTTTGAGCGATAGGAAAACTTGGCGCTGCAGATGGAACAGCTGTACTGCTTCACCCCCATGTGGATGCTCATGTGGTCCGCCAGCCGATTCTGCTTGCGGAACTTTCTTCCACAGTTAGGGCAGAAAAACATATTTTTTCCGATGTGAACCTGTAGATGTGTGGTGAGATGCGCCTTCTGTCTGAAGTTGGAACCGCAAATAGAACACGTGTAAGGCTTCTCCCCGGTGTGGATCAGCAGGTGATTCCGCAAAACTTCTTTCCTCAGGAACATCTTCATGCAAACGGTGCAGCTGTAGTATGATTCCTGCTGAGGTTCCTCCTTAGGTTCCTCCTTAGGGTCCTGCTGAGGGTCCTGCTGAGGGTCCTGCTGAGGGTCCTGCTGAGGTTCCTGCTTAAGTCTCAGGAGATCTGAGCTGCTGGACGCTGGAGTGGTGCTGCACTGCACAGGTCCAGCCTGAGGAAGCTGTGGAGAGATGGAGGTTTTTAGGATGCAGTAAAAGAAGGTTTACAGCTTCAACTGTCTCACATTACAATTACAATAGAGGAGCATCAGAGAAAGACATTAAAAACAATAGAGTCTGTGCACATGCACTGAAAAGTGTAGAGACAAAGTCAAAAGACAACATTTGTAGATGATGCATTCTGAGGTGAAAGATGTTGAAATCACCTGTTCATCCTCCTCTTCCTCACTCTTCACATACACAGCAGTGAAGGTGAACTGGGTGGTGTCCACCTCCTCCTGGCTGCTCCTCAGCTCCTCCCCAATGTGAGGCAGCTCTGCTGGATGCTGCTGCTCAGGTGGAACCTGGTCTTTATGCACCAACAGCTGCTGAACATCTGCAGAGAGCAGTCAGACACACACAGGCTTTATTACACTGTCCTGGTGCACATTGAAACAGATACAACATAGACATGCAACATCAGAAACAGACCAGTTTCTAGTTCATGGCCATATTAATGTTGAAATGACGTTTGTCCACTGGGCTTCTCTAGTGGGGCCCAAAGGAGGCCCCTTTCCTACTCATTCTCTCTGGTGTGGCCTCTGGCCCCAGACGGGGCCCCCAGGGGGGCCCTGCCCCTTAATGTGTGTCTGTTTCCTTTTCCCATTCAGTTCTTCTGGTGGGGCCCCTGTGCTATACTGCAGCACGCACACACTGCAGGTCACAGCCGAGCAGAGGAGAGTGAGTGAGTGAGTGAGTGAGAGAGAGAGAGAGAGTGAATACACATATATATATATACATACACACATATATATATGTGTGTTGGGGCCCTGGCCCCCTATATATCCAGGGTTGCCATGGTGATAGCTCCTGTGTGCAGACCAGCCTCCACTTCAACAGAGGTCTGTTCGACCATAGGCTCTTTGAGAAGGCACAACTGAAAAATAGTCCAACCCATCAACATGGAATTTTCAGCACAAACAGACCACAAGCTTCTGCAATTTCTAAAGTTAGAATGAAGTTTCTACATCAAAGTATGGCAACAAAGCGGATGTTTGTTAGAGGGGTTCTGTTTTTCCCATTCATTCTTATGGGAAAGTGCTCACCACTTGGCTCTAGGGAAACTTTGCTCCGATCTGAAATATAAGCACACCACCATGTAGGAGAGCGTGTCGGTAACACCCTGATGCGGTTTGGTGTCTGTACCATGAAAATTGAGGCCACAGTCCTGAGTAGAATTCTAAATTCCAAGTTTGATCACAAAACCTTGACAAATAAAAGCTATCAAATAGTCTGTAATTTGAAATGTAATAAGTCATAAGCATAAATTTATAATTTGACTGACTGACACCGTTTTTCCATCACCTCTGTGTGACACTGACATTTTTAACGACTCCTGCAGGTAAAAGTGATCCTCTCAACTAAGAAACCTCATCCTGAAACATTAGATACTTGCAATTGACTGAACTAATCACGTTTCATTTGACTCCCAAATGCTTCTGAACTGTCAGAGCAGGGAGGAGACTTCGGATCTCTGCACTCCTGTCTTAGACGCCCATCACTCAGGTGTCCCTCACCTGAGGACCTGGACACCTGCAGGTCTCTGAGGCGGCAGTACAGACCGTTCCCACCCTGGACACCTCCTCCACCAGGAGGCTGGAGGACAGGAAGTGACCTTACCTGCTCTGAGTAGCCGCACCTCCGGTCTGTAGACAGCGTCCAGGAGCTTCTGTTGTCTGCAGAGCTGCTCCTCGTACTCCACCATGGTTCCTTCAAACAGCTGCAAGATGTCTTCAGCAGCTGCAGCCAGACGCTGCTGCACCGCAGCTCTCAGAGCCTGCAGCCGGGACATGACGCTGATACACACACACACACACACAGTCACTCACTCACACTCCGTCTGTTTCACTCACTCTCTTTCACTCTTTCTCTGCCCCTCTCCGTCTCTCCCTCTTTCCCCCTCCCTCACCCCTTCACTCTCTTTCTCAGTGTTTCTCAGCTCCGCGCTCTGATCTCGGTGCTGGACCCCTTAGCATTCAGGGATAATGTATCGTTAGCCGATATATACCAGGAAACGCCCGCAGTGCGCATGCGCGTCCAACAGTTCTTTTTTGTTTTTTAAGTTTGTTTATATTTTATTTTTACAAGATTACCATTCAGTCATATACAAACAGAGCAGCAATAACAAATTATAAATTGCAGTTTCAAAAAGGACCAAAACATTACACTATGCAAAAAGGTTATAATCAATCTCATCGATCAATCTCAATCTATCAATGTTTATTTATGTTGTACTTTGTAACATCCGGAGTGATGACCAAAGTGCAAATCCGTGAAATTAAGAAAAATAGTAGTGTGCGCTATACATGAATGTGAACTGTAGGTCACGTCAGACCGTTAAGTGTGCGCGTGCCTGTGCCGAAGAGTTGCCATGGCAACAGTGCCTGTCTGCAGAGGGACTGTCAGACCTGGTTTGACCGTAGGGTCTATGAGAAGACCTGTCACCATGCTGAACAAACATACAATACCATGAACATGCCGAGCAAATACACCATAAGTTCATCACCCCTTTAAAGTTGAGATTTCATGAACTGGGTATTTGTAGATTACCCCCCAATTGACTATTCAACTAAACAGAACCGTATTTGAATACACTTACTTATATTGTTCTACGCCCCCTGACACACACATTCCTCACACATCCCTATTAGACTCTCTCTCTCTCTTTCTCTCTCTCCCTAACATGCACACACAAGCACACACAGCTACATCCACACCGAATTCAGGGTACATTTTTCTTTGATGGGAAATTGCTGGGTCACATTTAAGGAAAAAAAAAAATTCAAATAATAAGTTTCAATAATAGAAAGTAAATAGATAAACAAACATGAGAGTAATTGCTAAGTCATATAGCAATAATGATACTAATTTTGCTACTACTATTACTGCTAACAACAATAATAATAATAATAACAACAATGTCTGGCCTTCCCTGCTCAAACAGCTGCCCCTGCGACCTTGATCTGGCTAAAGACTACATATTTGATAATAAATATGTAACAACATAAAGAAATAAATTAATAACAACTATTTATTCAATGGCCGTTTTATTAATAAAAGTGAAACAATATTGATTTGTGGACATTAGTTTTAACAGTTGGGAGTTCTTCATACAAGTCCTTACACAAGATAAACAAGTGTAATGTTTCAGGCACCAGATCCTGTTTCCAGTACAAACAGCTCCGTCAGAGCTGAGCACCTGCTCCACCTCCTGTGACGTGTCACGCCCACCCCCCGAAGACTACACTTCCCATGGTGCCCCGCCCCTGGTATTTCCGGGTAGGTCTCCGTCCGTCGGCCATATTTGATTCGATTATGCAGTTCTGGCTGATCCGACCCGTTTCTCCGGTTCTGGACCGATAAACGCTGCTCTCTCCACTGCCAGGCCACCTTTGACATCGACCCGCGACCACATCCAGCCGCATTCACACTAACCAGCGCCACTGAGCCGCAGTCCGCCATGAATCCTGAATAGTAAGTACGAAGCTAGCAGCCGTTACCGGGCGGGGGACCGGACACCGGGCAAAGCGACGTCAGCGGCTTTGTCCTCCGAGCGGACCGAGACCGGGGCCGCGGCTCAGCGCGGACACGCTCCGCGTTCGTTTCCCCACGAAGCTTTATCGTTAATATCGTTAGGCCGGGGCCCGGGGTCCGCGTTGCGGCTCCGCGGGGCTCGTCAGCTCGATGACTCGCTGTTAGCCGTGTTAGCTGCTAACATGCTAACTGCGCAGCCATCCTCGACACCCGGAGGCTTTAAACCGTCGACAGACGCTCAGATACGGTCCGACATGGACATATACACACCCCCGCTGGTCTCACCAGGCGGCCCGGGCCCGGTCCGATCCGGACCGGCTCCGGTTTAGCTGTTAAGGATCGGGCGAAAACAACAGGAAGTTGCCACATTTCGCCTCTGATGATGTGGAGTTTTTGTTGAGTAACGTCGCGGTTGCTTCACCGCAGCGCGACCGCAACCGTTACCGTCGATCCGTCGTCGGTCGACGGATCAATCGGTCTATACCGCGATTATCCGAGAAAATGTTTTCCGAGGCGAAATCGAGACAGGAAAAAAACAACAAAAATATCGAATTGTCAGGATGACGTCATCAAACTAATCAGCTGCGCCCCAAACCGTCAGAGCGAGACCTGCGACTCAGCAAAACACACACACGCACATGAATATGCCTTAATATACGTGTGTCAGCGTAGGATCCCTCTGTAAATATATGTATATGTGTGTTATATAACATCAAAACAACAAAAGGTGACATTGTCAAGATCCGTCCTGCTTGTCATAGTCAGCAATTCCTTCAAAAGTATTTATCTGCATTGTAGCCGTGAACAGCAGGCAACAGGTCCCTAATAGCAGGAAAAGTAAAGGCTAAATGATTCATTTTTCACCTCAAATAAGATAAGGTCTTAAATTGCAATTTGACTTTTGAGGGCCTCTGAAAGTATTTAAAAAACAACAATCATTTTCTATGAGGTCTTACATCTTATTCTATAAGCTCTTTCTAAATAGATAGACTGCCAAAATAATGGTGTATTTGTATGAGTAATTTGAGTCTTGGGCTTGTTTTGATTAAACTTTGTTATGGTTGAGCTCTTTAGACTAAATTGTAAACTACAACTGTTCCATAGGTTAAGATGTGTTGCTGATTACAGCTGGGCATAATCAAAAACCTCAATGCAGCGTAAATGGATGGAGGTTTCCCTCTGTCTCAGCAGTGAAACAACTTGAACTTTAATAAGGAGCACTTTCAGAGCAGCTTGTTGACAGGAAACAAATCGGGTCAAATCCTTGTGTACTGCTAAATTTTAGAGTTAGGCTGTTTTGTACAACCTCGTTATGGACTTCAGCGGAGCGACTTTATAGTTCTGCGGTTTGTTTCACGTTCGCACTCGTTTCCGCAGTATTCGTCGTGAGTGTGTATTTTGGAAGAATTGAAGGTTGTGGCACTCTGATCCCTCTCTTGGCCTGTCTCATAACGCTCCATTCAGAGTCCACGTTTGGAATGCCTGTGACGTAATCCACCGTAAAAGCCGAGAAAAGAGGTGCAGGTCAAGATGTAACTCCTCCAACCAGGGGTTGGAGCTCAGTCAGTCATAGATTATCCATCTGCCGTCTACAGCCCCCTGGCAGATGTGTTGACATTAAAAAACGCCAATTAATGATTTAATTACAGTTGAAGCGGCGTTAATCGATGAATCCACACACAGCGCCTCGGCTGTGGCCTCAGACTCTGAGAGGATAAGAAACCTTTGTTGGCTTTATCCGTGGGGGGAAAACGGGGAAGAAAGTGATGAAATGTCCAGGGAAGCAGCAGATGAGCCGAGCAGGAACTGTGACCGATTGTTTCCGAGGCTTCAAAGGAGAAGGAGCTGGTGAATCCTGAGCGGTTCCTGTGGCTGCTGGGGATTCCCTGTTAATGGCGTGGAGGTGTTGGGGTCATGTGACGTCGCTGCCGTGAGCCCCGAGGGGGCGAGGCACACGCCTTACGCACTAGTCATTCAGGTTCAGTACGCCGGTAGTAAACACCTCGTTACTCTCAGGATGGTGTGTGCAAAATCCACTCAAACACAGGCAGCCTGCTTTCCTGGCTGGGGTCTGGTCATTCTTACTACTCTACCATATTGTCATTTTCAACAGAGATGGCAGAGGGAGAAAAAAAGCTTCCAGAGTGTCCGTATCTGTCATGATTTGTAATTTGGCACAGTAAAATCATTGTGCTCTCCGGTGTTTCCTAGCAGCTTTATGAATGTGTGTTTTCACGCTGAGCATCCTGGGTGTATCAGATGTGGGCACGGCCCGCAGGACTCAACGTGAACGACCTGCTGCTGCTGCTAACGGCTTCCTGTCCTCCTCCCTCCTCAGTGATTATTTATTCAAGCTGCTCCTGATCGGTGACTCTGGTGTCGGAAAGTCCTGCCTCCTCCTCCGCTTCGCAGTGAGTCTGGCGCCCTCGACCCCGGACCCCGCTGACGCCTGATAACCTGCAGCCCTGACCCTCCCCTCTGTCTGTGTGTGTGTGTGTGTGTGTGTGTGTGTGTGTGTGTGTGTGTGTGTCTCACACAGGACGACACATACACAGAGAGCTACATCAGCACCATCGGAGTGGACTTCAAGATCAGGACCATCGAGCTGGACGGGAAGACCATAAAGCTCCAGATTGTACGTAGAGTTCAAGCTGTCGTAAACAGATAAAGAGGCGATAAGTGTGTGTGTGTGTGTGTGTGTGTGTGTGAGCGTGAGCGCTGACCCTGTGCTCTGCTCCCAGTGGGACACGGCCGGGCAGGAACGGTTCCGCACCATCACGTCCAGTTACTACAGAGGAGCTCACGGCATCATCGTCGTCTATGACGTCACGGACCAGGTCAGTGCAGCTCCGCCTCCAGTCTCACCCAGTTATCACCCAGTCATCACTGTCACCCAGTCTCACCCAGTCATCACTGTCACCCAGTCTCACCCAGTTATCACCCAGTCTCACCCAGTCATCACTCTCACCCAGTCTCACCCAGTCATCACCCAGTCATCACCCAGTCTCACCCAGTCATCACTGTCACCCAGTCATCTCCCAGCCTCACCCATTCATTACCCACTCACACCCTGTCACCAACTCTCACCCAGTCTCACCCAGTCTCTCCCAGTCATCACTCAGTCTCACCCAGTCTCACACAGTCATCACTCAATCTCACCCAGTCATCACTCAGTCTCATGAATTGAATTCAGGATGTTGATCTCACTTTTCCACTGACAATGAAGAGAACTGAACCTCCAGGACACTCACTGTCTCCTCCTCCTCCTCTTCCTCTTGCTCCTCCTCTTGTTTTTCTTCCTCCTCCTCTTCCTCTTGCTCCTCTTCTTGTTTTTCTTCCTCCTCAGGAGTCCTTCAACAACGTCAAGCAGTGGCTGCAGGAGATCGACCGCTATGCCAGTGACAACGTCAACAAGCTGCTTGTGGGCAACAAGTGTGACCTGACGACCAAGAAGGTGGTGGACTACACCACGGCCAAGGCAGGTTCCCCCCGCAGGCAGAGTCCAGGCCAGGCTAGGCTAGAATGTTAGGCTCCACCTCAGCACAGACCATGCTGATCTGGCAACCACACATAGGCCTGACTCTGACCGTCCTATATGCCTCTGTTATGAGCGACCGTGTGATGTAGTGTGACTGTACGGGCCGTCGATGCGGAGCTGTTTTTTCAGCCTCCTCACACTGGTCACTGAGGAGGAGCAGGTGCTGCTCCTCAGCCCCGGGCTTCACTCGACACTCGATCCCTGTTGTTGCGTCACGTCTTCTAGATGTTTCCGTCAGCGAGCTGCTGCTGCTGCCTCCTGCTCATTCATGGGCCCAAACATGCCCGACCTGTTCTGTTACTCCCTGTTTGGCCTCGTCCAGTCACACCCGGGAGGCTCCCCGGACTCTGGGCAAACACTGACGGCTTGGTGGTGTGTAATAACAGGAGCTCTGTCAGTCTGGAGGCAGAAGCTCAGGGGAGCACAGCTGCTGCTCCTTCTCCAGATGCAGACCTAGAAGGAGCTTCTGGAAACGTCCGATTTTAAAGAGCAAAAGTTGAGGTGTGAGAAGATGACGGTCCCTGGTCCAAACATAGGAACAAACATAGGAAAGCGTCTGGTTTTCAGCTGTTTCTGGGTGGGTGGGTTCTGAGACCCAGATGACTAATTATGCTAATGAGGCCTTGACAACACATTCACACGGGTTATGTTAATGAGTCGATGACATCATACAGTGACTTTCAGAGCAGCCAGTGGCTAGAGTCACAGTCTCTAACATCTTCTCCTTCACTGGCTCCTTCATCTCCTCCTCCCTTGCTTTCCTCCTCTGCTCCTCCAGGAGTTTGCAGACAACCTGGGCATCCCGTTCCTGGAGACCAGCGCCAAGAGCGCCACCAACGTGGAGCAGGCGTTCATGACGATGGCGGCCGAGATCAAGAAGCGGATGGGACCGGGCGCCACGGCCGGAGCCTCCGAGAAGTCCAACGTGAAGATCCAGAGCAAGCCGGTCAACACCTCGTCTGGAGGCTGCTGCTGAGGAGAGCCCAGCCCGCCTCCACCGCCCCCACCACCTCCACCAACACCTCCACCACCACCACCACCACC
Organism: Karalla daura; assembly: GCA_029224185.1. Taxonomy (NCBI): domain Eukaryota; kingdom Metazoa; phylum Chordata; class Actinopteri; order Chaetodontiformes; family Leiognathidae; genus Karalla; species Karalla daura. The sequence goes on from CM055189.1 coordinate 2,546,375, forward strand.
GCTCCACAGAGAGAGAGAGGACGACTCTGACTGCACCCGTTTGTGATTGTGCGTGTTAGTGTGTGTGTGTGAGAGAGCGTGTGTGTGTGTGCGTGTGTGTGTGTACCTACTACACCAGAACACCCCCCGCCCCAACACAACCCCCTGTCAAAGTCAGCAATAGAACGGTAAGCCCTGCCCCCTCGAGTCCCAAGCCCCACCCCCAACCCAGTAAGGCCTCAAGCCCCACCCCCAGGTGTGAAACCACACCCCCTGAGCCCCAAGCCCCGCCCCCATCGAGCAGAGCAGAAAGTATGATCGGTTTCTTTTCCATCACCAAAACGCGTCCCGGAGAGGAAAAAAACAGTAGTTTTTAAATAGTGTGTGAAGTTAACCAATGAGAAAACAGCTCTTCTTCTTCTTATTCTTCTTGTTCTTGGTTTTCTTCCTTTTGAGTTTGTTGATTGAGTCACTTTTCTAAAACTGAAGAAAAAAAAAAAGTAAAAAAAACCTATAAAAAAAGAACCCGACACAGAAGCTGTGGATGAAACGCCTCCTCCCGACGTGTCACTTAACGGCGAGAGCCTCCAAAAAAAGTGCAGCACATGCTTCAGAACCGGCATCACACACACTACGCTGACGTCACGCCCCCCCACCATACCCCCCCCCCCCCCCCCTCCGCAGAGCCGCCCAGGAAGTACATAAGCAGATGAAGCATAAGTGAAGGTAGCCGTAAGAACCGCCCTCGTGCCAGTGCCTTTGCGGCAGGAGATCCTCCATCATGTCCACGCCGACGTCGGGTCGGCTAAGCTCCTCCCACAACCGTGACATCACGGACCCACTTTGTATGATAGCAGCGACATTCCTGTAAATACCTGCACCGGCTCTGTGTGTGTGTGTGTTTGTGTGTGTGTGTGTGTGAGAGTGCATGTGCTCTGCTGGTGCTCTGACAATAAGCATGTGCTACGTTGGGAGACGTGACGTCAGCTGTGTGTGTGTATGTGTGAGAGTGTGTGTTGTTTTGTTTGTTTGTGTGTGTGTGTCTCATGCTAATGTTCCTGGACAACTACAGCACAACCACAGACAGGAGAAGTGGAGCCACCATCCCAGCTGCAGACTAATCTATAAACTGTATATATTTATACATAAATGTAAGAAGTGATTTGCAGATTGTGTAGAGAAGCAGGTTGAAGCGAATGACATGATTAGTAGCTGGAAGTAGAAATCTCGGCACGTGATTTGTGGCTGCGGACATGACATTTTTGTGGCACAATGTCTACTATTAAAACAGTGAAGGAGATCTTTGATAATTGCTCGTCCTCGTGGTTTTTTTTCCTCCCTCCCCCCACCACAGAATATCCATTCGCATATGGTCTGGAGGAGGTACATGAAGGTAGGTACACCTGGGTATAGACATGAAGAGGCAGGTAGACCAGGGTGTAGATATGTAGAGGTAGGTAAAGTCAGGTGGACCTGGGTATATGTAGAGGTAGGTAAAGTCAGGTGGACCTGGGTATATGTAGAGGTAGGTAAAATCAGGTGGACCTGGGTATAGATATGTAGAGGTAGGTAAAGTCAGGTGGACCTGGGTATAGATATGTAGAGGTAGGTAAAGTCAGGTGGACCTGGGTATAGATATGTAGAGGTAGGTAAAGTCAGGTGGACCTGGGTATAGATATGTAGAGGTAGGTAAAGTCAGGTGGACCTGGGTATTCAGACTCGGGGACCAGTCCCCTGGAGTCCATACGCTTTACAAACAAAAGGCACAAAGTGTTTTACAGCAAAAAAATCATCATAGAACAAAAGGATAAAACAACCTGACAATAGTCAAAATATTATAAATACTTACCTGAATGAGGAGGACTTCAAGTGATGGAGAAGAACATGCGTGAGCAGCGTTCCCACAGCCTGGAAAGCACCTGAAAGCTCGATTTTCCAGACCTGGAAATGAACAATGAAATGTCCTGGAAAACCTGGACAATCTCACACACACACACACCTTATGTGGTTCATTTCTGTTATTGATCTTCCATTGTTTGAGAAACTGATCAGTCCAAGCACAAAGGCTTTTGCCACCACTGTGGGTGGGGCCAGGTCTGACCCCTCCCCTCAAGACAAACTGTTTCAATGTCTGTACGTCATCACCAGTGATTGATTACTGATCAGACTGTTTGATTGGACCTGATTAGGTGCGTGTCTCCACCTACTGGACAGATGTGGTAACCGCAGCCAGCTCCACTGTACAGCACGTTCTCTGAAACCGCGTTATATTTTTATCCATGTTCCCGGGTCTGTCCCCCTTCAAACGCCGTTTAATGGGTTGCGTTTTACGGAGCACGTAAAGGAAACTAAAGTCACGTTTTAAGATACTACAAGATACTCAGTTTCTTCAAACTAGAGGATTAATGTGCTCCCTCCATATACATATGATTGTTATCAATTTATTGTAATTTATATATGTAATATACATACATACATAGATTTATAAAATAGGATTGTTTCATGGGTAACCATGTTATTTTCATTCGTTTATGTCAACTGAAATAACAGATGAATGTGCGGAAGCAGAACTGTGCGGAGACTGAATGGTAAGAAAGATCGATTTCCTGATCTTTCAGTTGGAGCCCACAGCTCACGGTTGACGACCTCAGAGCAGCAGACCAGGTTCAAGCCTGAGCAGACACGCTGGACAGAAGCGGACACGGGCAGAGAAGATAACTATTTTAATTTCTTGTGTACACTAAAAGTAAAATTTACACACTTATCGTCTGAAAAGAACCTGGGCATGCACGACAACCTCTGGACAGGCTCTTCAAGTGATTCAGTTTTTTCCATAGGAATTTTCCCGAAACATTTTACAGTCCATAGTTTTAACTGTACACAGTCTAAAGCCACAGTGAACTATGATTACATCCATTTCATCTTTACAATGTGCAAAATCCTCCTGGGGAGACGGGGGGCCGACAGTAGTATGAGCCAAACAAAACAGACAGACAAACAAACCAAAGCAACAAAAACAACAATAAACAATAAAACAAAGAAACAGAAGCACTTCATATGGGGAACAGAGTGCATGAGCCCACACATGGAAGCAGAAATTGGTCCCTTAATTCCCTTCTGATGTGAGTCGACCTTCACTGACGAAACGTTCCCAGTTTCAGTGGTTTTAAAAACACAAAGACGAGCAAACTAACCAACTAACTAACTAAACAACTAGTCCCATTTTTAACCCCCCCCCCCCCCCCCCCAAATAAAACTGAAGTGAGGAGACGTGACGGGCGGGGAAAGAATAAAACAAACCAGGGACAGACTTCATCATCCAGTGGCCACAACATCTGGAACACTGTGCAAATGTTCGCGACGCGACAAAGTAAAAAAAGGAAAAACAGAAAGGTAAAAACGACGATAAATTACGAGAGGAGACGTTAAAATCTACAGGAGCTGCAGGTAAAAACTAAGGCCTTGGGACGCGACGAGGGACAAACA